>OZ005658.1:250099430-250699430 GCA_963930645.1 Salticus scenicus
TAAAAGAAATCGCTAACAATGAATTTAATTATATAAATTTGATTGAATCCTTTTCAAAAAGAGATTTTGTTTTTAACATAAAAGATTCTATAGTTTTAAAAATAGATATTACAATATTTTACGCATTGTATGACTTTTTTTATAGTTGTCCTAATAATTTTAATATTATTTATTATGTATTTTTAAAAGATAATTGTCTCTTCAAGATGTGTACGAAATGTATACGGCTCTATTTTTATAATGTGACGTGCGAAATAAAAAAAATTTCTTATATACTGCCCCATCCCTCTTGTGAATACTTACCATTTCTTATTCAAAATCCTAGAGAATGGTGTCATTTATGCAAATGTGTACCTCGATTTCAAATAGTATCTGATAGATACTGTCAAAATGAAGGTTTTATATTAAAACATGGTGAAATTACTTGGATGAGTGAATTATATAAACTTGAAGATAATGAATTAACATTGATAAAAATTATTAATAGAAATTTTTTTACATATATTATATAATTATAGAAAAAAAAAGTTCCACACACACCATTTTTTGAAAATTAATTAATTATTAATTATTAATTAATCACTAATTAATTAGTAATTCATTATTGATTAATCTTTAAAAATGAAAACATCTACATCTTGGACAGAATCTTTTATAATCTTTAAAAAGCTTAAAAATTTGAAATTTGAAATTTCGCTATTTCTTTTCTGACATAAAAAATAGTTATCATTGAAACCTAGTCTCAGATTTGCAAAATGTTTACAATTTAGAAAAACAATATCCTTGATTTTAACGTAAAAATAATATTTTTAATGTTTCCTTTTTTGTCTGTCAAAAAATTAGAATTATTCTTTATGAATTCTGAGAAAGGTTTAGTGTTCATTTAATTTTTTGACAGACTGTACGTTGATAACCTATAAGTTTAAAATTCCTTTATTGCATAGGCCGACCATAGTTTATTACATTTATCTAAAAAATGATTGTGTTTACAACATGTGCTCAAAATGTATAAAAGTATATTTTTATGGCTTGGATATTGAAATTGAAAGAGTTTACTACTATAAATATATAATGTTTAATAGAAAAGTTAAATTAAATTTTAGCATGCATCCCCAATATTGGTGTCATTTATGTAAAAGGGTACCTCTATTTCGAATATTAAAAACATATGAAAATATTGATATTGATACGGTATACATAATGATTGAATCATTTAAACTCTACCAAAACCAACTGATTTTAATCGAAAGAAATTATAAGCAAATTGAAAGAGCATCTAATTATGTGGGGTTAGTTTATGGACTACTTGCTTTTGAATAGAGACTTATCATAAAAAATATTTTATTCTGGATATAGGCTGTAAAAAAATTTTTTTTTTTTTTTTTCAATTATATATAGACGTTGCTACAATCTTTCTTGAAGATGTCTCATTTTCTTTATGCTGTGCACATTACTTTCTCATATAAAAATGGAGAACGGTATTTACCATGGCATGTTTCTGTTACAAGTACCAAACCTCCTTTTGAAACAACAACTATTGGATTATTGGATAAAAGTATTGATTTAAATTATGATGACCTCAAATACAATATCAAACACACCGATTCTTTTCCTCGGCCAGATTATATGAAGATTGACCACCTATTCTCAAAAGAAGATATACAAGTTCATTTGTATTCCATGTTTGTCGAAAAATGGCAAGGAGAGAATTGGGACATTTCCTTGGGAGCGGTCGACGAACCCACCTACATCTATCTGTTGAAGATCGTGGGTGAGAAATGTGTGACGTTAATCAAAAAGGAACACCCCCATTAACACGGATCGAACGCTTACCTCAGCCTATCAATGCTTTCAAAAAAACAAACCTTAAACTCCGCCCAAGAATTTAAAGAGTCTGCCCGTTTCATCCTGTCTCATTCTGCTGCTGCTGCTGCTCCAGATGTTGGCCTTTATCATTAAGGAGACTAAATGCCACGTGTTGTGTGTGATCGGGGACGATCATAAGATCTATTTGAGCATCACAGAGCTCGGATGGTGGATTGACAAGCCAAAGTACTTCTTTAAGAAAGGGGGCCAGCCATTGAAAGACATTATCAGTGATCCACCCATTGGACTAGAAAGCAGACCCTTTATGGAGCGTGAAACTCTTCTCCCATTATTAGAAAAGTGTCAACATTTCGAAATATATTTTTTGAGAAAATTACTATCGGATAAAGTGGCAGAATCGGTCATTGCTTATGAACAAATCGACAAAGTATCATTACCAGTCATCAAAAGATCGAATGTGTTCACCCAAACACTCACAATGTGGGTGGAATTCCAAATTGAAAGGGCTGAGATGTACTCTCTAGCCAAAATGTACGACGACAGTCCACCACCGTCTATTGTTTTGGAGACTGATCCCCTATTTTTGGATCTAGAAAACTTTGACGAGCGTGGACCAATGAAGTGTGAGCAGTTTTGAAAGCTCCGCCCACAGAGAGGGTAGAAAAGCGTCCGCTCGTCTCATTCTGCCTCTGTTGCCTCTCACCGTCCGCTCGTTTCATTCTGCCTTCCAGATGTTGGCGTTTTTAATCAAGGAGGGTAAACGTTACGTGTTATGTGTCATCGGAGAGGATCGCAAGATCTATTTGAGCACCAAAGACCTTGGAAGGTGGATGGACGCACCGGAGTTTTTTGCTGATAAAGGCGGCCGACCACTAAAGGAGATTATCAGTGATGCACCGGTTGGAATGCGAAGGAGAGAATTTATGGATCGTGAAACGCTCATCCCACTACTAAAAACGTGTAAAGTGTTGGAAGTGTATTTCTTAAAAAGGATACTCTTGGATTAAGTGGCAGTATGTGTTACAATCTCCAAATGGATGAACAAGAAATTGGAATTAGAAGTCATTGAACGATATAATGGGGACGATTTCACTTGGCCATACAAACAAACACTCACAATGTATGTTGAAAAGGAAATAGAAACAGCTGAGGGCTATGCTATGGCCAAATTGCATTACAGTCCACCATCCCCATCTTTTGTTTGGGAGACTTAGAAAAATCAATGTGGGCCAATGGCCAAATTGTCTGTTTTTGGATGATGTCTAAAAGTATGTAATACTTTTTTATGATTATGTATGTAGATAATTAAAATTTATTATTCTTTTTTAAATTTTTTGTTTTCTTTCACTGTTGTTTCCCAAATTGTCTGTTTTTGGATGATGTCTAAAAGTATGTAATAATTTTTTATGGTTATGTATGTAGATAATTAAAATTTATTATTCTTTTTTAAATTTTTTGTTTTTTTTTCACTGTTGTTTGCCAAATTGTCTGTTTTTGGATGATGTCTAAAAGTATGTAATAATTTTCGATGATTATGTATGTGTAGATAATTAAAATTTATTATTCTTTTTTAAATTTTTTGTTTTCTTTCACTGTTGTTTTTATCCTATAACATTGTTAAAACCACAAAAAAAAAATTATAACGTTGAAGGTAATATTTTGGGATTTTGAGTATAATTTCTGTTGTGAAATTATAATTTTATTACAAAAGTCTATGTATAGCATTTTTTTTTTTTTTTTAAACGTTGATGACAATCTTTTGGGATTTTGTAAATAGATAATAACGATATTCCATATCAGACAGGTCCATTTGAGATTTGAAGTAATCATGTGACTTATTTTCTAATACTGATTCAGATTGAAAATATTAGCACACAAAATTTTTCATTTTGTTCTTTTTAGGTATGAGAATAAATTTTGAAATGATTGGTAAAAAAAAAATAATACACTGGTTCACAGCAGTTCATTTATATTTTCCTTCCATTCAGTTGGACATATTCTGATTTATATTTTAGCATTTCTCTAAATGTTGAAGTTGGGATTTTGAGTCTGTGTGAATAGGAAGCCGATAATAACACGTCAGACAGGGTGTTTTCATTTTTTGATACCGATTGAAAATATTAACACACAAAATTTTTCATTTTGTTCTTTTTAGGTAGTATGAGAATAAATTTTGAAATGATTGGTAAAAAAAAATAATACACTGGTTCACATTTGGCACACAGCAGTTCATTTATACTTTCCTTCCATTCAGTTGGACATTTTCTGACTTATATTTTAGTATTTCTCTAAACGTTGAAGTTGGGATTTTGAGTTTGTGTGAATAGGAAGCCGATAATCCACATCAGACTGGGTGTTTTCATTTTCTGATACCGACATATTGAAAATATTAGCACACAAAATATTTCATTTCGTTCTCTTTAAGTATGAGAATAAATTTTGAAATGATTGTGAAATTATGATTTTATTCCAAAAAGTCTTGAAATTATTTGTAAAAAAAAAAAAAAAAATTTTTTTTTTTTTTTTTTTTTTTTTTTAGTATTATAAAGTATGTAACATACAAATGTAAAATTTGACAATGACAATTAATATGTCCTCTCAAAGAATCCTGGATCGAGACTGGAATAAATTAATATGTCCTCTCAAAGAATCCTGGATCGAGACTGGAATAAATTTGTGAATGAAAATTTTGAAAAATGTTGTTGGGAGAGAAAGCAAATAATATGTATTCGACATCATGTTTTTACAAGAGACGAAGAAGATCTTCTATCCATTTTAAATTTTCTTTTTAGAGATTGTGGTTTTCAAATGAATACATATATTAACCACAATAAATATGAATATATTCAACGTGGTGCAATTTTCTTGTATTATTTTATTTTACAAAAATCGTCGTTTAATCTTTTTTATGATGTTTGCGTTAACACCATTCGAAAGAAAGGTCGATACCGAAGAAAAAGGAAAACGAGAATGCTTCTCTTCGACCATCCTTTTACGTTTTGTAATAATGATCACATTCATTTCATGGCAGCCTCTCGTCAATACATCCATCCAAATACCTGGGAAGTGGTAGGTAAAGGATTAAAAGTACAATTAATTAAAAAAGAAGAATATCTACATTATAAAAAGATCTATATTGAATCTACTTTTTATTGTAACGAAACATTCAACTCATTGTATCCGTTAAAAGAATTATGTCTCTCTACAATATTGTCTAATGTACAAGATATTGAGAATTTGAAATTGCCAACTCCTCTTGTTCGGGAAGTTATGAGAGCAAGTTGTCGATATATGACATTACCAATTGGTAAATGCCTACCCTTTACAAATATTAAACAGACATTTATAGATACTTTTTCACAAAAAGACGCAGTTATTAATATGGATACGTTGATAACCTATAAGTTTAAAATTCCTTTATTGCATAGGCCGACCATAGTTTATTACATTTATCTAAAAAATGATTGTGTTTACAACATGTGCTCAAAATGTATAAAAGTATATTTTTATGGCTTGGATATTGAAATCGAAAGAGTTTACTACTATAAATATATAATGTTTAATAGAAAAGTTAAATTAAATTTTAGCATGCATCCCCAATATTGGTGTCATTTATGTAAAAGGGTACCTCTATTTCGAATATTAAAAACATATGAAAATATTGTTATTGATACGGTATACATAATGATTGAATCATTTAAACTCTACCAAAACCAACTGATTTTAATCGAAAGAAATTATAAGCAAATTGAAAGAGCATCTAATTATGTGGGGTTAGTTTATGGACTACTTGCTTTTGAATAGAGCCTTATCATAAAAAATATTTTATTCTGGATATAGGCTGTAAATTTTTTTTTTTTTTTTTTTTTTCAATTATATATAGACGTTGCTACAATCTTTCTTGAAGATGTCTCATTTTCTTTATGCTGTGCACATTACTTTCTTATATAAAAATGGAGAACGGTATTTACCATGGCATGTTTCTGTTACAAGTACCAAACCTCCTTTTGAAACAACAACTATTGGATTATTGGATAAAAGTATCGATTTAAATTATGATGACCTCAAATACAATATCAAACACACCGATTCTTTTCCTCGGCCAGATTATATGAAGATTGACCACCTATTCTCAAAAGAAGTTATACAAGTTCATTTGTATTCCATGTTTGTCGAAAAATGGCAAGGAGAGAATTGGGACATTTCCTTGGGAGCGGTCGACGAACCCACCTACATCTATCTGTTGAAGATCGTGGGTGAGAAATGTGTGACGTTAATCAAAAAGGAACACCCCATTAACACGGATCGAACGCTTACCTCAGCCTATCAATGCTTTCAAAAAAACAAACCTTAAACTCCGCCCAAGAATTTAAAGAGTCTGCCCGTTTCATCCTGTCTCATTCTGCTGCTGCTGCTGCTCCAGATGTTGGCCTTTATCATTAAGGAGACTAAATGCCACGTGTTGTGTGTGATCGGGGACGATCATAAGATCTATTTGAGCATCACAGAGCTCGGATGGTGGATTGACAAGCCAAAGTACTTCTTTAAGAAAGGGGGCCAGCCATTGAAAGACATTATCAGTGATCCACCCATTGGAATAGAAAGCAGACCCTTTATGGAGCGTGAAACTCTTCTCCCATTATTAGAAAAGTGTCAACATTTCGAAATATATTTTTTGAGAAAATTACTATCGGATAAAGTGGCAGTATCGGTCATTGCTTATGAACAAATCGACAAAGTATCATTACCAGTCATCAAAAGATCGAATGTGTTCACCCAAACACTCACAATGTGGGTGGAATTCCAAATTGAAAGGGCTGAGATGTACTCTCTAGCCAAAATGTACGACGACAGTCCACCACTGTCTATTGTTTCGGAGACTGATCCCCTTTTTTTGGATCTAGAAAACTTTGACGAGCGTGGACCAATGAAGTGTGAGCAGTTTTGAAAGCTCCGCCCACAGAGAGGGTAGAAAAGCATCCGCTCGTCTCATTCTGCCTGTGTTGCCTCTCACCGTCTGCTCGTTTCATTCTGCCTTCCAGATGTTGGCGTTTTTAATCAAGGAGGGTAAACGTTACGTGTTATGTGTCATCGGAGAGGATCGCAAGATCTATTTGAGCACCAAAGACCTTGGAAGGTGGATGGACGCACCGGAGTTTTTTGCTGATAAAGGCGGCCGACCACTAAAGGAGATTATCAGTGATGCACCGGTTGGAATGCGAAGGAGAGAATTTATGGATCGTGAAACGCTCATCCCACTACTAAAAACGTGTAAAGTGTTGGAAGTGAATTTCTTAAAAAGGATACTCTTGGATAAAGTGGCAGTATGTGTTACAATCTCCAAATGGATGAACAAGAAATTGGAATTAGAAGTCATTGAACGATATAATGGGGACGATTTCACTTGGCCATACAAACAAACACTCACAATGTATGTTGAAAAGGAAATAGAAACAGCTGAGGGCTATGCTATGGCCAAATTGCATTACAGTCCACCATCCCCATCTTTTGTTTGGGAGTCTTAGAAAAATCAATGTGGGCCAATGGCCAAATTGTCTGTTTTTGGATGATGTCTAAAAGTATGTAATAATTTTTTATGATTATGTATGTAGATAATTAAAATTTATTATTCTTTTTTAAATTTTTTGTTTTCTTTCACTGTTGTTTCCCAAATTGTCTGTTTTTGGATGATGTCTAAAAGTATTTAATAATTTTCGATGATTATGTATGTGTAGATAATTAAAATTTATTATTCTTTTTTAAATTTTTTGTTTTCTTTCACTGTTGTTTTTATCCTATAACATTGTTAAAACCACAAAAAAAAATTATAACGTTGAAGGTAATATTTTGGGATTTTGAGTATAATTTCTGTTGTGAAATTATAATTTTATTACAAAAGTCTATGTATAGCATTTTTTTTTTTTTTTTTTTTAACGTTGATGACAATCTTTTGGGATTTTGTAAATAGATAATAACGATATTCCATATCAGACAGGTCTATTTGAGATTTGAAGTAATCATGTGACTTATTTTCTAATACTCATTCAGATTGAAAATATTAGCACACAAAATTTTTCATTTTGTTCTTTTTAGGTATGAGAATAAATTTTGAAATGATTGGTAAAAAAAAAATAATACACTGGTTCACAGCAGTACATTTATATTTTCCTTCCATTCAGTTGGACATATTCTGATTTATATTTTAGCATTTTTCTAAACGTTGAAGTTGGGATTTTGAGTCTGTGTGAATAGGAAGCCGATAATCCACATCAGACAGGGTGTTTTCATTTTCTGTTACCGACATATTGAAAATATTAGCACACAAAATATTTCATTTCGTTCTTTTTAGGTATGAGAATAAATTTTGAAATGATTGTGAAATTATGATTTTATTCCAAAAAGTCTTGAAGTTATTTGTAAAAAAAAAAAAAAAAAAAAAAAAAAAAAAAAATTTTTTTTTTTTTTTAGTATTATAAAGTATGTAACATACAAATGTAAAATTTGACAATGACAATTAATATGTCCTCTCAAAGAATCCTGGATCGAGACTGGAATAAATTAATATGTCCTCTCAAAGAATCCTGGATCGAGACTGGAATAAATTTGTGAATGAAAATTTTGAAAAATGTTGTTGGGAGAAAAAGCAAATAATATGTATTCGACATCATGTTTTTACAAGAGACGAAGAAGATCTTCTATCCATTTTAAATTTTCTTTTTAGAGATTGGTGTTTTCAAATGAATACATATATTAACCACAATAAATATGAATATATTCAACGTGGTGCAATTTTCTTGTATTATTTTATTTTACAAAAATCGTCGTTTAATTTTTTTTATGATGTTTGCGTTAACACCATTCGAAAGAAAGGTCGATACCGAAGAAAAAGGAAAACGAGAATGCTTCTCTTCGACCATCCTTTTACGTTTTGTAATAATGATCACATTCATTTCATGGCAGCCTCTCGTCAATACATCCATCCAAATACCTGGGAAGTGGTAGGTAAAGGATTAAAAGTACAATTAATTAAAAAAGAAGAATATCTACATTATAAAAAGATCTATATTGAATCTACTTTTTATTGTAACGAAACATTCAACTCATTGTATCCGTTAAAAGAATTATGTCTCTCTACAATATTGTCTAATGTACAAGATATTGAGAATTTGAAATTGCCAACTCCTCTTGTTTGGGAAGTTATGAGAGCAAGTTGTCGATATATGACATTACCAATTGGTAAATGCCTACCCTTTACAAATATTAAACAGACATTTATAGATACTTTTTCACAAAAAGACGCAGTTATTAATATGGATACGTTGATAACCTATAAGTTTAAAATTCCTTTATTGCATAGGCCGACCATAGTTTATTACATTTATCTAAAAAATGATTGTGTTTACAACATGTGCTCAGAATGTATAAAAGTATATTTTTATGGCTTGGATATTGAAATTGAAAGAGTTTACTACTATAAATATATAATGTTTAATAGAAAAGTTAAATTAAATTTTAGCATGCATCCCCAATATTGGTGTCATTTATGTAAAAGGGTACCTTTATTTCGAATATTAAAAACATATGAAAATATTGATATTGATACGGCATACATAATGGTTGGTTGGTTGGTTGGTGGAGTTTTATGGCACAAGGTCCAAATTAGGACATACTGCGCCAAGCAAGTTAATTATTATTATTTTCTTTTATGGGCAAAATTAAAAAAGAAGTTCAAACAAACTTCTGGATGGGGGCTCCCATCCAGATATCCGGAAAATAAAACGATGTTAGAATGTATGATGAAAGTTAGATGACTTTGTAAAAGCCAGTTTCTTCTAAAAAGTTAAAAATTTTACAGTGAGGATTCTCCCCTATGAGGGTTGTCAAATTCGGTGATGATGAGTTAAAAAATTTCCTGTATAAATCACGAAGGCAAGGGCAATCGGTCAAGATGTGGCGGATGGTTAATAAACTATAAAAGCATTTGGGACAATAGGGTTCCTGCTCTCCAAGAAGAAGATATTTGTGTGTAAACCTAGTGTGACCTATTCTAAGACGGGTGATAGTAACATCGTGCTTCCGTGGATAAAGTGTTGGCCAAACCATAATATGTGATTTTATCTCTCTCAATTTATTGTTATTTTGATGTTCCCACTCCTTTTGCCAGATGTACCTAAGGAAATGTTTTAGGGCACGTTTGAGATCTTCATATGGGACTGGACAATTTAAAGGAACTAAAGCATTTTTGGCAGCTTTATCAGCTCTTTCATTACCTGTGATTCCAACATGTCCTGGAACCCAACAAAATAAAATATCATATCCCTTTTTTACAAGGTCGTTATACATTTTTAAAACTGAAATAAAAGAAGGTGTGCAAGAGCCAGAAGAAAGTGCATCAAGAACGCTCTTAGAGTCTGTGTAAATTATGAACTTTTTCCTGTGATGTGATGAAATGAAATTAAGTGCAACCTCTATGGCATAAAATTCAGCAGAGAAGACTGAAAATGAACCTGGGAGACGATAGCTAAGAACAGTGTCGCCAGAAACAATACCGCAACCAACTTGCGCACCCGCCTTAGAGCCATCTGTAAATACTTCGATGTACTCCTTAAAATTGCAGCGATGAGAAGCATAAAGACTCTGGAAAATAGAAGCATCTGTGTTAGATTTGTCAAAACCTTTAAAAGGATGAATGCAAGAGATGGCGATGACGTTCCAAGGTGTGATATCTAGAAATGACCTATTACGAACCTTTGTGTCAAGATGAGATATATCAGTGAGAGCGTCTTTCATTCTTATGCTAAAATGAGGAATGGAAGAAGGGCGATTCAGAAAAATACGACTATCATTACTATTGAGATGAGAAATAAAAGGATGACCAGGATGTGAGAGAATGCGAAAATACAACTCCAATGAAAGTTGTCGTCTGATATCAGTGAGGGAAGGTTCAACACAGTCGGCGTACATACTAAGGATGGGAGATGTACGAAAGGCGCCAGAACAGATTCTAAGTGCAGAATGGTGCACTGTGTCAAGTTTCTTAAGGTACGACATTCGAGTAGACCCATATATTTGACAGGCATAGTCCAGTCTAGAACGGATGATTGCTCTATAAATTCTAAGCAGGGAAGTGCGATCAGCGCCCCACGAGGTATTTGATAGCACCTTCAGAATATTTAATTTTTTAATACATTTAGTCTTTAGATTTAAAATATGTGGAATGAAAGTCAGTTTCTTGTCAAAAAATACACCCAAGAAGCGAGCAGTGTCCACAACTAAAATTGGACTATTATTAATTGTAAGATCTGGATCTGGATGAAGATCCCGTCTGCGGCAAAAATGCACACATTGTGTTTTGTCAGTTGAAAAATTAAAACCATTTTCGTTTGTCCAATTCACAATATTTTTGATGGCGAGTTGTAGTTGGCGTTCAACAAAGCGCATGTCATTTCCCTGACAAGAGATCTGCAGGTCATCAACATATAATGTCCCATGAACACTTGGGGGTACTTGTTTCAAAACACCATCAATTTTTAAAGAGAAGAGAGTAACACTCAGGACACTGCCTTGAGGTACACCTTCTTCCTGAAAATAAAAATCTGAAAAATCTGAACCAATGCGAACTTGGAAGCGTCTGAGTTTTAAAAAATTTTTAATAAAAATAGGAAGATTTCCACGGAAGTCCAAATTAAAAAGATCTCTTAAAATACCATAGCGCCATGTTTTATCGTATGCTTTTTCCATATCGAAAAAGACAGATACTAAATGGTTACGTTTAACATTAGCTTTCCGGATGTTTGTCTCTAGCAGTAAGATATTGTCAATTGTTGAGCGGCCACGTCGAAAACCACTTTGCCATGGGGAAATTATGTTATTTTTTTCTAGTATAAAAACCAGCCTTGTATTCACCATTTTTTCAAGAAGTTTACACAGACAACTTGTGAGGGCTATTGGTCTGTAATTTTTTGGATTAGTTGCATCTTTGCCAGGTTTTGGAAATGGAATAACAATAGCATCGTGCCAAGCAGAAGGGAAGGTGTGTTCAGTCCAGATTCTATTGTAAAGATGAAGCAAGTTATTAAGAGAATCATTAGATAAGTGTTTGATCATAATGTAGGTAACGCCATCTGGTCCAGGAGCAGAGTTATGACAATGTTTCAAACAATTTTTTAATTCATTTTTTGTAAAAGGACTATTGTAACTTTGAAATAGGCGGGATTTGAAACTGATGGTAGAGCATTCACATTTCTTTTTGTAAGAGAGAAAGGGTTCAGAGTAGGAACTAGAGCTAGAGGTATTAGATAGAGTTTTCCCAATGACGTTGGCTATATTTTTGGTGGACGTTACGGTTTGACCGTTATATTTTAAAAAAGAGATACTCTGATTAGTATAAATTCCCATAGCTTTTTTAACACGATGCCATAATTGCTTGCTGCTAATATTGGAAGTGATGCTGGAGACATAGTTGATCCAGGACTCTCTCTGAGCTTTCCTGCGAGTTTTCCGCGCATGTGCCCTAGCTTGTTTAAATAGTATATAATTACTTGTAGTTGGATACCTGCGGAAAATACCCCACGCTTTTTGTTGCTTCCTTTTTGCTAGTGTACAATCATCATTCCACCAAGGTTTAGGATGTTTCAGCCCAGATGATTTTGGAATATAAGTGTTAGCAGCAGTCATAATACATTGGCTGACTTGAGTTACAGCATTATTGATATTGCCCTCAACCATGTTAGTAGTAATAGAGGAGTTTAAAGAAAAGCTAATCCAATCGGCCCTGTCATATATAAAATGGGATCTCTTAGGATGCACCTGGTCATAATTATAAAATGGTAAAAACAAAGGATAATGATCACTATTATATAGATCGTCACCAACAAAAAAATTAAAATATGGATAGAGTGTAGGAGAGCAAATGGCAAGGTCAATTGCATGAAATGTCCTGGAGGGTTCATGGAAATAAGTATGGTTGCCATTATTTAAGAGACATATAGAATTATCTGTAATGAAGTTTTCAATAATAAGTCCACGAGAATTAGTATCAGGGCTTCCCCACAGTTGATTATGTGCATTAAAATCGCCAAGTATTAAAAAGGGAGTGGGAAGTTGTAAAATAAGGCTATTGAGATCATGCTGGTTTACATGCAAATTGGGTGGTAAATAGATAGAACAAACTGTCATTAACATTCGGATATGCAGCTGGATTGCAACTGCTTGGAGATTCGTATTTAAAGGGATAAAAGAATGTGGAACACTATTGGAGATGAAGAGAGCTACACCACCTGTAGCTCTGTCAGTTTGGGAAAAGTCTTTCCTGAAACAGTTGTAGCCACGAATATTAACATTAACATTTTGTCTAAGGTAAGTTTCCTGGAAAGCGAAACAAACAGGTCTATGGTTAAAAATTATTTCTTTGATTTCGTCTCGTTTATTATTAAAACCCCGGCAATTCCAACAAATGAAATTAGTCATGATTTTTTTTTTTTTAGATAAATGTATCTACGTCATTTTCATCAGAGGCAGTAGACATAGTCTCCTCTACGTCTGAAGGATGGATGGCAAGACAGTCATCCTGTTTTTCGGAGATAGGTTTATTTGATTTTTTTAATGTGTTTTTAGTCAAAAGTTTCTTCTTTTTAAGCGTACTATGATTGGAAGGTGAACTGATGTGCTTTTGAGACACATATTTAAGTTTTTTATCTGGCTGAACATTTTTTATAATTTGTGATGATTTCTTGGTGCAAGTAGGTTTAGACGACAATTGTGAAGCAGAGGAAGTCGGATTATTTTTTATTAAAAGTTTAGCAGAACTATCTTTAGCAGTTTCTTCAGATTGGTTATGTTTGAGGTTGTCTGTTTGAATGGCTATTGTTTTGAAAGTTTTCTGGGTCTTCGATGAAGTTGCAGCTGCAAATGATTTTCCTATTATTGGAGTCCTGGAGTCAACTAATTTTTTTGCTTCAAAGTAAGAAATATTTTGTTTTGTCCGGATTGTTTGTATTTCTTTTTCGTACTTGAATTTTTCACAAGATTTTGAATAGGCTGGATGTTCTTTTTTGCAATTCACACAAGAAATAGAGGCTTCACAATTCTGGTCGTCATGGCCTAGAGCACTGCAGCGTGCACATGTGAGTTTTCCACGGCAAGATTGTTTGGAGTGACCAAATCTTTGACAATTAAAGCAACGCAATGGATTAGGAATATAAGGTCTTATTGGGCATGCGAGATATCCGGCTTTAATAGAGCGTGGGAGGTTGGGTGAGTCAATAGTAATTATGATATGCTTAGTAGGTATTTTCTGGTTATCACGAGTGATTGATATTCTGCGGACCGCAATTACTTTTTGCTCTCTTAGATTTTCTAGTATTTCACCTTCAGATATATATTGTAAGTCTGGCTCAGATATTACTCCACGGCAGGTATTTAAACTTCTGTGAGCACTGACGGTTACTGGGATATTTGCAAACATAGTACATTCTTTTAGATTTTTTGCTTGGTTATTGTTTTCTATTTCGATAAGTAATTCTCCTGTTCTCAGTTTTTTAATGGATTTCGGTTCACCTACAAGACCTTGTATAGCCTTCTGTATGAGAAATGGAGAGGTCTTTGAAAAATCGCCCTCATTCCTCTTAACAACAAAAAATCTCACTTCACTGTGCATAAACACATTTTTCTCACTTAGAGTTGAAGAAAATTCGTCCATCCTATCTCCCCAAGAATTCGACTGAATTTGGTTAGCATGGCCCAAGCCAGACGCATTAATCTCATTTCCTTTAGTTGTAGCCATAATTAAATTAAAGAAAAAGGTTCGAGGGTTTCCTTAGTCCCACAAGTCAGCCCATTTCTTGAACGGACGGAAAGCAAAGGGTTTTCAGAATCGCTCCCTGGGACACCCATAACCACTCACCAGCTACCAGACCGTCGACCCAGATTGGGAATCACATGTGGTAGTCGTGTTAGTCCGGTGTTTCTCGTTCGAGTAGTCACCGTTGTCTCACCTTCACCAAGGGCACCAGTCTCCCAGTGTGCTCCCAAGGCTAGACTACCGTGAGACCCTCACCAAATCGCCAACCCAATAACCAGCGCCACATCTACACCGTTAACAGCTTGGTTAATGTTTTAGAAGTTAAGTAATTTTAGTATAACCAACAAGAACAAGACCAAAAAATAAAGGTGAGTAAAAACAAATAAGGTAAGTAGAAAACAAAAAGGTGAGTAAAACAAGGTAAGTAGTTTCATTTTTTTTTTTTTAAGTTTTTCAAATTTTTAATTTTTTTCTTACAATTTTTTTTTTTTTCAAGAACAATGAACACGAACAAGTACCAAAACCTTATTGGCAGCGAAACCAAAAATACAAACAAAGACGAAAAAGCAAGAAAAATGCCAAAAACTTAGAAGGGAAAAAAAAAAAAGTGAAAGAAATAAAAGAAAAAAAGGTAGAAGGTAAAAAAAAAAAAAAAAAAAAAAAAAAGGACGAAGAGAAAAAAAAAAAAGATCACTCGGGCCCGGGGGGCGTGACTCCCCCTGAATACCTGAAGAAGGTACCCCCCTGGGGGGGCATACATAATGATTGAATCATTTAAACTCTACCAAAACCAACTGATTTTAATCGAAAGAAATTATAAGCAAATTGAACGAGCATTTAATTATGTGGGGTTAGTTTATGGACTACTTGCTTTTGAATAGAGACTTATCATAAAAAATATTTTATTCTGGATATAGGCTGTAAATTTTTTTTTTTTTTTTTTTTTTTTTCAATTATATATAGACGTTGCTACAATCTTTCTTGAAGATGTCTCATTTTCTTTATGCTGTGCACATTACTTTCTTATATAAAAATGGAGAACGGTATTTACCATGGCATGTTTCTGTTACAAGTACCAAACCTCCTTTTGAAACAACTATTGGATTATTGGATAAAAGTATCGATTTAAATTATGATGACCTCAAATACAATATCAAACACACCGATTCTTTTCCTCGGCCAAATTATATGAAGATTGACCACCTATTCTTAAAAGAAGATATACAAGTTCATTTGTATTCCATGTTTGTCGAAAAATGGCAAGGAGAGAATTGGGACGAGAAATGTGTGACGTTAGTCAAAAAGGAACACCCCATTAACACGGATCGAACGCTTACCTCAGCCTATCAATGCTTTCAAAAAAACAAACCTTAAACTCCGCCCAAGAATTTAAAGAGTCTGCCCGTTTCATCCTGTCTCATTCTGCTGCTGCTGCTGCTCCAGATGTTGGCCTTTATCATTAAGGAGACTAAATGCCACGTGTTGTGTGTGATCGGGGACGATCATAAGATCTATCTGAGCATCACAGAGCTCGGATGGTGGATTGACAAGCCAAAGTACTTCTTTAAGAAAGGGGGCCAGCCATTGAAAGACATTATCAGTGATCCACCCATTGGAATAGAAAGCAGACCCTTTATGGAGCGTGAAACTCTTCTCCCATTATTAGAAAAGTGTCAACATTTCGAAATATATTTTTTGAGAAAATTACTATCGGATAAAGTGGCAGTATCGGTCATTGCTTATGAACAAATCGACAATGTATCATTACCAGTCATCAAAAGATCGAATGTGTTCACCCAAACACTCACAATGTGGGTGGAATTCCAAATTGAAAGGGCTGAGATGTACTCTCTAGCCAAAATGTACGACGACAGTCCACCACCGTCTATTGTTTTGGAGACTGATCCCCTTTTTTTGGATCTAGAAAACTTTGACGAGCGTGGACCAATGAAGTGTGAGCAGTTTTGAAAGCTCCGCCCACAGAGAGGGTAGAAAAGCGACCGCTCGTCTCATTCTGCCTCTGTTGCCTCTCACCATCCGCTCGTTTCATTCTGCCTTCCAGATGTTGGCGTTTTTAATCAAGGAGGGTAAACGTTACGTGTTATGTGTCATCGGAGAGGATCGCAAAATCTATTTGAGCACCAAAGACCTTGGAAGGTGGATGGACGCACAGGAGTTTTTTGCTGATAAAGGCGGTCGACCACTAAAGGAGATTATCAGTGATGCACCGGTTGGAATGCGAAGGAGAGAATTTATGGATCGTGAAACGCTCATCCCACTACTAAAAACGTGTAAAGTGTTGGAAGTGTATTTCTTAAAAAGGATACTCTTGGATAAAGTGGCAGTATGTGTTACAATCTCCAAATGGATGAACAAGAAATTGGAATTAGAAGTCATTGAACGATATAATGGGGACGATTTCACTTGGCCATACAAACAAACACTCACAATGTATGTTGAAAAGGAAATAGAAACAGCTGAGGGCTATGCTATGGCCAAATTGCATTACAGTCCACCATCCCCATCTTTTGTTTGGGAGTCTTAGAAAAATCAATGTGGGCCAATGGCCAAATTGTCTGTTTTTGGATGATGTCTAAAAGTATGTAATACTTTTTTATGATTATGTATGTAGATAATTAAAATTTATTATTCTTTGTTTTCTTTCACTGTTGTTTCCCAAATTGTCTGTTTTTGGATGATGTCTAAAAGTATGTAATAATTTTTGATGGTTATGTATGTAGATAATTAAAATTTATTATTCTTTTTTAAATTTTTTGTTTTCTTTCACTGTTGTTTGCCAAATTGTCTGTTTTTGGATGATGTCTAAAAGTATGTAATAATTTTCGATGATTATGTATGTGTAGATAATTAAAATTTATTATTCTTTTTTAAATTTTTTGTTTTCTTTCACTGTTGTTTTTATCCTATAACATTGTTAAAACCACAAAAAAAAATTATAACGTTGAAGGTAATATTTTGGGATTTTGAGTATAATTTCTGTTGTGAAATTATAATTTTATTAAAAAGTCTACGTATAGCATTTTTTTTTTTTTTTTTTTTTTTTTTTTTTTAAACGTTGATGACAATCTTTTGGGATTTTGTAAATAGATAATAACGATATTCCATATCAGACAGGTCCATTTGAGATTTGAAGTAATCATGTGACTTATTTTCTAATACTGATTCAGATTGAAAATATTAGCACACAAAATTTTTCATTTTGTTCTTTTTAGGTATGAGAATAAATTTTGAAATGATTGGTAAAAAAAAAAATAATACACTGGTTCA
The DNA here is from genome assembly GCA_963930645.1 of Salticus scenicus. Classification (NCBI taxonomy): domain Eukaryota; kingdom Metazoa; phylum Arthropoda; class Arachnida; order Araneae; family Salticidae; genus Salticus; species Salticus scenicus. The sequence continues at coordinate 250,117,348 of OZ005658.1, forward strand.
CAGCAGTTCATTTATATTTTCCTTCCATTCAGTTGGACATATTCTGATTTATATTTTAGCATTTCTCTAAACGTTGAAGTTGGGATTTTGAGTCTGTGTGAATAGGAAGCCGATAATAACACATCAGACAGGGTTGAAAATATTAACACACAAAATTTTTCATTTTGTTCTTTTTAGGTAGTATGAGAATAAATTTTGAAATGATTGGTAAAAAAAAATAATACACTGGTTCACATTTGGCACACAGCAGTTCATTTATACTTTCCTTCCATTCAGTTGGACATTTTCTGACTTATATTTTAGTATTTCTCTAAACGTTGAAGTTGGGATTTTGAGTTTGTGTGAATAGGAAGCCGATAATCCACATCAGACAGGGTGTTTTCATTTTCTGATACCGACATATTGAAAATATTAGCACACAAAATATTTCATTTCGTTCTTTTTAGGTATGAGAATAAATTTTGAAATGATTGTGAAATTATGATTTTATTCCAAAAAGTCTTGAAATTATTTGTAAAAAAAAAAAAAAAAATTTTTTTTTTTTTTTTAGTATTATAAAGTATGTAACATACAAATGTAAAATTTGACAATGACAATTAATATGTCCTCTCAAAGAATCCTGGATCGAGACTGGAATAAATTAATATGTCCTCTCAAAGAATCCTGGATCGAGACTGGAATAAATTTGTGAATGAAAATTTTGAAAAATGTTGTTGGGAGAAAAAGCAAATAATATGTATTCGACATCATGTTTTTACAAGAGACGAAGAAGATCTTCTATCCATTTTAAATTTTCTTTTTAGAGATTGTGGTTTTCAAATGAATACATATACAGTAGAGAGCCAAAAATCCGCACAGCTCGGGACCAGAGGTTGTGTGGATTTTAGAATTTTGCGGATTTCGGGGCCCATAAAAAAGGATTTTCACTTTGAATAATAAAAACAGAATATTATTCAAACTAAACACATACTAGTGAATATAAAATTATTAGGTACATAAGAATAATAATGAACATTAACAAAAGTATATAATGAAAAAAAAAAAAAAAAAAATGTTAAATTTAGATAAAATCTGTTCACATGTAGCTAGTTTTAAATTAAACTTGAACCTGGTTGATGTATTTATTTTTTATTTATTATAAATAGTAGTAAGCCAAATTTATTTTTCTACGAATTTTATTGAGTTCTTCCTTACAAATTATGCCTTCATCAGAAAGCATTTTAAAAAATTAGTTTATTATTTACCTGATTGATATCATATCACAATAATCATTATTTTCTTTTGGTGAATTTAATATACTGTCAATAATTTCATTAGCAGCAACTTGGCTCTTGCAGTCTTTCATATTATTATTATTTTGTTTTTCTTTTTTTGTAATCATAAAATGCAAACATAAAATTTGTATTCAAGATCTTTTTCAAAAATTCTGATTTGCAGTTTTGTAATTTATTAATAGTGAATTTTATTGTTTGTATCTGACAAGCTGTGCGGATTTCGGACTTCAGCGGATTTTAGGTCGGCGGATTTCTGGCTCTCTACTGTATTAACCACAATAAATATGAATATATTCAACGTGGTGCAATTTTCTTGTATAATTTTATTTTACAAAAATCGTCGTTTAATCTTTTTTATGATGTTTGCGTTAACACCATTCGAAAGAAAGGTCGATACCGAAGAAAAAGGAAAACGAGAATGCTTCTCTTCGACCATCCTTTTACGTTTTGTAATAATGATCACATTCATTTCATGGCAGCCTCTCGTCAATACATCCATCCAAATACCCGGGAAGTTGTAGGTAAAGGATTAAAAGTACAATTAATTAAAAAAGAAGAATATCTACATTATAAAACGATCTATATTGAATCTACTTTTTATTGTAACGAAACATTCAACTCATTGTATCCGTTAAAAGAATTATGTCTCTCTACAATATTGTCTAATGTACAAGATATTGAGAATTTGAAATTGCCAACTCCTCTTGTTCGGGAAGTTATGAGAGCAAGTTGTCGATATATGACATTACCAATTGGTAAATGCCTACCCTTTACAAATATTAAACAGACATTTATAGATACTTTTTCACAAAAAGACGCAGTTATTAATATGGATACGTTGATAACCTATAAGTTTAAAATTCCTTTATTGCATAGGCCGACCATAGTTTATTACATTTATCTAAAAAATGATTGTGTTTACAACATGTGCTCAAAATGTATAAAAGTATATTTTTATGGCTTGGATATTGAAATTGAAAGAGTTTACTACTATAAATATATAATGTTTAATAGAAAAGTTAAATTAAATTTTAGCATGCATCCCCAATATTGGTGTCATTTATGTAAAAGGGTACCTCTATTTCGAATATTAAAAACATATGAAAATATTGATATTGATACGGCATACATAATGATTGAATCATTTAAACTCTACCAAAACCAACTGATTTTAATCGAAAGAAATTATAAGCAAATTGAAAGAGCATTTAATTATGTGGGGTTAGTTTATGGACTACTTGCTTTTGAATAGAGACTTATCATAAAAAATATTTTATTCTGGATAAAGGCTGTAAATTTTTTTTTTTTTTTTTTTTTCAATTATATATAGACGTTGCTACAATCTTTCTTGAAGATGTCTCATTTTCTTTATGCTGTGCACATTACTTTCTTATATAAAAATGGAGAACGGTATTTACCATGGCATGTTTCTGTTACAAGTACCAAACCTCCTTTTGAAACAACTATTGGATTATTGGATAAAAGTATCGATTTAAATTATGATGACCTCAAATACAATATCAAACACACCGATTCTTTTCCTCGGCCAAATTATATGAAGATTGACCACCTATTCTCAAAAGAAGATATACAAGTTCATTTGTATTCCATGTTTGTCGAAAAATGGCAAGGAGAGAATTGGGACATTTCCTTGGGAGCGGTCGACGAACCCACCTACATCTATCTGTTGAAGATCGTGGGTGAGAAATGTGTGACGTTAATCAAAAAGGAACACCCCATTAACACGGATCAAACGCTTACCTCAGCCTATCAATGCTTTCAAAAAAACAAACCTTAAACTCCGCCCAAGAATTTAAAGAGTCTGCCCGTTTCATCCTGTCTCATTCTGCTGCTGCTGCTGCTCCAGATGTTGGCCTTTATCATTAAGGAGACTAAATGCCACGTGTTGTGTGTGATCGGGGACGATCATAAGATCTATTTGAGCATCACAGAGCTCGGATGGTGGATTGACAAGCCAAAGTACTTCTTTAAGAAAGGGGGCCAGCCATTGAAAGACATTATCAGTGATCCACCCATTCTAATAGAAAGCAGACCCTTTATGGAGCGTGAAACTCTTCTCCCATTATTAGAAAAGTGTCAACATTTCGAAATATATTTTTTGAGAAAATTACTATCGGATAAAGTGGCAGTATCGGTCATTGCTTATGAACAAATCGACAAAGTATCATTACCAGTCATCAAAAGATCGAATGTGTTCACCCAAACACTCACAATGTGGGTGGAATTCCAAATTGAAAGGGCTGAGATGTACTCTCTAGCCAAAATGTACGACGACAGTCCACCACCGTCTATTGTTTTGGAGACTGATCCCCTTTTTTTGGATCTAGAAAACTTTGACGAGCGTGGACCAATGAAGTGTGAGCAGTTTTGAAAGCTCCGCCCACAGAGAGGGTAGAAAAGCGTCCGCTCGTCTCATTCTGCCTCTGTTGCCTCTCACCGTCCGCTCGTTTCATTCTGCCTTCCAGATGTTGGCGTTTTTAATCAAGGAGGGTAAACGTTACATGTTATGTGTCATAGGAGAGGATCGCAAGATCTATTTGAGCACCAAAGACCTTGGAAGGTGGATGGACGCACCGGAGTTTTTTGCTGATAAAGGCGGCCGACCACTAAAGGAGATTATCAGTGATGCACCGGTTGGAATGCGAAGGAGAGAATTTATGGATCGTGAAACGCTCATCCCACTACTAAAATCGTGTAAAGTGTTGGAAGTGTATTTCTTAAAAAGGATACTCTTGGATAAAGTGGCAGTATGTGTTACAATCTCCAAATGGATGAACAAGAAATTGGAATTAGAAGTCATTGAACGATATAATGGGGACGATTTCACTTGGCCATGCAAACAAACACTCACAATGTATGTTGAAAAGGAAATAGAAACAGCTGAGGGCTATGCTATGGCCAAATTGCATTACAGTCCACCATCCCCATCTTTTGTTTGGGAGTCTTAGAAAAATCAATGTGGGCCAATGGCCAAATTGTCTGTTTTTGGATGATGTCTAAAAGTATGTAATAATTTTTTATGATTATGTATGTAGATAATTAAAATTTATTATTCTTTTTTAAATTTTTTGTTTTCTTTCACTGTTGTTTCCCAAATTGTCTGTTTTTGGATGATGTCTAAAAGTATGTAATAATTTTTGATGGTTATGTATGTAGATAATTAAAATTTATTATTCTTTTTAAAATTTTTTGTTTTCTTTCACTGTTGTTTGCCAAATTGTCTGTTTTTGGATGATGTCTAAAAGTATGTAATAATTTTCGATGATTATGTATGTGTAGATAATTAAAATTTATTATTCTTATTTAAATTTTTTGTTTTCTTTCACTGTTGTTTTTATCCTATAAAATTGTTAAAACCACAAAAAAAAAATTATAACGTTGAAGGTAATATTTTGGGATTTTGAGTATAATTTCTGTTGTGAAATTATAATTTTATTACAAAAGTCTATGTATAGCATTTTTTTTTTTTTTTTTTTTTTTAAACGTTGATGACAATCTTTTGGGATTTTGTAAATAGATAATAACGATATTCCATATCAGACAGGTCCATTTGAGATTTGAAGTAATCATGTGACTTATTTTCTAATACTGATTCAGATTGAAAATATTAGCACACAAAATTTTTCATTTTGTTCTTTTTAGGTATGAGAATAAATTTTGAAATGATTGGTAAAAAAAAAATAATACACTGGTTCACAGCAGTTCATTTATATGGACATATTCTGATGTTGGACATATTCATTTATGTTGGACATATTCTGATTTATATTTTAGCATTTCTCTAAATGTTGAAGTTGGGATTTTGAGTCTGTGTGAATAGGAAGCCGATAATAAAACATCAGACAGGGTGTTTTCATTTTCTGATACCGATTGAAAATATTAACACACAAAATTTTTCATTTTGTTCTTTTTAGGTAGTATGAGAATAAATTTTGAAATGATTGGTAAAAAAAAATAATACACTGGTTCACATTTGGCACACAGCAGTTCATTTATACTTTCCTTCCATTCAGTTGGACATTTTCTGACTTATATTTTAGTATTTCTCTAAACGTTGAAGTTGGGATTTTGAGTTTGTGTGAATAGGAAGCCGATAATCCACATCAGACAGGGTGTTTTCATTTTCTGATACCGACATATTGAAAATATTAGCACACAAAATATTTCATTTCGTTCTTTTTAGGTATGAGAATAAATTTTGAAATGATTGTGAAATTATGATTTTATTCCAAAAAGTCTTGAAATTATTTGTAAAAAAAAAAAAAAAAAAAAAAAAAAAAAAATTTTTTTTTTTTTTTTTTTTTTAGTATTATAAAGTATGTAACATACAAATGTAAAATTTGACAATGACAATTAATATGTCCTCTCAAAGAATCCTGGATCGAGACTGGAATAAATTAATATGTCCTCTCAAAGAATCCTGGATCGAGACTGGAATAAATTTGTGAATGAAAACTTTGAAAAATGTTGTTGGGAGAAAAAGCAAATAATATGTATTCGACATCATGTTTTTACAAGAGACGAAGAAGATCTTCTATCCATTTTAAATTTTCTTTTTAGAGATTGTGGTTTTCAAATGAATACATATATTAACCACAATAAATATGAATATATTCAACGTGGTGCAATTTTCTTGTATTATTTTATTTTACAAAAATCGTCGTTTAATCTTTTTTATGATGTTTGCGTTAACACCATTCGAAAGAAAGGTCGATACCGAAGAAAAAGGAAAACGAGAATGCTTCTCTTCGACCATCCTTTTACGTTTTGTAATAATGATCACATTCATTTCATGGCAGCCTCTCGTCAATACATCCATCCAAATACCTGGGAAGTGGTAGGTAAAGGATTAAAAGTACAATTAATTAAAAAAGAAGAATATCTACATTATAAAAAGATCTATATTGAATCTACTTTTTATTGTAACGAAACATTCAACTCATTGTATCCGTTAAAAGAATTATGTCTCTCTACAATATTGTCTAATGTACAAGATATTGAGAATTTGAAATTGCCAACTCCTCTTGTTCGGGAAGTTATGAGAGCAAGTTGTCGATATATGACATTACCAATTGGTAAATGCCTACCCTTTACAAATATTAAACAGACATTTATAGATACTTTTTCACAAAAAGACGCAGTTATTAATATGGATACGTTGATAACCTATAAGTTTAAAATTCCTTTATTGCATAGGCCGACCATAGTTTATTACATTTATCTAAAAAATGATTGTGTTTACAACATGTGCTCAAAATGTATAAAAGTATATTTTTATGGCTTGGATATTGAAATCGAAAGAGTTTACTACTATAAATATATAATGTTTAATAGAAAAGTTAAATTAAATTTTAGCATGCATCCCCAATATTGGTGTCATTTATGTAAAAGGGTACCTCTATTTCGAATATTAAAAACATATGAAAATATTGTTATTGATACGGTATACATAATGATTGAATCATTTAAACTCTACCAAAACCAACTGATTTTAATCGAAAGAAATTATAAGCAAATTGAAAGAGCATCTAATTATGTGGGGTTAGTTTATGGACTACTTGCTTTTGAATAGAGCCTTATCATAAAAAATATTTTATTCTGGATATAGGCTGTAAATTTTTTTTTTTTTTTTTTTTTCAATTATATATAGACGTTGCTACAATCTTTCTTGAAGATGTCTCATTTTCTTTATGCTGTGCACATTACTTTCTTATATAAAAATGGAGAACGGTATTTACCATGGCATGTTTCTGTTACAAGTACCAAACCTCCTTTTGAAACAACAACTATTGGATTATTGGATAAAAGTATCGATTTAAATTATGATGACCTCAAATACAATATCAAACACACCGATTCTTTTCCTCGGCCAGATTATATGAAGATTGACCACCTATTCTCAAAAGAAGTTATACAAGTTCATTTGTATTCCATGTTTGTCGAAAAATGGCAAGGAGAGAATTGGGACATTTCCTTGGGAGCGGTCGACGAACCCACCTACATCTATCTGTTGAAGATCGTGGGTGAGAAATGTGTGACGTTAATCAAAAAGGAACACCCCATTAACACGGATCGAACGCTTACCTCAGCCTATCAATGCTTTCAAAAAAACAAACCTTAAACTCCGCCCAAGAATTTAAAGAGTCTGCCCGTTTCATCCTGTCTCATTCTGCTGCTGCTGCTGCTCCAGATGTTGGCCTTTATCATTAAGGAGACTAAATGCCACGTGTTGTGTGTGATCGGGGACGATCATAAGATCTATTTGAGCATCACAGAGCTCGGATGGTGGATTGACAAGCCAAAGTACTTCTTTAAGAAAGGGGGCCAGCCATTGAAAGACATTATCAGTGATCCACCCATTGTAATAGAAAGCAGACCCTTTATGGAGCGTGAAACTCTTCTCCCATTATTAGAAAAGTGTCAACATTTCGAAATATATTTTTTGAGAAAATTACTATCGGATAAAGTGGCAGTATTGGTCATTGCTTATGAACAAATCGACAAAGTATCATTACCAGTCATCAAAAGATCGAATGTGTTCACCCAAACACTCACAATGTGGGTGGAATTCCAAATTGAAAGGGCTGAGATGTACTCTCTAGCCAAAATGTACGACGACAGTCCACCACCGTCTATTGTTTTGGAGACTGATCCCCTTTTTTTGGATCTAGAAAACTTTGACGAGCGTGGACCAATGAAGTGTGAGCAGTTTTGAAAGCTCCGCCCACAGAGAGGGTAGAAAAGCGTACGCTCGTCTCATTCTGCCTCTGTTGCCTCTCACCGTCCGCTCGTTTCATTCTGCCTTCCAGATGTTGGCGTTTTTAATCAAGGAGGGTAAACGTTACGTGTTATGTGTCATCGGAGAGGATCGCAAGATCTATTTGAGCACCAAAGACCTTGGAAGGTGGATGGACGCACCGGAGTTTTTTGCTGATAAAGGCGGCCGACCACTAAAGGAGATTATCAGTGATGCACCGGTTGGAATGCGAAGGAGAGAATTTATGGATCGTGAAACGCTCATCCCACTACTAAAAACGTGTAAAGTGTTGGAAGTGAATTTCTTAAAAAGGATACTCTTGGATAAAGTGGCAGTATGTGTTACAATCTCCAAATGGATGAACAAGAAATTGGAATTAGAAGTCATTGAACGATATAATGGGGACGATTTCACTTGGTCATACAAACAAACACTCACAATGTATGTTGAAAAGGAAATAGAAACAGCTGAGGGCTATGCTATGGCCAAATTGCATTACAGTCCACCATCCCCATCTTTTGTTTGGGAGTCTTAGAAAAATCAATGTGGGCCAATGGCCAAATTGTCTGTTTTTGGATGATGTCTAAAAGTATGTAATAATTTTTTATGATTATGTATGTAGATAATTAAAATTTATTATTCTTTTTTAAATTTTTTGTTTTCTTTCACTGTTGTTTGCCAAATTGTCTGTTTTTGGATGATGTCTAAAAGTATGTAATAATTTTTGATGATTATGTATGTGTAGATAATTAAAATTTATTATTCTTTTTTAAATTTTTTGTTTTCTTTCACTGTTGTTTTTATCCTATAACATTGCTAAAACCACAAAAAAAATTATAACGTTGAAGGTAATATTTTGGGATTTTGAGTATAATTTCTGTTGTGAAATTATAATTTTATTACAAAAGTCTATGTATAGCATTTTTTTTTTTTTTTTTTTTTTTTTAAACGTTGATGACAATCTTTTGGGATTTTGTAAATAGATAATAACGATATTCCATATCAGACAGGTCCATTTGAGATTTGAAGTAATCATGTGACTTATTTTCTAATACTGATTCAGATTGAAAATATTAGCACACAAAATTTTTCATTTTGTTCTTTTTAGGTATGAGAATAAATTTTGAAATGATTGGTAAAAAAAAAATAATACACTGGTTCACAGCAGTTCATTTATATTTTCCTTCCATTCAGTTGGACATATTCTGATTTATATTTTAGCATTTCTCTAAACGTTGAAGTTGGGATTTTGAGTCTGTGTGAATAGGAAGCCGATAATAACACATCAGACAGAGTGTTTTCATTTTCTGATACCGATTGAAAATATTAACACACAAAATTTTTCATTTTGTTCTTTTTAGGTAGTATGAGAATAAATTTTGAAATGATTGGTAAAAAAAAATAATACACTGGTTCACATTTGGCACACAGCAGTTCATTTATACTTTCCTGACTTATATTTTAGTATTTCTCTAAACGTTGAAGTTGGGATTTTGAGTTTGTGTGAATAGGAAGCCGATAATCCACATCAGACAGGGTGTTTTCATTTTCTGATACCGACATATTGAAAATATTAGCACACAAAATCTTTCATTTCGTTCTGTTTAGGTATGAGAATAAATTTTGAAATGATTGTGAAATTATGATTTTATTCCAAAAAGTCTTGAAATTATTTGTAAAAAAAAAAAAAAAAAAAAAATTTTTTTTTTTTTTTTTTTTTTTTAATATTAAGAATAGGAAAAATATTTTTCATTATGTTTCCCCAATGGTCATCGGCTCAACGGTTTAACGACCAGGTTTCGACTCCCATTTGCCATTACGTGATTCTGTTAACCAGCACCCACACTTTTAATGTTATTCAAGACTTGCCGTATACTTTAAAAATTACGAAAAAACCTCTGCTTTGGTTTATAAATAAGTTTCAGGAACATGGTATCCGCGTCGAATACGGCACCATCTACACCCAAAAAGATATCGATACACTGGGACCCATTTCTACAAAAATTTCCAACGGAGTCGTGCAGCGCTACCTCGAATCCAAATACTCCCCTTCCGTCCTCCTCGTCTGCCCCCCCGGATACACAAAGTCGTTTCAAACCCTCCACCCACAGACAATGGTCGACAAGCTCCTTGGATGACGAGATTCGTCGCTTGCTCAATTTAAAACTCGTCAATCAAATGGTGAGAGGTCGACCCACCGACACCATCCAAATGCACCGAGAGAAATTGGCCCGAGAATTAATGGAATGGATACAACCCTTTCAGGAGGTATCCTATGATTTGACGTATCGCAACCAACTCATGACGTTACTGGCTACCGCGTCCAAAGACAGTGTCGCCGAACTTCCAACGAATGAGACCGATTGGATTAAATTATTGAATCAGTGGGTTAGGGTCAACAGTACCCATGATATCATTCACGGTCGCGAGATTTTTCGACTGTTGGCTGTCGACGGGTTTCGAGGTCATCACCCAAAAGATTTGAAACAATATTTGAGTGGTGTCCTACTGCCACTACGAGTCGAATACCGGATGCACGGTCAAGGTGTACGGGCCATGTATGAATATTTTGATCATGATCCTAAAATAAATTGTTTGACGGGTACAGATTCTGCTTACGTCGTGTTTTTAGCCTTATTGGAATGGTATAGCGAACATATTACGTTATTAGATGATCAATTAATTTATCGAGTGAATCAGGCCAAAAAGTTAGTCGAAGGTTATTTACATCAGCACGGAGAATACTATCAGGATACAAAATGGGTCGATCCAACTTTATTGAAAGAATTTGGTAAAGTGTATGCTCAAGAATTTACGGATACTGCACAATGGCTCACGGTGGGAAACGAATTGTTGAATCATATAAAAGTAAAGTAATGATGGCAGATTTAATTCGGCTCTCTCTTTCCGATGAGGATTTGACTTTTTACAAAAAATTACAAATTCTACCCAACGATAAGGTCTATGCGCATCAGCCGGAATTTGAAAGATTTAAGAAACTCTACACATTGTACAAATTTCATCTGGCTACCCTTCAAAGACCAGAACTGAACATTAAACTGGTATATAATACGGAACACGGATGGCACATGTCGTCCTGCATAAAAAGTATACCCGGAAATGCACAACCTGACATTTGTACGTGCGAGGAAGATTTTGCTAATGTGGAAGGTTTTTTCTACAGAGTGCAGCGGGATAAAATCTTTAGGTGTAAGTTATGTAAACGTTACATTCCTGATTGGGAAGAAGCTACTGTAAACAGGGATAAAGAAGTTGAAGGGGATCCCTAAAAAAAAAAAAAAAAAAAAAAAAAAAATTTTTTTTTTTTTTTTTTTTTACCATGAAGCACCTGTCTGGTTTGGATGAATCAAAAGGTACATTGAATTTTAACCACCCCGTGATGACTCATTGGGAAGCAGCTGCTCTCCTGGGCAACAACACACTGAATCCTTTCAAAAAGGGGACAATAGTATGAGTTTTAACAATGAAGCAGCTGGGGTCACGCAAGGCTTTCAAGTATAACGGTTCCCTTCCCAATCTCATTGAGTTTTTCCAGCTTCGCCCAGAGGATCTCTCTGGCTCGGGGTGGCGGGGGTTCTGCCTCCCTCAACTGTCTCCTGGCTCTGTGGCTCTTGCTGTCGGGTCGTGGCGGTTCTCCTCTGGGGACACTGTACGGGCCACCTGGGTGGTGCGGTGCAAGCGCCGATTTTTGGCAGGGTGCTCGAATAAATTTTTTTTTGGAAAAAAAAATTTTTTTGAATGCTTTGTCCTGATTGGTCAATCTTGAAAGCTTCGGCGAGTGTCCGAACAATTTTTTTTTTTTGAAAAAAAAAAATTTGAATGCTTTGTCCTCGGCGAGTGTCCGAACAAAATTTTTTTTTTGGAAAAAAAATTTTTTTGAATGCTTTGTCCTGATTGGTCAATCTTGAAAGCTTCGGCGAGTGTCCGAACAAAATTTTTTTTTTTTGGGAAAAAAAATTTTTGAATGCTTTGTCCTGATTGGTCAATCTTGAAAGCTTCGGCGAGTGTCCGAACAAAAAATTTTTTTTTTGGAAAAAAAAATTTTTTGAATGCTTTGTCCTGATTGGTCAATCTTGAAAGCTTCGGCGAGTGTCCGAACAAAATTTTTTTTTTTGGAAAAAAATTTTTTTTGAATGCTTTGTCCTGATTGGTCAATCTTGAAAGCTTCGGCGAGTCGGTGAAAGATTTTTCTTTTGCTCTCTCTCTCTCTCTCTCTCTATATATATATATATATGTATATATATATATATATATATATATATATATATATATATATATGTATATATCGCTCTCTCTCTCTCTCTCTATATATATATATATATATATATAAAAAAAAATTTGTTCGGATACTCGCCGAAGCTTTCAAGATTGACCAATCAGGACAAAGCATTCAAAAAAATTTTTTTCCAAAGAATTATTCGGGCACTCCCAAAAATTTTATTCGGGTCCCAAAGGAGTGTGTTGGGATATTTTAATGGCGACAACAAAACTTATCATTAAAAAAAAAAATTTTTTTTTTTTTTTTTTAAATAAAAGGTATGATTTCTATTATCCTCCTCCTCATGTATTATCAAAGGTTTAACCAGAGAGTATTGGACATGGCGATTGCTCACGAAACGATCAGCACCGAGCAAATAGCCCTTATCCTCAATTTTTATAAACATGACGAATTTATTTTAAAGGATCGCGCTTCAGTGGATCTACTCCGTTCTTTTATTCCGGACCTGACGCAAGTCAAATACGATCAAGATTTGTATTTCATGAAAGTCGACTCTTGGCCCCACATCAAAGCCATGTGTTTGAAATTTGCTCGCACCAATCCTTGCCGATGGATTTACACGACCCAGGACGAGGATCAGATCCTTTTCGAATACCACCTGGACACCTATTCGATTCTCGTCCCTTAATATTTCACCCAACCTCCTTCTTTCGCGCACACCCCTTCGATTCGAGCGGGCATCGAGGCAAGGAGGGTCTCAAAGTACTCGTACGATAAGGATTCGAACGTTCGAAGGACATTTTCCCACAATCGATCTCGGTTGGTCGAATCGTTGTGAATGCGTCGGACAATTTCGGCCCACACGTTTTCCACCGGGTTCATGTCCGGCCCCTTGGGGGGCCAGTCTGTCATCACGGGGATGTTTTCGTTTTGCAACCAGGTGCTCGTCACCCGACTGGTGTGAATGGGAGAAAGGTCGTGCATAAACACCAGATCCTCCGCCGGATGCTCGGCCAAGTGATCTCGGATGAGAGGCAGGATCCGTTGCGTATAGTAGGTCGAGTCTAAAGTGCGCTGCTCGATGCGCACCATTCTTCGAAACCCATGACCGAACGCCATCCACACACAAATGGTGTGTCGGCCGCTCAGGTTGGAAGTGGGGACGATGTACTGGGGATCGAACCGATCGCTTTTGTGAGGGCGGTACACGCGCAGGGCTCCCCTCGACGAGGACCGGAAGACTTTTTCGTCCGAAAAGATGACCTTGCACCAATCGTCGTAACCCCAGGTGAGGTGAGCGTTGGCAAACCGATAACGGCATTGCTTGTGATACGGGGTGAGATGCGGTTTGCGAGCCGGTCTCCGACACCGCATCCCGCGCGCTCGCAAGCGTTTGCGCACCGTGTCCACGCTCACTTGGGGGGCGAGCATCTCTCGGAGGTCCACCGCCGACATGAAGGGGTGTTGGAGGGACCATTCGTACAGCTGCCGGTCCACCTCGTCATCGGTTTTGCGCGGCCGGCCTCGTGGACGAGGCAGGGGTCGCGTGTCTTCTTTCTTCAACCAGTAGTGGACCACCGAAGGGTGGAGATCCAACTGCCAAGCAATCTCGCGTTCGGTCCAATGTTCGACGTGGCGAAGCCGCACAATCTCTTTCCGAGAGTCCATGACTTGATCTAAATAAAGATGGAAACGCGGATGGTTCGATGCAGTAAATGTCAGAGACAAACGGAAACGACGGACGTTCAGAGGTTTGAAACGAAAACCCACTGTGTCGTGTGCCACACGCGAAAAAGCGCTTTCATCCCCATGAAGAAAGAGGATGGTGGCCTTTCCAAATCTTATCCACCCTACGCATCCTGAGGCCCTGTCTTTGGGACCGGGACCCACGCTGTCGTGTCATCAGTCTTTTGCCGTGTACGACGCCATCACCTCCCCCCACCACCCCGACGCGTTTCATTCCAATGCCTTGGCTCAGCCGTATTGCGAGTGGACGGGCGATGAACAGGTGCCTCTGAATTTCCCCCTCCTTCAGTTGGAAGGCATCCATGCCACGACGGTCCGCCGACAGTCCCTGAGCCGAGTGCGGAGGAGCATTCAATTGCTGAGAGCCTTGAACGCACCCTTCACCACGCGACCGCACCTCCCGAGGGAGGGGGACGGCGACACGTTTCTCACGGATTTTCTCAACATCCTTTCCGAACACCCAGACGCCTCCAACGAACGAAGGGTGTTGGACGCCTTGATCCGGGGCATGCACGGTCTCTTGTCCGACCTCCCCAACGTGTTGGACACGTATTTCCAGATCTTGGTGCCGTACGTGCAAGACTGTCACACGCAGTGGCAACCCTACCCGTTCGAAGAGGAGGAGCCGAACGCGGCCAAAGAGCTCCTCCTTCAACTCTACCGGTCCTCGATGATCCGCAAAACGTTTGGAAAGTATGCCCTGCCTTTCGACGTGGTCCACGTGATGGTGAGTTGCTACGCGTGTTCCAGTGACATGGGGGTGGTGGGCAACTGGGCCCTCTATTTCATGGCGCGCCTCTGCCGGGGCGATTTTTTCTGGAAACGGTTCGAAAGCTGTCCTTTCGTGCAAGCCTTGCGACGCCTGATCGAGACGCAGATCACCTTCAAGAGCCGACACTACAAGACGCTGCGCAGTTTCCGCGAGGGCGCCTCCGAACACTATTCGGTGATGTGGGAACCCTACCATGCGATGCAGGCTTTCCTCAAGGAAAAATACAAAGTGGCGTGTGCGTCCCAAGACGTGTTGGACTTGGGGTTCGCCGTCCTGTTCGAGGACCCCGCCGACCTGTTGGGTTTCACCTTGGGCTATCATCACATTCTGATGGTCATGAGCCGTGGCGGTGGCCAAGTGCCCAAAGGCACGTTCAAATGGGCCAAGCGCATTCACACGACCGTTCAGCGGTTCATTGGTCGCATTCGAGCCTTTGACGTGATCCGACTCGACTGGACGGTGGATACGCTCAAACTCTTCTTGGCGAGTGAGGGGGATTTGGAGAAGGAGATGATGGAGCTGGTGCAACTGTTGTTGGAGAGTAGTAATAAAGATGGATCCTAACACGCTGCAGACCCAAATTCACGACTTGCTCCATGCCAGTATCAAAGCGTACAACCTCAATGAGAATGACGCGGTGAGCTTGAAATCGCTCAAATTGACCCTGCTCGGACAAGTGGTGGAAGCGCTCGGTCTCAGTTGGGCCTACCTCCTCAATCTCTTTAAAACGCATATCCACGTCCATCCGGAGATTGCCGCGGCGCTGAGGAGTGCCGGGGGGGACGAAGACATTGTCTCTGTGTTGTCGCAGGTGTTTGTGAAAACCGACAAACTGGTGCACCTATTGAAGACGCTCACCAAAAACGGACTCCCGATGGATGCGATCCTGGCGGTGGACGGACTGAACGGGAATTTGAATAACGGCCCCAACTACGAACAAAAGAATTATATTGCCAACTTGCGATACGGACCCACGAAAACGCTCTTTGACAACGATCCCGATTACAAAAGACTCCATGTGCAAACGATCCGAGAAATGTATAAGTTATTGGGGAGCGAGGTCCGTGCTGCCCCCAAGCAAATCTATTACGTGGTGCGGGGATGTGTGGAAGAAATGACGCGAGTGATTTTGCCCGCGGATCCCGAGTTTGCCAAAGAGGATCTCATGGATAAGAAATTACTCTCCAAATGTATTTCTCTGTACAATCGAACGATGGGCAAACAAAATGTCGAGAGTTTGGTGAAAACCTTAAAATTCCGAGGGGAGAAACGCCCCGCCGAGGAAGAGGAAGAAGAGGATTAAAAAAAAAAAAAAAATTTTTTTTTTTTTTTTTTTTTTTTTAGAATGTTCTTTTACAGGCCAGTGATGGGTCGTCGGGTTCGGTTTCTACAATTTGGTGACTGTATTTTTTGTCGGGGGATATGATGAGGTGAGCGTGTTGCCTCACATTATGGAGCATACTTTCAATAGCCAACCACGTCAAGTCTGGATTCACCATTTTGATGAAAAAATAAAATAATTCCAGTATGGTGATATCGTGTATTAAATGACTTCTACATGCAAACTCACTGGCTAACTCATCCATTATTTCCACTATATTCTCTTTGTCGACACAATCGACAAAAACCTCTATTCCTTGAAATTGAACATCTAATGGGATTAACATGGGTTTACCGCTCAGATAATAGATGTATCCAAATTTTTCTTGATTCTCTAAAAGTTTGGAAATATAACTTCGAGCTACGTGTACAATTTTCTTGTTATTCACCAATTCGAGTGTAATGAGGCGAAAGACAGGTCCTTTTCGTTCTTTCATGTATCGGATTTCTTTATCCAACGATTCCAATTTATACAATTCTTTGAACAGAAAATCGATTGGTAGATAATAAGTAGTTAATTTTTCGTACATCTTTACTTCTTACTTACGAGTCTGTAAAGAGGAGGTCCAACAATACTTAAAAAAAACAAAAGGGCCAATGCAATGCATCCGTATAGTAGGTAAGATATCCAGGGAATAACCGCTTTCACTCCGGACCAAACAGTCGAGCCGACATTTTCGGCAAAATGACTGAGCGCTTCGGCTACTGTAGGTCTTTGGCATTGCATGGTTTCATCCGGTAAACACTGTGCAGTTTCGCAGCTACACAATTTACAACAAGAGTTTTCGACACTCTCATCAAAATTCTCACACACATGTTCCATGTTTGAAATACCGGTGCAAAAGGAAACATTTTGCAACGGTTTCGGTTGACAGCAATTCAATTCGCGTACTTTGCACACAGTACCATCTGTTGTTTTCTTAAAACAACCCGAATTAGCTTCAATGTAGTCCCAAATACTGGTAACACCGACAGTGACCGCTGTTCCCGTAGCAATGACTGCCAAACCTTTTTTACTAAAAACGACCTTAATCGCTTTTTGTAATTTTCTATTCTGAGAGACGAAACCTTTTAATGACGTTTTGGACTTTGCAATTACTTTAAAGGGTTTAAAACCTTTCATAATACTACGAGGTTTAAATGAATAGGTACCTTTAGCCATAGAGTACTTGATTCGGCGGATAATAAAGGAGAGGGATATGGCTTATTCAATATGTATATTTAATTCCAAGAGTGCTCAATGCAAAGGGGGGTCAAAGGAAAAATTCAACTATGCTAATGTGCGAACATCACTTGAAACAGTTTTATGGTTTGGAATTGGGTTACGAGCCTATGGACCGTGGTTCACACATTGCCTATGTAGGTTGTTTTTTAAAACCCATTAAAAATTATAGTTTCTTTAAAAAGGGTACAGTTATTATTCCTGCAAAAAAGTATTTTGATGCCTATTATCGGCCCAGCGATCAAGACGACACCCAAAAAGTTTTAACACAGTATTCTATGAACCCACACATAGAAGAAACTATACGTCAATATATGGTG
Source organism: Salticus scenicus (assembly GCA_963930645.1). Classification (NCBI taxonomy): domain Eukaryota; kingdom Metazoa; phylum Arthropoda; class Arachnida; order Araneae; family Salticidae; genus Salticus; species Salticus scenicus. Next base: position 250,135,080 of record OZ005658.1, read on the forward strand.
AATAAAAAACCAGATGAGGATGGACGATACGCAATGGAGATATTTCGAAATTTTATGGATTTGAAGATGGATGTAGGTCCAAATCAAGAAGATGCATTATATAGTCTTCAAACTTGTTGATTATCATTTGGATAGTGTGCAGCTCATAAAGAGATCTTGCTGATCCGTAACATTATATCTGAAAAAAAAAAAAAAAAAAAAAAAAAAAAAAAAAAATTTTTTTTTTTTTTTTTTTTTTTTTTTAAATCTATGGCAAACAATCCTTCTTCTTTATCATCAGGAACAACCTTTAATTTTTTCTTTGGAGGTTCAGATGAAACGAAATACTCGTTGGTTAAATTGTCATTTTCTTTTGGTGTAGGTAAATCTTGGTTCTCGGCTTCTTTTGGTGTAGGTAAATCTTGGTTCTCGGCTTCATTTTCTATAGGAGTTAATGTTCCTAAATCTAAAGCTTTAACGCAAGATAGTTTGGCCTCGTGAAATGCTATTATATCCTTAATATCTCCACCGATACAATAGCATTTTTCTTCTTGATTATTCATATAACTATATCGTACATTAATATTTAGATGAACAAGGCCAATAAAGGTTTGTGGGTATAAATCTTCAATTTGAGATAAGAAACGATTCAAAATTTTCTCACCGTCAAATATTTTTGTATCCTGTATACAAGGTTGATTTGTTTTACTTAGCTTATATCCATGTTCTTCAAACTTTGCATAGTTCTTGTTACACTTTGAACAGCCTAACAAGCTGCAGTTTGCGAAAGTAAGTTTAAATTCGTTGGAAATTTTTATATCTGGTCCCAAGTCCTTTGTCATTAATTTTGCAATTTTAATCAAAGGTTCAGAACTACCAATAAGGATACTATGACGACTTTTATTGTTATCGTAAGATTTAGCAAATCTACAATATCCCACTAAATATACTTCTAAGGAATCATCGGACGTTTCATAATCATAAAAATTTGATGAGGATCCTCGAAGAGATTTTGAACGAAATTCAAAATCTTGATAAGGTATGCTGTTTTCTAAACATTGTTCCCAATCTTCTGATACGAGGTTGATGGCATTTTTAGGAATCCATTTAACAAATTTCTTTGCCAAACAGTAATTTTCCAACATCCAGGAAACGAGAGTTGTGTAACCATCCATTCTTTATTATTTCAAAAAAGTAAAGGGATAATAGAAATGAAAAACACAGAATTTATTTAAAAAAAAAAAAAAAAAAAAAAAAAAATTTGTTTTTTTTAATATATATATATTATTATTCAAGTATTTAACGAATGGATTACTCCACTTTAATTGAATTTATTACACAAAATAAAATTCTTTTGAATGCTGTTGAGGACATGCAAAATCAAACTAAATCATTAAATTTAATTTCTGCAGAGTGGAAACATATTTTAGAAGAAAGTGAAGTTTACAAATTACATACGAGCGGTAAAGCTAAATATCTTAAAGGACATGCATGCGCAGATGATAAGGCTTATGTTAAAACGTTAAAATCAAATCGAGACACTTTTACAATTATTGTTGCGGGTGAATGGGCACTAAACAAATGTAAAGACGGTACTCTCTCCATCATTGCCCGAGGATGTGAACCTCTCCAGGCAATTGGTTTCTCTATGCGGGAAAACGAAGAAAAAAAATTAAATGATGGAGGTCGTTTTTTCGTTCTCGAATGTAAGGCTGATATGTGCTCTGCGTGTCGTGAAAATCACAGTAAATACAACGTACCAATTCTAGGAAAAAATTGGTGTGTCAGAAGTTTAAGAATCTTTGATGGAGAAAGGATATATCATGAATTTACCAAAAACATACAGGAAAAAATGCTTAAGCTTAGTAGTTTTATAGGTATATTTCAAATGGTCATTAAAAATCGAATGACCTATGGAGACGACTGTTATAAAATAGGTGGAAACATTAACGAAATGATCATTTTTCAATTGACAACCCTTTTACCAACCTCTTCATTGCACTTTGCAGAAACTACTGTCCCTTTTATAGAATATCCAGAGGACGATCCAACAAAGTGTGAATAGAAGTAAGGTAACAATGGAATCGACGGCAGCTTGCGTTGCGGTTAGGTTTACAGATCCTATTGAAATTGCTATTGTATATGACTCAGAATATATTACATTTAATAACCCCGAAGACTTTTACCTGTATCCCCATAAAGATTTAATTGCTGCTAATCGAGATTCTTATGAATTTTTATTAGTAAAAAAGTACAAACCCATTAAAATATTTGATAAAAGTGTTTTAAAGTTCCCTTGTCGAGAATGTGGAAAGAAAAATTGTTTAATAACTATAGCTTTTTTAGGGTGGCGTAATTTTGTGAAAAGAAAAGGTGTAACACTAAAGCATGGAAATGTTAAACCCATAAAATTAAATTCTCCACGTTCAAAAGTAGTATGTATATGCTTAGAATTTGACGAATATTGTAATCCCACTGACGGATGCGCAGTAGCAGATAACGGTTATTTAGATGGAAACATAGAAAATTGGTTGCCAGATTTATTGAAATCAAATATTGTTTTATTAGCTAAAGGTTCAGATACTTACCGTTGGTTGCGAGAACAGTCAGGGTATCCTATATTAGAAGAACATGATTATGAATTGAAATACCCTTGTAAAGAATGTAATAAGAAAACCTGTTGCATGGTTAAAACCTATTACACTTGGAGGAAACAAGCTACTCAAATAAACAGTATAATACACCAGTAAAAAAAAAAAAAAAAAAAAAAATTTTTTTTTTTTTTTTTTTTTTAAATATAAGTATTGTGGTTATTCAAGTATTTACAGGAAAAAATAGATAACGTTGTTAGTCAATGCTCACTCTTTGATTTAAATTATTATGTTTTAAAGACCCTTTTTAAATATTATATCCCGTTTCATGATAAGAATACCTTGTTAAGTCTACCTGAATTTAAAGATTTGTTATTGGATTCAACATTTTGGTTTGTACCTCACGATCACTTTACCGGATTTTTACGAATGATCAGTGTCGTAAAAGATGGTTACTTCCTAACTAATCACAACAATTTGTGTCATATCACAATAGATGAAAATCAGCCACTTTGTGTAAACGTCATTTTCAATTTTTACAGTCTGAAAAGGTGATTCACCGATTTTTAAACAATCAGGTCCATATACCTCTTAAAAAGAATAAGACAACAATACAAAGGAGGAAATATACATTAGAAGAGGCTTGTCGCATTTGGAAATTTGAACAAAGTACATACACTCCCATCAATGAGGATGAGATAAAAAATTTCCAAATGTATCGTTTACCTTTTAACAGAATTCTTATCTTAAACTCTCATTCTGATACTCTTCGCTATCCTGGTTCAAAATACTGGCATTACGGTCCTAAATCGATGGTTGAAATTTATAATTTTGATGTTGGTACGAAAATTAACCTTCTTAAAACAATTCAATAATTTCACGGACAACTACGTTGGATATTAACGAATGTTTTTACAATGAGAAAGACCAAAGTTATAAACCCATGATAGGTTATTGGACCGAAACTGAACGTGAAATTTATCGTATAGATTCGAATGATGTATTTTATTCCATGGAGAAATTAATTAAGCAATTTTACATGAATTAAAAAAAAAAAAAAAAAAATTTTTTTTTTTTAAATGTATATATAGTTCAAACCGCCTGAAAGGCTATTGAGAATGGAGAGTGACGACTGTTGTCTGTGTATGCACCCTCTGTTTCCCATTGGAACCTATCATCCCCTGGACCTAAGAAGTTGTTACAGGATAGAAAGTTGTGGTCATGTCTTTCACAGAGAGTGCATCCGTCGCACCAAGCAGTTTTCGGCGGGCGTCGTTCGATGTCCGCTGTGTCGTACTCCCCTGTCCGAGGGGTCCATTCAAGATTTGGAACGATTCATGGTACCGTTCATCATCAACCAACCCATTTTCGATTCACTGAATCCAAACGAGGACCGTGTTGTTTTTATGTTTGTTCAAAATAGGAGCACGGGTCAAATTTTAGCGAAGACACCTTTCATGCTACTAAGCGAATTGGAACCCATAGAAGACTCGCCCTGGAAATGTCTCACATTGCAATTCTTAGCGTTTTCCCGTGAAACTTTGGGACTCTATGTTGGTTATTCAACAAAGTTTGAAAAGACTAAAACATCCGTGATTTATTTTTACCAAATAATGAAAATCTATGAGACTAGTGGTTGGTTGGTTGGTTAGCTTTTTTTGGCGCAAGGTCCAAAGTAGGACATGCTGCGCCAAACAAATGGGTAAAAGAGAAAGTAGCTTCTGGATGGGTTTACCCATCCAGAAAGTCATTAAAACATCACAGTAAAAAAATGAAGCAAAACATACAAGATAAAATAAAAAATAATAAAAACAGTGTATATAATAAAGCAGATGTAAAACAGGATGAACAATGTAAAGAATAAAATCAGATGTCAAAGTAAAAACCAGCCTCCTTCAAGAAGTTTGTCAGATGATAATGAGGATTTACACCTAAAAGGCTCGTCAGAGTGGGTGAAGATGAATTAAAATTTTGTCGATAAAGATGACGAAGGCAAGGGCAGTCGGTGAGGACATGACGAATGGTAAGAGTACTATTATGACATTTTGGACACTCAGGTTCCTGTTGTCCAAGTAGTAAGTATTTATGGGTAAATCTTGAATGCCCGTTTCGTAGTCGTGTAATAATAACATCGTATTTTCTAGGGGTGATTGTAGGCCAGACTGAAATCTGAGGTTTTACTTCATGCAATTTATTATTATTTTGGTTATTCCACTCCCTTTGCCACATATTTTTGAGATAGCTTTTAAGTGTGTGCTTAATGTCCTCATAAGGAACGGGACAGTTTAAAAGTATGGAAGCCTGCCTTGCGGATTTGTCTGCTGCCTCATTGCCTTTAATGCCTACGTGGCCAGGAACCCAACAAAACAAAATGTCAAATCCCTTTTTCAAAAGGTCGTTGTAACTTTTTAAAATAGAAATGAAAGTCAGGTTACAAGAGCTAGAAGAGAGAGAATCAAGAACACTCTTTGAGTCTGTATATATAATGTATTTTCTACTGTGCTGAGATGAAATAATGTTAAGGGCAACCTCAACAGCAAAAAACTCTGCAGAGAATATGGAGAAAGAATTAGGCAGTTGATAGCTAAAACTGGTGTTACCAATGACAACACCACAACCGACTTTATTGCTTGTCTTAGAGCCGTCTGTAAAAATCTCGACGTAGTCCTTGTAATGAAAGCGATGAGATGAGTAAAGGGCCTGAAAAATAGAGGCATCTGTGTTAGGTTTGTCAAATCCTTTAAACGGATGAAGACAAGAAACAACCTGGAAGTTCCAAGGTGTCATGTTTAAGAGAGAACGAGAACGGACTTTGGTATGAATATGAGGGGTGCCAGCAAGAAAGTTTTTAATTCTTAGAGCAAAATGTGGGATGCAAGATGGGCGATTCACATAAAGATTATGATCGTTACAGTTTAAATGAGAATGAAGTGGATGATTAGGGTGTGAAAGGATGCGATAGTACAATTCAAGTGAAAGTCTTTGTCTAATATCAGTGAGAGAAGGCTCCACACAATCAGCATATAAACTAAAGACTGGAGTCGTGCGGAAAGCACCTGAGCAAATTCTGAGCGCACTATGATGTGTTGTGTCAAGTTTTTTAATATAAGAGTGAGGGGCTGAACCATAAACCTGACAAGCATAATCAAGTTTGGAGCGAATAGTAGCTCGATAAATTTTGAGTAAAGATGGACGGTCTGCTCCCCAAGAAGTGTTAGAAAGGACTTTTAAAATATTAAGTGCTCTGTCACATTTAGTTCTCAAGTGTAAAATATGTGGCATAAAGTTCAGTTTCCTATCGAAAATAACACCCAGAAATCGAGCAGTGTCAACAACGGAAATTGGCCTGTTATTCATCAAAATCTCAGGATCAGGGTGAAGACCTCGTTTACGACAAAAATGCACACATTGTGTTTTGTCAGTCGAAAATTTAAAACCATTTTTATTTGTCCAGTTAGTGATATTTTTTATAGCGAGTTGTAATTGGCGTTCTATGAAGCGCATGTCATTTCCCTGGCAAGAAATTTGCAGGTCGTCTACATATAAACTCCCATGGACACTTTGCGGCAGCTGTTTTAAAATATCATTTATTTTCAAGGAAAAAAGCGTAACGCTCAAAACACTGCCTTGAGGCACACCTTCCTCTTGAAAATAAAAATCTGAATAAACTGATCCTATACGAATTTGAAAGCGTCTGACTCTTAAAAAGTTTTGAATGAAAATGGGAAGATTTCCTCTAAAGTCCAAATAAAAAAGATCTTTTAAAATACCATAGCGCCATGTCCTGTAATAAGCTTTTTCTATATCGAAAAAAATTGAAACCAAATGGTTACGTCTCACATTAGCTTTGCGGATATTTGTCTCTAATAATAAAATATTGTCAACCGTAGAACGGCCTCGTCGGAAACCACTTTGCCATGGAGAAATCAGATTATTTTTTTCAAGAATAAAAACCAATCTAGTATTTACCATTTTTTCGAGTAGTTTACATAGACAGCTTGTAAGAGCAATGGGCCTGTAATTTTTTGGGTCATTAGCATCTTTACCTGGTTTCGGAAAAGGAATAACAATAGCATCGTGCCAAGCAACAGGGAAAATATTTTCAGTCCAGATCCTATTGTAAAGATGAAGGAGATTTTTAAGAGACAGTTTTGATAAATGTTTAATCATAATGTAGGTAACACCATCTGGTCCAGGAGCAGAGTTACGACAATTTTTCAAACTATTTTGTAATTCATTTTCAGTAAAAGAACTATTGTACTCTGGTGAAGAACGGGAGTGAAAATTAATTGATGAGCGTTCAGAATTATGTTTATATGACAAAAAAGGTTCGGAGTAGGAATTAGAGCTGGATATGTCAGATAAAGTTCTACCAATGGTGTTCGCAATATTTTTAATAGACGTTATAGTTTGACCATTATCCTTTAAAAATGAAATACTTTGATTAGAATGAATTCCCATTGCTCTCTTGACACGATGCCAGAGCTGTTTACTGCTTACATTGGAGGTAATGCTGGAAACATATTTAATCCAAGAATTTTTTTGCGAGTGTCTGCGGATTCTTCGTGCGGCTGCCCTTGCTTTTTTGAATGCGATATAATTAGCAGTAGTCGGGTACCTCCTAAAAATTCCCCAAGCTTTTTGTTGCTGTCTTTTTGCATTATTGCATTCTTCATTCCACCATGGCTTTGAATGTTTACTGAGATGTCCAGAGGATTTTGGAATACTAATATCAGCTGCATTTATAATACACTTTGTGACATCAGTGATTGCTCTGTTGATATCACCCTCAGTCATTTCGTATGTGATAGTTGCATTTATAGTGAAAGTAGTCCAGTTGGCCTTGTCATAAATATAATGTGGATTTGTAGGATGATGATCATTAAAATTATAAAAAGATAAAAATAGAGGAAAATGGTCACTATTATGAAGGTCGTTACTAACAAAGAAATTGAAATATGGATACAAAGTTGGAGAGCAGATGGCCAGGTCTATTGCATGAAAAGTTCTGGAAGGTTCATGGAAGTAGGTATTGTCACCATTATTTAAAATACATAAATTATTGTCAGTGATTAAGTCTTCAATAGTTTGTCCACGAGGATTAATATCGGGACTACCCCAAAGTGGACTGTGCCCATTTAAATCACCAAGAATTAAAAAAGGTGTCGGCAGTTGTGAAATAAGCCTATTTAGGTCACTTGGGCGAATGGTCATATTTGGCGGTAAATAAATAGTGCAGATGGTGATAAGTATGTGCATATGGATCTGAACTGCAATAGCCTGGATATCGGTATTTAAAGTGATACATGAATGTGGAATATTATTAGAGATTAGAAGGGGTACGCCACCTGTAGCTCTATCAGAAAGTGTAAAATCTTTCCTGAAACACTGATAGCCACGGATATTAACAATATTGTGTTGTCTTAAATATGTTTCTTGGAAAGCGAAGCATATAGGTCGATGATCAGAGATTATTTCTCTTATTTCATCTCGTTTATTAATAAAACCTCGGCAATTCCATGAGATGAAATTAGTCATGATTTTTTTTTTTTTAGATTATAACATCCACGTCATTATCCTCTGATGCAGTAGACATACCGTCTTCTCCATCAGAGGGGTGAAGGCTGATCATATCGTCTTGTTTTGTAAGGTTTACTTTATTAATTTTCCCATTTGAAGTCGAAGTGGGCAATTTTAATTTCTTTTTCTTAATGATATTGAGACGAGAGGGTGAATTAGAATGTTTTAGAGAGGTAGAGTTAAGACTTTTTTCAGACAATAAGGTTTTAGCAGTTTGTGGAATTTTCTTTAAATTTCTTGATTTTGATGAAGAGGACTGTGAAGAGTTAGAAGACTGATTTGGTTTGGATTGTAAGTTTTGGGTATTGTTTGCTGTAGTTTCGAGTGGAGAGCTAGTATTGGGGATTTTTGTAGAATTACGTGAAACAGTTTCAACTGGGGGGCTGGTATTGATTAGAGAGTCAGTTTGTGTAGCTATTGTTTTACAAGTTTTTTTGGTGGAAGTAACAGCAGCATATGATTTACCAACGATGGGTGTTCTTGATTCTACTATTTTTCTGGATCTGGGTATGATATATTTTGTTTTGTTTTAATGGTTTGAATCTCTTTTTCTATTTTCCATTTTTCACAAGACTTAGAATATGATGGGTGATCTTTTTTACAATTAACACAACACACTGTGGCTTCACAATTTTGACTGTCATGTCCAATGGCACTGCAACGGGCACATGTCTGTTTTCCACGGCAGGAAGTTTTAGAATGGCCAAAACGTTGGCAGTTGAAGCAGCGTAACGGATTTGGTATGTATTGTCTTATGGGGCATTTAAGGTAACCAGCTTTTATGGAGCGTGGTAATTTAGGGGATTCTATTGTTAAAATAATGTGTTTTGTTGGTACAGCCTTATTGTCACGGAAAATGGAAATACGTTTCACAGCAATAACTCTTTGGTCTTTAAGGTTTTCTAGAATTTCGGATTCTGGTACAAATTGAAGATCAGATTCTGAGATGACGCCGCGGCAAATATTTAAAGTTCTATGTGGACTAACGGTAACTTGTATGTTTGCAAATTGTGTACATTTCTTAAGGTTGTTTGCTTGTTTCTCATTTTCTACCTCAATCAATAATTTGCCTGTTCTAAGTTTCTTTACTGACTTTGGATCACCCATAATCGACTGCAGTGCCTTCTGTATCAAAAAAGGAGAAGTGTGTGAGAAGTCTCCTTCTTTCCTTTTCACCACAAAAAATCTAGCATCACTGTTCACAAATACATTATTCTCACTTAAAGTTGAAGAAAACTCTTCAACTCTCTCTGCCCATGATTTACCATTTGAGCTATTATTAGCTTGGCCCGAGCCAGACGCATTATTCGTATTTCCTTTAGTTGTCGCCATATTGAGATAAGAAAAAAGAGTCGAGGGTTTCCTCTATGAGACTAGTGAAATCATAAAACATTTAGATAGATTCTATCCAAGTTGTATTACCTGTTTTGAACAGGGCTATTTTAAATTGTGTTAAAATAAAAAAATTATTGTGTATTGGGTGTTGTTGTTTCTTTTGGATCGGGTTTGGACATGGATACCAGTAAGGTAATGACATACTCGCTCATGGCTTTCATTTGCTGTGTAAAACGACTATGTAAAGGATTGGGTATTTTCACACTTTCCTGATTTTCCAACATTTCTTGTATGCAGTACAGTAAACATTGTAATTCGACGACACAGCCCTCTTCTTCCGTTTTCGAACACGACTGATATTTTTCGTAAGCTATATTTAACTGTTTATCCGACAACACTTTTGTCAAAGTGGGTGAGACGATTTTCTCATGGACGTAACGAAATACGAGATTATACACCATGTCGAATACGGCATGAAAAGCATTAATTTGTTTGACTCGCATGCGAGACTGAATCACACTTTTAGCCGCCGTAAACATATACTCAAATCCATGGGCTCCATTTTTATTTTGAATAATCTCCACCAACTGTTCTCCCATGGGTATCTGGTGCATCAGTTTTTCCATATAGACTGTGAAATATTGTTTCTGAGTCTCGAAAAGTTGTTTTTCCACTTCGTCTCCTTTCAATAGATTGGCTTGTAAGTCTTGCAAAATTTCTTCCTCATTCTCGTCTTCCAGCTTACGCTTCATCTTGTTCCTTAAAAGTTCACATTGAATCGACCTCTGTAAATAAAATGGGGATCATAGTCTTTGGGGGTCACCGGATAATAGGGTGCTTGGACTTTAATACTTCGGTAGTAATTGATTTTAAAGGGAAAATCTAAAGTCCATCGATTGTGTTCCAATTCATAGTGTAAAACAAATGCATTGTGGGCGTCTACGTCTTCAATCTGTCTCAAGGTCACATGTTGTGGGTTCACTATATACTTGCCCTGATACATTCCGGATGTATCGCGACATACGGGACTCTTGTACAGCACGTTGTAGATGTCTTCCGGTCGGTAAGGTTTATTTCGCCAAAACGACGGGATATCGGAACAGTCCGAGGGTTTAAAGTTGTTTCTATATTTGGAGTCGTAGAGCCAAGTGTTCCAGATATACCTTCGTCTCAGGGGGGCAGTGTCACTCGCGTCCGTGGTATCCTTAAACCACACGTGCCCCCTGGGTGGTGCTAAATGAGTGACAATGTAGTTAAAGTTCAAGAGCGCCCGGATGTAAAGTGTTGTCTGGCGTGCTCTTATGCCAAGAAGGCAATCGGAGGGACTAAGATGTTCTATCGGTGGACCTCCGACTTGCTCTTGGATTGCTGAAACCTGGTCGGGTTCTCAGCCGAAGTGGGGAGGAGCGTTGATGGAACCAATCTCAGCCAGGTTTGGCAGAGAGTTGGACAGTTATGATGGGACTTCCAGGAGCCTTCTAGATTGGGATGTTTAGTTAGAGTCGCCGTACAGTTCTTATACGGAGGACTCGGCATCTGAGACCGGCAGAGTGGGCTGCCGCATCTCGGGCTTTCTGGAGGAAACGTCACCTAAACGGGAACCGACTCCTTGAGTCGAGAGTTGAGTACTCTGGCTTTTTCGGACATCACCGGCACTACTTCCTCTGGAAGGACCCAGCATGATCCTGTGCTGGGCAAGTATACCTCTAGGCAGTTCAGCGCTGCATGGGTATACCCTCTGAAGGTCCTTTGGACTTTCAGTTTCGAACGCGTGGGTCACTGTACCTGGCGCCTCCTGCGATGAGTGTAGAGACAAGTCTGCCTCTCCTCTCGCACAATGGTGACATACCCACTTGCCGTTGATGTCAGTGTTGACGAGGTGTTGGGATGGACTCCCTGTGCTGGCGGCACGGTACCCAGCAGTTTCGGCATCTTTGGCCCTACTTCCTCTGGAAGGACCCAGCATATACTGGTGCTGGGCAGGCACACTGCCATGCAGTCCAGCGCTGCATGGGTGTGCCCCCTGAAGGCCCATCTGGGCCTTCAGTTTCGAACGCGGGGGTCACTGCTCCTGGTGCCTTTTGCGACGGGTGTAGAGGCATGTCTGCCTCTCCTCTCGCACAATGGTGTCATACCCTATTGCCACTGATGACCGAACTTACGAGGAGTTGGGACGGACTCCTTGTGTTGATGGCATGGTACCTGGCTGCCTTTGGCAACATTGGCTCTACTTCCATCGGAAGGACCCAGCATATACTGGTGCTGGGCAGGCACACCACCACGCAGTTCAGCGCTGCATGGGTGTGCCCTCTGAAGGCCCATTTGGGCTTTCAGTTTCGAACGCGTGGGTCACTGCTCCTGGTGCCTTTTGCGATGGGTGTAGAGGTAAGTCTGCCTCTCCTCTCGCACAATGGTGTTACACCCACTTGCCATTGATGTTTCAGCGCGCGGGGAGTTGGGACGAACGCCTCGTTCTGGAGGTACGGTTCCCGGTTGTATTTGGCATCATTGGCCCTTCTTCCTCCGGAAGGACCCAGCATCTATTGGTGCTGGGCAGGCACACCGCCATGCAGTACAGCGCTGCATGGGTGTGCTCTCTGAAGGCCCACTTGGGCTTTCAGATTCGAACGCGTGGGTCACTGTACCTGATGTTTCCTGCGATGGGTTTGAAGACAGTCTTGTCTCCCCCTTTGCACATTGGATACACACTCACTTGCTGATGATGTCTAAATAGTCGAAGCTCCTGAGCTCACCCCCTCCCTCCCCCCATTGGAGGACTTCAACTGAGGCAGGAAGCTTTGCTTTCCTCTCCGACTGCCCTAAGAGTCGGGTTCGAACGCGAAGTCCTTGTTTTCAAGGCGGTCTGCATGTTGAGGAAGAACTATTTAATAGTTCTAATTGGTCGTATCGGAGGATTTTCCTTCGTCGACCTAAGGTTTGTGCGCTCTGTTAATGAAGAAGCATCCCGTAACTTGCGGTATAAGATGCAAAGTTAACAGACGCCTTTCTGCGATAGGGTTTTGCCTTACCCGCTTAAGGTTTACTCCCTAGTCTGTTGTTCAACAGCGCCAATCCTCCTGTCAAGGGTACCATTTGGTGACCCGTACATGAAGCGGCGTGGTTCAGGTACGAGCCGGTGTTGTCGCGTCTTTACACAAGAGTTCACTCTTGTTTGCGGTTTCTGGCCAGTTTGGCTAAGATCCGCCTTTTGGCTATTTCACCATTCGGTGGAAGCGGAGGTGCTGACCCCTACTGTTCCGCCTGGAGCGTCTGTGGCTTCGGCCCGGGAGAAGGGCATGTGCTGGTGTTCGCAGGGGCCTGCCGCACTTGCGGTGGGGTGTCCGGCTTACATAAAGGATAATGTTTCTGCGTAAATCCTGGCCGAGACCCCGGGCTCGGTCTAGCGATGGTGGAGCGCTGGCTGCCCGGCTAGTTGGTGGGTGCATGGCCCGCCCCGGAGGTCGAGCTATTCCCTCTGGCGGGCGAGCCGTGGTCAGTTTAGAGTCGACTCGGTGGGGAAGAAAGTCCGTGCGAGCTTCATTGATGGATAGCACAAAACGCACATGGAGGAAGATAGTGACTAGCCGAGGTGCCTAACGTATATCTGGTATCCTGCGGGAGGGGTCAAGTAACCTCACATGTGTGGGAGTGCCGGCGAAAGTAGGACGCCTAGAGGCTACTTCCCTTAACCGCCTCCTGGCCATGTCTGGGCCGGCCCTCACTGGGGTGTGGTTGGTTCCCTGCTGTCGTGGCGTAATAGGCTTCTCCTCTGGGGACAATCTGAACCGAATGGGCTACCAAGTGAGCCTGGGGCGGTTGTTGGTGTGGCGCTTCGCGCCGATCCCATACCTTCGTCTCACCCGTAGAGGGCGAGCGCTCTGGAAGAGATACTGAGCATAATCCAATGTCCAAGGTTCCTGTCGGATCATCACTTTCCCATTCAATCCTTGAAAGAAGGGAAGGAGGTCTTTCGAAGGGGTGTCAAACAGGATGAAGGAAAGGGGGGGTCGTTCGCCCAAGTAGAAATAGGTGACCCATTTCACCTCCATCGGGAATCGGGCTTCTTGGGTGAAGATGCTCACGCAGGCGTCGAAGCCTTCCGTGCTCAAATACTGGGGGTGGAGGGTGACGCCGAACAGTCCGAATCGGAGATCACAGACACAACCCCAGTTGGGTTCGTACTTGGCCCGTTTTAAAGGTTGCCCCGTCAACGCGTCAAAGCTACAAGGCCGCTTCACACATTTGACCGAGGCGGAGGCGTTTCACGTAATCCGGATGAAATCCGTGCTCGGGTTGAAGGTGCGACACCTCGATCTCATCGTCCGCGCAAGGCGAGAGGTTCATCGTTTCGAGAATGGGTAATTTTTTACACGTGAAACCGTCGGCTCGGTATCCCGGATCACATTCGCACACGTTTTGACTCGGAAGGTAACGGCCGTGCACCCCACAACCCACATTGGTGTCGCAGTCTCCCCCAAATACCTTTTGAGACATGAGATGGGGCTTCCGACACACGCAAATGGCGAAGGTGGCCCCCCGGTATTGGTAGGAGATCCACTGTCCCGTGTCCGGGTTGCACTGGTTACCCCTCAAGAGTTTCGGGATGCAGGTGTGGGAGAGACAGACGTGGGAAGGGGAGCAGTCTGCATCGATTTGACACTGACTCTTTTCCTCCAGTTCTGGAGGGTGTTTCGTTAAAAGAGGCCAAGGCGTTATTTCAGTCGCCTCGACTTGGTGAGTGGTGTATAAAAAAATTAAACCGATATACAATGTTAAGAGTAACAGAAAGAGAACGAACATGCTTTAGTAAATATAGACAATTTGGAAAACACCTCGAACATAAAGTAAACCGACGGCAGCATCGAGAGCATTCCGATTCTGCAATTCCGGAAAAAATTTGAGTTTCGTTTGAGCATTTTTTAAATGAGACAACAAATGTTGGATACTATAGATTTTATTCATCTTTATTTACATAATGAATGGGACGTATTTCAGGTAAATCTTTTTCTACGAAATGATACTCTTCCTTGAGGTACTTGCTAGGAGTCAGCAGAGCCCTTTGACAAAAGCACGTATGGGGACCTTCGTCGGGACGAACGCATCGGACACAATCTGTCAAATGCCACTCTTTCGAAGCAGGATGGTAAATAACGTCAATCTCTTTCTCCTTCTCCTGTTGTCGAATATAGATCTGGAATTGAAGGACATTGAGCATCTTTCGGTAGGCCTCATACCACTTGAACACATTGTCTCGGTCTTGAACACAACGACGGTAAAAATTGCGTTGGTTTTCCATGGGATAAGCCTCTAATTCAAATCCATTTCGAATAGGGCCCTCTTCTTCGTCATCCGGATACAATGGGTTGCAAGTTTTTGAAAACATTTCGTTCACTAGAAACTTTTCCGGAGCATCCAGGATTTCACAACAGGAACAGGTTTCAGGAACCTCAAAACTACCATCGTTTTGAGAATGTAAACAGTTGTTTAAATGAAAGACACCCTTTTTGTTTAAAAGAAATCGGAGTCGGCTATTGAAACGACGAGACAACGTTTCAAAATATAAAACTTTGACTCGGAACTGAATAATAGTGAGAGATCTGTTCAAAGTCTCCATCATGGTGAAATGATCCAAGAGGCTGTCGTACCAGCCCTCTTAAAGCACTCATACTTGAAAAAAAAAAATTTTTTTTTTTTAGGATTGTACAGCAGAGCTCAGATTTTTCCATGTCAAGTCAAACATTTCTACATCATTTTCAGTATCCAAATTCATGTATTTGTGAGTCTCATCTTTTTCTATCTTTTTCTCCTGTATTGAGGTTTTCACTTTTTTGCATCATGTGGCCTTTATCATTTATGAATCGGCCAACAACCATTTCTCGGCGACTGCCATCCATAATCATCTTACTAGTTTCCATGACATAATTTGCCCAGACTGATGTATAATTGGATGAACTCTCCTCGAAAGAAATTCAAACAACGGTCTTTTGTCCAGTCGCAACAACTGCATGCTCTCCTCAATATTGTTTCTGGGAGCAAAATAAGGTGATGTAGAGGTATTCATCGTGAGGAACTTGATATAAAGAAAATCTTTACAAGACTTTAAAAAAAAAAAAAAAAAAATTTTTTTTTTTTTTTTTTTATAACATGCCTTACAAATATATAATTTATGGGATAATTGCTAATAATTTATTATGATAATCCTCTATTAAATTTAATGTTGATTTTAATTTAGCGATATATTCATCACGTACATCAGATGAACAAGCCTTTGGAGAATAGCTTGCCGTCCGTTTAGCATGCTGAAAATATTTCTCTACTAATTCGAACGACGATTGCAATCTTTGGATGTGCTCGTCATCTATAATTCGATTGGCAGTTGGTTTTGATATTAATTCTGTCAGCCGCTTGACATTTTTATAAATTGCGTGTAAATGATCGGTGGAATTAGATTCCCAGTCACTCATTATTCCAATTAAAATGGCTAAAACGTCGATAATACTGAAAAATTTTTCATTTTTGTCCATTAATTTATCAATATTTGCTTTTAAAATTTTCACTTTTCTCTCAAACCCATTTTTATTTTTAACTGTCCCAGTCTCTAAATATTCCAAATCCACGAGCATTTCACCGTAATAATCTTCATATTTAAAGATGATATTTTCCACATACTCCATTATACTTTCTTTAAGAAAATTTTTAATTATTGGTTATCTTCTAATGCTTTCTTATAATAATTTTCTATCAAATTTAGGGTTGATTTTAAAGTTGCAATATATTTATCGCGCCTATCAGGTGGATGTATTCTTGGGTTATAGCTTCCCTCAGCCTCGTCAGGATATGAAAACATCGATAAGAGAGACGATTCCAATTTATCTATGCACTCATCATCTATAATTTGATTGCCAGTTGGATTCGTTACTAGTTTGTTCAACCGTTTAGTATTGTTATGAATTTTGCGTATAAGATTGCTAAAATCAAATTTCCATTCATTCATTATTGTAGCCCAAATGGTAAAAGCATCGATAATGTTGAAAATGCCTTCATTTATGTCTATTAATTTATCCATATTCGATTTTAAGGACACCATTTCTTTCTCAAACTCATCTTTATCTAATATTTCACCCAAATTTAAAGATTTCAAATCTAAAGCCGTATCTTGGTAATACTTTTTATGTTCGTTCATAATTTTATTAACATGGTCCATTATACCTTTATTATAGCCAAAATATATAGTTTTCTTACGATCGTGCAGCTGAGATCAGATTTTTCATTCTATATGTAGCTGAGCCAATCACGTAAAAAAAATTTTTTTTTTTTAGTTAAAAAGAAATCGGTTAGTTATTCACAATAGCTTGTAATGCGATAGAGATGGGTGACTCTTTTCCACTCTTAGACTTGCCGTATGAAATTTTAATAAGAATCTTTAAAAACATTTCTTGTACTGATAAAGTGGACAAGTTGTCTAAAATACCCGAATTGGATAACTTGCTGTGGGATCCATATACGTGGCAAGCTTGTGATAAAGATTTTCTGACACTGATGCATACTTTAAAAGAAGGTTGGTATCTGGACCCTTATGGTTTTCCTTGTTACGCGTGGGCGAACGTGTGTCACAAGACTCTATCCATACGTTATTTTGATTATGACGGTATTGAACGTATGCCACTGGGACAGGAAAATCCTAAAGATGAAAAATGTATATCTAGAAGAAAAAGGAAAGAAATAACATGGAAAAAAATGAATTGCCTGCTGAAAAATGTTTTTTCGAAACCATATTTGCCGATAAGATATTTACATGGAATTGACTTCTATAGATTCCAATTTACTTACATTGCGGTGGATTGGTTATCTGAAAGGCTCTATTGGCGTGGTAAAGCATACAAATTCAATAAATTTAAACCATGTATTTTACATGATGTAGGGTTTCCCGAACGACCCCATTATCAAGTTAAACCAAACTTCATACCCAATCTATCATTAATTGTGGAATGTATTGAGGGAGGCTGTTACAACTGCCCCAAAAAACAAATTATTAACTCTCTTTCTGAACTAGCTTGGGCACCTATTAAACAGGTCAATTATTGTATGATAGACAAAAATAATGTTGAAAAGGAAGAATTATATTTCATTTAAAAAAAAAAAAAAATTTTTTTTTTTTTTTTTTTTTTTTTAGTACGAGTTCCGTTCACATATTGTAAATTGCACAGAATGGATCGAAAAGACATTCGAAGAATCTTGAAATCATCTCTCATAGACTTTTTACGAGACAAAAAAATTCCGATAGTGGAACGTATTGACGAGACTCTTTTAATGCAAGCGGACGGAGCTGTGGCCTTGAAAACAGCGACTATGAAACGTTTCAACGAATTCTACCTAAAACATAAAATAGATGGCCCCGAAATCCGGTTGGCTAAAAATCTGGTTCTGAAGCCGAATTGTATTGTAGTTGTCACTACAAACTTTTGTGAGGCGATTTGTGGCACTCGTTTAATTTTTCTTTACTACGATGTCGAAAGAAATGAAGCTGTGTGTAAAAATCTTGAAACGGGTGCCGAAGTCAGAATGTGTCCGTCTGTGCGCACTGGACAATTTCCTATCAGTTTGGGATTTGCCAGACCCCTTCATTATATGTATTCAGAAGGTTCGAATATGGTCGTCAGCTTGGATGGGCATCGAGATTTGTATCTCGTTACCATGGCCTTGAATCGCATGAGTCAAATGGAACGGATCTTGGCTGTAGAACTTTAAAAAACTATCAACCTCTTTTGAATTGTTTGTCATTTTTTGAAAGAAATAAAAATTATCATGATTTTAAAATTATGTTGTGATGTTATTTATATATTATCATTAAAAAAAAAAAAAAAAAAAAAAAAAAAAAAATTTTTTTTTTTTTTTTTTTTTTTTTTTTAATAAATGGATGAGGGAGGTTCTCTTTCCATCATGTTTTCCTTTCGTATTCAAGTTCGGAATCCAGCTTTGCTTTGGAACCGTACCCTTCTGATTTATTATATTGCGACCTTTTTTCGACTGAAGGTTCGGTCTCCTTCAAACTGTTCCCTCCTCTCGAACCTTGGTGTTTTCGAGGCTCCTTCATCACGCAACGTTTCCCTCTCTATAATTTTATCCATGGTTCCCGTCACGCTCTACGTGCCCGAAAACGTGCCCAGAGACTTTCTCGATACGGCTGCCGAGTTGGGGCTCGTCGCGTTCGCCCCGTCTCCTTCCCCCGCCGACGCCCTCTTTGATCGCACCGACACCTGCGCCTGTTCGACCCCGGATCATCTCGCCCTTCGACACCGATCCATTCTCGCCACGCAGGACCATCATCTGGTTGTCGGGTTTCCCGTGTACGCTCTGCCTGCCGACTGCACCTACGAAGAGACGTGTGTCGTGGTCGCTTGGCTGTGTCGCCATCGACTGAGGACCTTTCAACATCAACTGGGTCCGGGATCTTACAGGAGGGAGCTCCAGACCGACTGTTGGTTCCTGAAAACCCGGCACGGTGCGTGTTGCGTGCGCTACACCCTCGTCGACGATCCGGTCTTCCTGATGGCTCCGAAGGTGTTCTCCTCCTACGACCAAGGACCCACCCTCAACAGCGTGCTCCTATAACCAAGATCAGAATGGAGCACGCGTTGAGATACGCCACTGAACTCACCAAACTGTACGTGTTCGAGGAGTACCAAAAACTCTATCCTCACTATTTCGAACATGCTTTTTGGGAAACGCGCCCGGCCACGCGGGAAGACTATTACGTGCCTCCCTCTCTCGCTGCTCACTGCATCGTCGTGACCCGGAGTGGGTTTCACGAAACGGGCTGTCAAAGGTTTGCCTGCTATCCGTTCCAAAAAGACTGGGAAATGTGTCGAAGCAACCCCCAATGGGTCCTCATCGGACAAAAATTTCAACTGGCTTGCCAAAAGTCTTGCGAAGACCACGAAATCGATACGGATTGGGAGCAGGGTCGCTGTCTCGTCTCCAACCCCCTCAAGAAAGCGTTGGCAGGGATGCCTGAAAAACTCTTTGAACGCGCTTCCCGGCACGTGTTCCACGGAGGACTCGATGTGGAAGAGGGTTGATTGAAATTGAACCAGCGCTATTGCGAAGCCTACAGACTCAATCTGGTGGACGGCGATTGCGTCCCGTCCGGGGGCCAATCGTTCGGCGAATGGTTGTTGGGCATCACAACCATTCGATCGATCAAGACGAGTGGCCAGAAACCGTGGCAAAAACAACCTCCTCCCTTGCCGGCTTACAGTCAGTACCCGGTTCCCAAAAAGAGAAACCGACGCTCCTTGGAGGAGGGGGAGATGGATAAGAAAGTCCGAGAGGAATTGGTGTTGGACTTGGCCAAAGATTTCGGGAGAGATGTGGCGGAATGGGGAGTGGAAAGAACGCTGAGTAAAGTAGCCCCGGATCTTTTAAACAGGGCTCTCGACAACCTGGCCGTGCGAAACGTGTTGAAACACTCGGTCCGTCAAAGTCTCCAACAAAGTGGTCGCTTGGCATTGAAATCATTGGGGAAATCGGTGAGTGTGACGACGGGAGTACTCGCCCTCTATGATATAGTGGCGGGCATTTTGGATATGTTGGATCCTTACGATTTCAACAAAGTGATTCATAAAAAAAACCTCAAGAAATTGGATGAGGAACTGGATCTCCAGTATTTCAAAGAGAGTTCGGTGCATCCGGAACTCACCCCGGAACTGATATGGGAACATCAAATTTTATCGGCCGACACCACTCAAATATTACTGTATATGGTAGAAAAAGTAGAGGAATATTTGGCGGCTTTAGACCCGGCAGAGGAACCTCCTCCCCTACCAGAGCCGACAGTTCAGTTTGTGTGGAAAGAGGAGGAAAAGCTATGGTCGGGATACAAATATATTTTGTTCTTTGTGTGGATCAGCCTCGCCATCGTTTTTCATTCCTAAATTCATGTATGGAGTAATGTATTATTTTTTATCATGTTGTATTTACATTTTTATAATTGAATAACACTTAAATCAATAAAAACAATTATTTATTAACATCTTGTACATGGAATGAAGTTAATATTTTGGCGACTTGCATTTCCACTTTAGGTCTTCTGGGTACATGTCTAAATAATCTTTCATCTGAAAGGGTGGAGGGTAACTCTTGGAACCTTTTCCTTAAAGCAGCTTTAAACCGTAGTTTAGCCGTTGTAAAATAGTTTTTTTCTTCCGGTTTATATCGTCCTTTCATTCGATCCCAGTCTTGAAATACGATAGTGTCATTGGTATCCCAATAACCAGATCGTTTGTGTTTCCAACGAATTCTAAATGTTCCTGATTCTTTATCCACCCACTGTAAGAGATAGCCATATCTCCCATCATCCAAAGCATGTAGAAGGAAATCGAGAAGCATCTCCTACCCAAATGATAGGGTTGGAAGCTATATATAGTTGAAAAAAAAAAAAAAAAAAAAAATTTTTTTTTTTTTTTTTTTTATAAAATTATTACATTATTATAATCACTTTTTGTTCCACCACGTATTAACTCCAAATATTCATCACTGGAAATTGATGGTGTCTCTATCAATACAAAACGTTTACATAATGGTAATTCTTCATCTTCATCAGGAATTAAATTTACACAAAAATCACGTGCCGCAGCAACATTCTCATCTTTAGATGACTGCCAAGGTATAAATCTTGTACAGTCTGTCAAAAAATTAAATGAACACGAAACCTTGTTTAAAATTCATAAGGAATAAGCCCAAAAAAAGAAAGCGTTAAAAATATCTTTTTTTACGAAAAAATCAGCGAAATATTATAAGATGTCCTTTAAAAGTTCAAAAATATCAATTGTGTCAATATAGCATGAACAAAATAATTTAGATAAAAAAATGTTCTATTTATTGAATGAAAATTCTATAATCAATATAGGTTTTAAATTGGTTTATATATTTTAAAAGTTGTGTTTAAATATTTTGTTTTCATATTTTAAACATAGAGACATTTTCGAGCGAGCGGAAATGTCTATATTTTTTGACAAACCAAAAAGGAAATGTTAAAAATATCTTTTTTTACAAAAAAATCAGAGATTTTGATTTTCTAAATTGTAAGCATTTGCTTGTCGTATTTATTGTTCAAAGAATATTCAAACCTGTCCTATGTTTATTAAAGAAATAAAACTTTTATGCCCTAAATAAAATCCTTTTTTAAGAATGTTACAGCGTAACTTTTTAATAATAACTATTTTAATTTATATTGCTATACATAAAATTATCAATTAAAGAAATAAAACTTTTATGCCCTAAATAAAATCCTTTTTTAAGAATGTTAAAGCGTAACTTTTTAATAATAACTATTTTAATTTATATTGCTATACATAAAATTATCAATTTCAGATTAAACAGATTTGTGTGTAAAAATATACAACTACTATATTTCACACATATTAACACAATACATCTACAGTCTGTCAAAAAATTAAATGAACCTTTTTCAGAATTCATAAAGAATAATTCTAATTTTTTGACAGACAAAAAAGGAAACATTAAAAATATTATTTTTTCGTTAAAATCAAGGATATTGTTTTTCTAAATTGTAAACGTTTTGCAAATCTGAGACTAGGTTTCAATAATAACTATTTTTTATGTCAGAAAAGAAATAGCGAAATTTCAAATTTCAAATTTTTAAGCTTTTTAAAGATTATAAAAGATTCTGTCCAAGATGTAGATGTTTTCATTTTTAAAGATTAATCAATAATGAATTACTAATTAATTAGTGATTAATTAATAATTAATAATTAATTAATTTTCAAAAAATGGTGTGTGTGGAACTTTTTTTTCTATAATTATATAATATATCTAAAAAAATTTCTATTAATAATTTTTATCAATGTTAATTCATTATCTTCAAGTTTATATAATTCACTCATCCAAGTAATTTCATCATGATTTAATATAAAACCTTCATTTTGACAGTATCTATCAGATACTATTTGAAATCGAGGTACACATTTACATAAATGACACCATTCTCTAGGATTTTGAATAAGAAATGGTAAGTATTCACAAGAGGGATGGGGCAGTATATAAGAAATTTTTTTTATTTCGCACGTCACATTATAAAAATAGAGCCGTATACATTTCGTACAAATTTTGAAGATACAATTATCTTTTAAAAATACATAATAAATAATATTAAAATTATTAGGACAACGATTAAAAAAGTCATACAATGTGTAAAATATTGTAATATCTATTTTTAAAACTATAGAATCTTTTATGTTAAAAACAAAATCTCTTTTTGAAAAGGATTCAATTAAATTTATATAATTAAATTCATTGTTAGCGATTTCTTTTAATAAGCCAGTCATTTTATCCACTATCGGTATCGTTATGTGAGCCGTTCAGTGCACACATCGACTAACTCCACTTTTTGAAAAATCTTAAATTTTATGTCAAAGCACTTGGTATAATCATAACTTTTTGTATTTATAATAACTTTCCGGAATAATAAAGATTAGCACCGTTAAATGGCAAATTTTTTTTGGCCATTGAATAATAAGTAATTTATTTCAAAAGCCATTTCGATTAACTCCATACTCTAATGTAAATCGTTTCGGTAACGCTGTATCTGTTCTGGCCGTGCATCGACGCTTATTTGTTTTTAAACAGCGGAAGATGCTCTCTCCCTCTCAATAATATTCGTAACAAAATCGCATCGGTAAACAGATAAAAATAAGCGCAATGCAAACGGTAGTTAGTATAGCAGTGATCTCGCACGCTGAATGTTATTCTGTACTTCTTAGTCTTTTCAACATTACTCCCAGATTGTTTTTAAAGAAATAAATATTATACCGTTATAATCAAGATGAGTGAGACTAATAATGTGAGTGAGGAAAGCAGTGATGATTCTTCAATACGATTTATCAACAGAAAGTCTGGTCCAAGACGTTTATCGTTTTCCTCAGATTCATCGGATTGCAACAGTACAAACCCAACAAACACATTGATTGGGAGGAAAAGAAGTCGTAATCCTGTTAAATGGATACGAAATTTACAAAAGCATAACAGGATAAAAGGTTTGGCATACAGGAATAGGGGAGGAAAATTAATACCTGCAAAAACATTTGTCGATATACCATGCAGATGCCGTCAAAATTGCAATCAAAAAATTATTTCGGATGAGAGAGAGGCTGCCATGAAAGCATTTTATAGTTTACATAGTCAACTTGACCAAAATATTTTCTTAAGAGGTTGTATCAAAGTTAACGAAATAAAAAGAAGGCGCCCTACGAATGAAACTAAAGAACGAAGATTACATTCGTTTACATATTACTTTCGAAAAGAGAGACTTGATATTCCCGTTTGTAAAAAATATTTTAGAGACACTTATCAGGTGAGTGACGGGCGGATATACGATTGTCAACAAATCGAAATGACGAATCCTCGCATACAGCTGATGAAGAAGACATTATTTATAATATTGCTGAATCATCCCAAAGAATAATGCCGCTGACATAAAACTGCTATGAATTAATTACAAAAATTATAATATAACAGAACTGACAACATACATTCTTATGGAAAAGCTGTGATAAAAATGTATAATAACTAACTTTTTCTGTAATAAAAAACTTAAAAATGTAAAGTCTTAATTTAACTTTATTACTTTTTTCAGTTGCCAAATCGATTAACTCCACGAGTCACATAAAAACTGTAACATTACTGACGATTGTTTGTTGGCTATTCTTTCTTATTAATTTTATACACCGTTAGATGAAAGCTATATCTGCAATTATGCATTCTACATTATATATTTGAATTCATATTATCAGAGGAATTTTAAAAAACAATATACATTACATCATCGCGTTTCTCAACTTTTTGTTTTATGGAGTTAATCGATGTGTGCACTGAGCGGCTCATGTATTGGTGACTCTTTCTGATAACTTGTAAAAAAATAGATTTGGGTAAATAAAGCGCCAAGCGTTCAACGTCGTGAAAATCTGGAAAATAAGTCCAAATTTTCGAAAAACACAAGTCTTGTAACGAAGGAAAATCAAATACAACGTTACAATAAAACCTTTTTTGAACGAAAAACTCTAAAATATATGAAAGTAAGATATCATCCGCTAAAGGTTGTATTTTTAAACCGAAACCGACCGTTTTCAATTCATTTATATTAATGTTTTTAAATAAAAGGATAACAAAATGAATATGATCTTTTCTATCACCGCCGCAAAACCATTCGGGATATTTTAATATATATAAATCGGATATATTTTTACAAATTTCTCGAAATTTTTCAAATGCTGACTTGTGTAAAATTATATGATAGTGATATTTTTTATAATCTCCTATTTTTATTCTTTTTTTCCCACATTGATTTAGAAAAAAACGAATATATGATTTTTCATTATTAGTAAAAGTCAGGGGGCACTCAAAACTTTCAGAATACTCATCGATAATTATTTTTGGACTCTCATGATTAATCTGAATTA
The DNA here is from genome assembly GCA_963930645.1 of Salticus scenicus. Taxonomy (NCBI): domain Eukaryota; kingdom Metazoa; phylum Arthropoda; class Arachnida; order Araneae; family Salticidae; genus Salticus; species Salticus scenicus. The sequence goes on from OZ005658.1 coordinate 250,160,041, forward strand.
CGGATTTAATAGAAAATTGAGTTGTATACATAATACATATTTATATATGATTAACACAAATCATTTATAAATTGTATCGATTCTTGAAACGACAGTAAACTTATTAATAGAGAAATATTTAAAGTATAATATTAATTTTCCGAATATATACTTTTTTTCCTAAGAATATTTTAATTTCTTAATTATAAAAATTGAAAAAAAAAGAAAGAATAAGAGAAATGACTAAACCTACAAAAATACCTTTATTATAACCATAGATTATTCTTTCAGATTATAACTTATAGATTATTCTTTCTTTAAATAGTATTTAAAAAAAATCTACTTTTTTGTATATGTAGTGTTAAAAAATTTAAACAAAATTAAGAATTTTTGTTAAATCAACATACCTTTAAATGATATCCAATGTTGACTCTACACTCTTTATGAACTAAATTAAAATGAACTTAAGAATTAAATATTATAACATATATATATCGCCTTTTAACCTTGTTCTATTTCCTTATGGAGAGTGTGTTACAAGGTTATTTATGAGAACACACCCTGATTTTTTTATTCTATTAATCAAGATGATTTTATGCGGAAATAAATATATATTTTGTATTCCTGTCCTGTTCTACTAAATTAAATTCTGCCTGTGACAGACTTATGTTTATATATATTTTTTCAGTCTTTATACAGAATATTAAACATGCCATAATTGTTTTTTTTAATGCTATTATTCAGAAAGGAAATAAAGCAATTAAACATATATATATAATTGTATTCTATCATGATTTTACACTGTAAAATAATATTTCATTTGAAATTGCAAGAATATTAATATGTAATAAATAAGACGGTCAAATTGATAATTCTTAGCTATTGAAGAAAAATCATAAGTGTTTATACGATTAAATGGGGCAGGATTGTAAAAAATATCTCTTTAAATGAGGATATTTAATACTTTTTTGGTTTATTCTATACATTTTTATTCTTGTTAGTGGGGTATTATTCAATTGACGATTAGAACGTCTGTCGTCATTCGACGTCATGGTGAAATTTAACCTATAGGAGTCATCATTTAGCCCACAAATAAAGGACTATAGCCAATCATAGCGCAGCTTTTACCCACAAACAAAAGGAAACTCCGCCTCGTTCTAGTCGTCCATTAGGTTATGTTCAATTTGATGGTCACTAAATTTAAATTAATTTTCAAAAGAATTGAATCATTATTTATTTTTTATAACATATTTTGATATTTGTGACACAATTAAAAATTTCTTTTAAAGTCAAAAAGTTAAAATATCTTATAAATTAAATAAAATATTTCTTCCGTTTTGCATTTGTTATACAACAGTACTGTGTGAATTATTCTCTAGAATGGCTCAATAATTGTTTACAAATTTAATGGATTATGTAAAGGAAATAAATACGCAATAATTTAAAAATTATAACTCTTAGAAGTTCAAAAGTGATAATTTAAAAAAGTTATTTATTTAAATTGAATGAGAGAATAAATCAAGAAATTTAAGAGAAATTTTATTTATATATATATACACAATAATACATTATATTAATATATACATTAATAACATTAACACATTATATACATTAACACAAAAAATATATACAAATAGAACACTATTTTCTTAAAAATGTTTGTCGTTAATAAAAAGTCAAGAGAGAAACGTTAATACTTTTTAATGACCATGTATTTACAAAACTTATACATAGGTCTAACCAAATGATAAACTTGATTTATTTCAAAGGTTATATGACAGTGAAAATATTGTTTTCATTGAATTTTTCATTGTGCCACTCTTTTATGTTTTTCCAACCACCATGGTTGAAGATCCAGTTTTCATAATCAAATGTCAATATTTTAAATATATGGAATAAATATTTAGTCTTATAACTCGACTTATCAGATTCAATTAAACTGTATAATTGTCGAATAAATTCACAAGAAATCATAAATCGAATGCATTGTCTTTCACACTTCATGTTTAGAAAAAAAGGATATACAATATAAGGAAATAATATACAATGCACATTTTCTGAGCTTAGTAGAATAGATTTAACATAAAATGGAGTTGCAAATATTTTAACGTACTAGGTCACAACAGCACAATATTTTGGTATAAATTCATCAAAATTGGCTTTCATATTGACGATAAATATTTCTTCACATTCATTAATTGGATGGTAAAACCAATGATCAGAATAAAAACTATCGAAATCGGATTTAAGCAAATAAATAAAAATGTTTAATAAAACAAAATCTGTCCTAATAACATTTTGTAAATGATAAATTTGTATTTTAAACGCCTTTCGATATAGATTATAACAACTCTTGTTACACCATAATCTAGGACAAGCCAACAAATCGCTGAATTCAGTTATAAGAAATAGTTTACTTTTTTCGTAAACAGGAAGATACGTCAAAATTTTTAATTTTATTTCTATTGGTAAAAACAGAAACTGAAAAGCCATTATTTGCCAAAAGAAGGTTCTTATACGTTTAGAATTACCTGTAAAACTTGGAAAAATTGTCACACTATAGAGGAATCTGGAATTGACAAAATTTATAATAACCAGCAAAGTTCATGCTTATATATAGTCAAACCATGCCTACGCACACACACAAAAAGCAAGAAATGAAAAAAACATATATTAATCTATTGTATAATTTAACCTCAAACTAAAAATCTATTTTTGTACGTAAAATAAACATTTATTTTAAACGTGACTGTATAATTACAAAAACTGGTTAAATTTTTGATCGCTTAAAATTCGAACTGTTTTGTCATGAGATATAAATTAAGCAATTTTTTTTCCTTGAAACATATTAAATAAATAGTAAATAAGAACAATTTGATTTTACCAATATAGAAAGTTAAAGAAAATAGAAGTTATTTTACAATAGTTAAAAAAAATTTTAATCACCTTGTAATATTTGTATATTTAGTAGATAGATAGTATAAATTAAAGTTTGAAATGAACGTTGATGTTTACTGAATAATAATTTAAAGGAATTACATTTAACCTTCAAAAAAGAAGAAAAATTAAAATGCATTTCAACATATTCATTCATATTACTTCCTGGAAAATACATTATCAAGAACCTTGTTAAAAGGCGTGACAAGTTTCTTTTATATAAGTATGAATAATTTAACTTTTAATTGGGTTGTATTTATTATAATTAAAAACAAATAATATATTAACATATTTACCCAAAACATAACCTTCTATTCTAGAAAAATTCAAGAATTAACTAACAATAATATTTGTTAAAATTTTGTATATATATACGCGAAAACGATTTGTATTAATAGCTTATTCCTCGAGTTTATTAGGTAAGTATAAATATTTTAACAATTATGAAATACTATCGCCCTAAAATAAAAAAATTTTAAATAACATTACCCTCATTATTAATATATAATAGAATTATTTCTTTCAGAAATCGTCTCATTTAAACTATTAAAAATGGAAAGATTCAATATGTCAACAAACAAACAAAATCAATCTGAAAGTAAGTCTTATAATAAATTATAAAAATACAGTAGAGTCTCGAAAATCCGAGGTAATTGGGGCTGACACTACCTCGGATTACTGAAAACTCGGATTTTCCGAAAAAGTAGAAAATTTTTAACAACTACAAATGAAATTAAATAAAATGAACATATTACCTTAAAATCCTTTATTCTTTAGTATAATGACGTAAAAGATTCTTTACAATTTAAAAAAATTGTCAATTTTTTGTTGCTTCAGTATATTACTTCTCTTTGTTGATGCGATAGTCAGCCAACGCTTCAAAAGCAAAACATCTGCAGGGGTGGCTTCAGTTTGCTGTTCTACATATTTTAAGGCTAGTTCTAAGGCTGCAGAACCTTCACTATGAGATATTTTTTTTTCTGATAACGGAGAGTCGTTTTATTCTGTTTCATATTCTTCCTCATCTTCCATCATTTCTATAATATTTGAGTCTGTTATTTCCAGCTTGTCGTCACTATTTAGCCATTCATTTAGATCAACTGCATTAGAGTTTTCGCAGCCTGGTAATTCCTTCACCAAATCTTTCAAAACAATTGTTTCACTATCATCATCATTAATTTTCTCAATAGGCGTAACCAATTCAGGTAGAAACTTAATCCACGATTTAATTACTGTCGTAGGTTGAACTTCTTCCCAAGAATCTGCTATCCAGTAGACAACATCTCTCATACTTACATTCCTCAAAACATCCGCAACACTTTCATCATCAGACTGAACTAAATGTTGTAACAAACGGCGTCGATATATTTTCTTTAAATTTTCCAATACGCCCTGATCCATTGGCTGAATCAAACTTGTAACATTGGCAGAAAAAAATATAGCACAGATTTCACCACAACGTAGCTCATCATCGTCCGGATGAGATGGAGCGTTATCTAAAAACAAAATTTCTTTGCAAGGCAAATTTTTTTTTCTCAATGCCTTCCGTGTTTCTGGAACAAAATGTTCTAGAAACCATTGTTTGAAAATTTCTCGATTCATCCATGCACTTTTCTGATTTGTGTAATGTACTGGTAAGGCTTCTTCAGTGATGTTTTTTAAGGCTCTAGGTTTGGCAGATTTCCCAATCACAGTCAGTTTCATTTTATGATTTCCAGATGCATTGGCGCATGCTAAAATGGTTAATCGTTCCTTCCGTTTTTTGTGACCTGGAGCTGAATTTTCCTCTTTTGAAGCAAGGGATTTTGAGGGCAACATCTTAAAGTTCAAACCTGTTTCGTCACAGTTATATAACTGGTCAGGTGTGAGCTTTTCCGTCAATATAATGTCTTCAATCCGTTTTTGAAGTGCCTGCACAGCTGACGTATCTGCCGAGAGTATTTCACCGCAAATATTTAGTTGACGTACACCATATCGTTTTTTCCAACGGTCTAACCAACCAACGCTTGCTGCGAAATCTTCTTCCCTTTCTTTGAACTGATTTCTGAAAAACACAGCTTTTTCCTGAAGAATAGGGCCACTTATAGGAGTACCTTTGCTACGCTGTTCAGTAAACAAAAGAAATAAAGCCTTGCTAGTTTTTTCATAGTCTGATGTTCTCATAGATTTTCTTTTTTCTCCTGGAGTCTCATTGCACTTCTGTGAACAAAACTGCTCAATTTTTATTCGATTGCGGCGCCAGTCACCAACTGTTACCTCTCCAACACCCAAATCGGTAGCAACACTTTTTATTGTTTCACCTGCATCTAATCTTTTTATAGCGTTCAATTTAGTTATCATAGATACAAATTTTCTCTTATTTTTTCCACTCATTTTCGCAGCAGGCACCTTAACGCAACACTTTCAACAGCAATAAGTTTCCAAAATGATAAGGATCAAGCACGTGTATTGAATTTAAATGAGCAACAGAGCAACTAACAACGCAGCTAGTCCCTAACTAGCATCTAAGCTACTAGTACAATTGAACTTGGAAGAATAAAACTCTTGTAGATCTGGTTTAAAATTTCCTTTCAAACCAACCCCTACCTAGCCACCTTCAAAAACAAAGAGAACAAAAGGTGGTGGGTTACTGAAATTCTTTCCAGGAAGAAACGAAAAATAAGACCTGCATTCTTTCGGTTGCGAGAGGAAATGGGAAGAGCTTTTGGTTGCTAGGGGGAAAATTTGGCACCTCGAATTAAGCGGAACCTCGGACTTCTGAGACTCGAACTTTCGAGACTCTACTGTATGTAATTAATATTTTATCTTTTTCAAATTTAAACCAAGCACACTTTAAAATATATCTTTTTCTGCATTTTGTAGATAATTTTATGAGATCAATGATTACAACTACGAATAATATGTATGATCGTCCGTCAACGTCATATAATCACCCATCATATGATCACCCAATTCAACAGTCAATGTTGAATAATTTGAACATAAGTGATGGTAAAATATTTTTATTATTTCCAACTCAACTTTTTTTAACTATACCAGATTAATTTATAAAAATATTTTTTATTTTTAAGGCTTTGTGAGCATAAATCCTCATTTGTGGTCACAATCCACAATTGCATCAAATGAAGAATTGAAAAAACTAGAAAGTAATATATTTACCTTTATTTTACATAAAATTCAAATTATATAAATTGAATTTGTAATTAGTTAATTCTCGTAAGCTCTAAATTATATATATATTTTTTATATAGATGCGCAAAATATGTACAGTCCTTTCAACATTGACACTATTGCTAATGACCCACAATTAGAAGGTATGTTTATATTTATTTAATTTTATGATTATGTTTTTATTTTTTAGTGCCTTAGGTCCATTTCAGTTCCATAAAGCGTCGTCATTTTTATTAATTTATTATATTTAAAGACTTTATTTATTTTTAGAAATTGAAAAGAATCTAGGATATCTTTTAAAACAATATCAAAATTTAAAACAAAAAAGGGATGAAAATTCATCCCTCTTTAGAAACATCTACAATAGCAATCAAGAGATGAATCGTACCCATTCACATACATTGGCCTATGAAATGGTTAAGAAAATAGGGGGTAAGTTTATTTTAATTATTAGTTTATGAAATAATTAGTTAAAACTGTAAAACTGATTTATTAAAATATAAAAATACTTTTCATCTAACTACATTTTTTCAGAGTAAATAAAATTAATTTACTTAATATTTAATTAAATTATATTAATTTGTTTGATATTTATTTATTCATATATTCTAATTATATTTATTTATAGAAAAAAATGATTATGATAAATATTCGGATGTATCAGACGAAATACACATACAAAAAAGGACAAATAATGAAGGTATTCTATTTTAAATTTATTTTTTTATTATATAAACAAAATCTTTTAATGAAAAAATTTTGAATTACATCTAATTACATTTTTTTCTTCATTTCAATGTAGAAAGTGACACACAAGAAAAAAAAATAAATAACGAAGGTATTAAAATTTTGAGTTTTTATTTTTTATTTTTTATAATTTATTCTTATTATAAATAAAAATTTTAATTAAAAAAAGATTTTTTAAGAATTATTACTTTTATTCTAGAAGTTAGAGTCGAAGAGGAAAATAAGATAAAATTAAAAAAAGAAGTGACAGAAGATATTGTAGGTAATTGAATAACTCTATTTTTTATAATTTATCTAAATTTTAATTTAAGAATCTTTTTAGTATGACAAGACTACTATTATAAAAAGTTATTTTCTTTTTCTAGATGATAAAATCAACAAAAAAGTAGAAGTAAGATTAATCAAGGAAGATATAGGTAATTATTATTTATTTGTATAAAGTTAACATAATTTTTCGTTAAGTAATAATATAAGACAGCTTTAATGGATTTTCATAAATAATGTGTTAGATTAATATTCCTTGGAAATGGGAAAGTCAAGTTTAAATATTACTTTTAAGGACCACTTTTTATATGTTGTGAGTGTAAACTTTATTTGATTTCTATATTATTTGTTTAAAAATATTTTAAAATTATATATTAAAAAATATTTTTTAAGGTCTTCTGTTAAACATCCGTAAAAATCTTGTAACTTGTCATGTCCAGTAAAATTCGTTGTTACAGATTTTTAAATGACTTATATTAAACCGCAGACTAAATTTTCTTTAAATTATTGTCAATTATTTAAACAATCATGTAATTAATATTCTTCTCTCTTTTATTTTTAACTTGAAAAAGATATTATTTTAAATTTCCTTAAATTTTTTTAGGAACGAAAAAACGCGGCAGACCTGCTACTTCTGGCCTCGACAAACCAAACAAGAGAGTGAAAAGAATTTCAAAGGGTTAGTATTACATATAATTAAAAAATAATCATTTTATAGAAACACTAATTTTTATAAATTTAGAATTGAATATAAAAATCATATATATATATAATTTAAGTAAAATATTTTAATTTATTTTATTTTTATTTTTTTAGAAAAATACAGTCAAGAGATTAACCAATTGCATGAAGAAGTGGCGACTTTAAAATCAAAGCTATTCGCAAGTATGAAGAGAGAATATACCAAATATGAAAAAAGTATAAGGAATTTATATGAAGATTTTATAAGTAACCTAGACTTAGAAATTCGAAATTTTTCTAATGTAATAGCCGATAATTCAGCGTTTGTTACCGAAACAGAAACATTGTAATTTGTATGTTCTTATATATATATTGTACATATTTATATTAAAAATAAATTGTTATTTGACTGTTTTTTTGTCGTTTATTTAATCTATACAAAATTAAAGTACTGTTTTTAAAGATGACCGTTGTAGATGTAAGACAGATGCAATACATACCTGTTTTTCCCTTTGAATAACTTGGCAAGTGCTTTGAATATTAAAATGAATGTCTTCATTCTAGAGCGACCTTCAGAATAAGGTGTGGACCAAATTGTAATATCGTTTAATGGATATATTTAAAACATAACACTTCTAAATACTATTATTTATAAAAGTTCTTTAGTTGTTTTAAATAACTCTCTCTATTTTATCTAAATTGTATGAACAGCTGTTTTCAGAGCCTATAATATTTCGACATTTTCATATTAACAGTAAAAAATATGAGTTATATTTTATATTATCTGTTTTACATTTTTTATAACATGTACATTTATTATTTAAAAGAAATTACCTCATAAAATGAAAACTCACTTGAAAATTTGTCATTATATAATGACAAATTGGATATTATTAATTTTATGATTAATATTGTGCATATTATTAATTTTATGAATCATTAAACAGATATATCAAAAAACGGCTAACGTTGAAAGGGTTAAAAATTATTTTAAAGTGAATTCTTATTCTTTCTTATATTGGATAGTAATAATTAAAAATAATGAACTGTTTTAAGAGAGACCTCAATTAAGAAAAATATATACATGTATATTCAGGATCTTTCAATGTCTGCGTAATTCTTTACATTTCAACGTCAAGAGAAAAAATACGTAATAATTCAACAGGCCTGGAAAAACCAAGCGATAAATTTGATTTATTCCAAAACTAATGATATGAGTTATTGACAAATTAAATATAACACAAAAAAAAAATTCTTGAAACCTCCTATTGAAAATTGACCTCTTTGTCCCGAAAAATATTTCAAAGCATTGTGTTCTATGAGAGGTATTTTTATAAACCATATTTTCATATCTTTACTGTTCTTAATGAAACTGAAATATGTTATTCAAGTTTCTGTATAAAAGGGATTTATGTACAGTGACACTCAAAAGTATTCCAAAGCATTGCATTTTATGAGAGATATTTCTATAAATGAAATTTTAATAACTTTAATTTACACGAAGTTTTAGGAAATTGAAACATGTTATTTATATGCACAAAAGAATGCTTTGCATAGAATATAACATGATTAGCATTAGAGGGTCGCACAAAAATATTCAGTTATATTAAGAGCTATTAAATTAATTAAGACGTTGAATTCTGTTTTCACAGTTTGAAAATTATGTCCAAGAGATGTATTAATAGAATATCTTTAATCTCCAGAAAAGGACCAAAATAGTTGCATATGATGTTAGCTTACCGCGGCAAGAGGTCTTTGAGTGGCCAAAACGTTGGCAATTAAAACATCTTAGAGGGTTAGGGATGTATGGCCTTATTGGGCATTCAAGGTAACCAGCTTTTATTGATTGGGGAAGTTTAGGTGAGTCTATTGTCAAAATAATGTGTTTGGTGGGAACAGGCTTATTATCACGGAAGATTGAAATTCGTTTAACAGCAATAACTTTTTGGTCTTTCAAATTATCGAGTATTTCACTTTCTGGAATATATTGTAAATCTGGTTCAGAAATCACACCACGACAGATATTTAATGTTCTATGTGTACTTACAGTGACTGGTATATTGGCAAAGTGGGTACATTTTTTTAAGTTATTAGCTTGCTTGTTATTTTCGACCTCAATTAGTAGTTCATCTGATCTAAGTTTTTTAACAGACTTTGGATCACCCATTATCGATTGCAATGATTTCTGAATCAGAAATGGAGAGGTCTTAAAGAAATCTCCTTCATTTCTTTTTACCACAAAAAATCTTGCCTCGCAATTTAGAAATACATTATTTTCGTTAAGAGTGGAAGAAAACTCTTCCATTCTTTCCGCCCAAGATTTCTCATTTGAATTTTTGATAGCTTGGCCCGAGCCAGACGCATTATTCGAATTTCCTTTATTTGTCGCCATATTGAGATAAGAAAAAAGGGTCGAGGGTTTCCTTAGTCCCACAAGTCAGCCCGTTTCTTGAACAGACAGAAAAGCAAAGGGTTTTCAGAATCGCTCCCTGGGACACCCATAACCACTCACCAGCTACCAGACCGTCGACCCAGATCAGGAATCACATGTGGTAGTCGTGTTAGTCCGGTGTTTCTCGTTCGAGTAGTCACCGTTGTCTCACCTTCACCAAGGGCACCAGTCTCCCAGTGTGCTCCCAAGGCTAGACTACCGTGAGACCCTCACCAAATCTCCAACCCAATAACCAGCGCCGCATCTACACCGTTTTCAGCTTGGTTAATGTTTTAGAAGTTAAGTAATATTAGTATAAACAACAAGAACAAGACCGAAAAATAAAGGTGAGTGAAAATAAACAAGGTACAGTTGCTGGTAAAAAGAATTAAGCGCCGGGACTTTCGTAGAATTTTTTAAAGTTTATTCATAATCTATATTATGGATACACCCGTAAACTTTTCACCTAGCTTGACCGATCCCGAAAATATTGCAAAATTGCTAAAGAGAGGCACAGTTGAGTTCAACTCCTAGCCAGAAGGCATATGGACTCTTTTTTCAAAAGGAGGAATGTTTCATTGACACCTAATCAGGAGGTAGTTAAACAATGACACAATGGAACATCAAATACCTTCCACAATGACCTTTTGAAAGGCCTGCGAGTAAAAAAAATATCCTTTCAGATTTTCTTTCAGATTTTATTGTTGCTGTTTTTAGTGAGGTCAATATGGGGCCACGCAAAGCAGTATATATATCTCGAGAGTTTTCTGTTTTCATCCAATTCATTCAAAATGAGCAACTGTGCTATATGTCAAGATATTTTAGACACATTCAATTCCTTCATGTTGAACTGCGGACACGATTATCATAGGGTATGTGTCCGCAATCTCTTAGCTCATGCTGAAAGTTATGCTACAGCATTCTGCCCTCAATGTAGATTTAAGTTCTACTACGAGGGCATAGAAGACCATTTAAATATACCGGAGCTAGTTACAATTCTCGAGTCTCCTCCTGTCACGCCGATCCGCTTTGATGATCCTCAGGGAGATGTCTCAAGAAGCAGCGGGGATCAGGAAGTTTCTTTCACCTTCTCCCGTCCCTCTACATCGGAATTTTTGCCCAGCTTTTGGGAAATTTTTGAGAATTCACAAGCACATCGAGACGGACAGCCCCTGCTGGTCTCTACTGCATTTCCAACCACGCATTCCGACGGACAGCCCCTGCTGCTCTCTACTGAATTGCCAACCACGCATTCCGACGGACAGCCCCTGCTGCTCTCTACTGCATTTCCAACCCACGCATTCCGACGGACAGCCCCTGCTGCTCTCTACTGCATTGCCAACCACGCATTCCGACGGACAGCCCCTGCTGCTCTCTACTGAATTGCCAACCACGCATTCCGACGGACAGCCCCTGCTGCTCTCTACTGAATTGCCAACCACGCATTCCGACGGACAGCCCCTGCTGCTCTCTACTGAATTGCCAACCACGCATTCCGACGGACAGCCCCTGCTGCTCTCTACTGCATTGCCAACCACGCATTCCGAAGGACAGCCCCTGCTGCACTCTACTGCATTGCCAACCACGCATTCCGACGGACAGCCCCTGCTGCTCTCTACTGAATTGCCAACCACGCATTCCGACGGACAGCCCCTGCTGGTCTCTACTGAATTGCCAACAACACAAGGTCCAATTACAAGATCCAGAAGGACAAGAAGAAATAATGTAAGTTCCTATAATGAACCTATTTTAAGAAAATTATCTTTAAAAATCAAAAAAAAAGGAAGGAAGTCATTTAGAAAATTTGCACAATTAGGGAAAAATTTTAAAAAATTAAAAAAATTACGATATTCTCCTAATTTTAACTCAAAACTAAACGTTTTATATGCTAAATATTTAGAAAATTTGCACAATTAGGGAAAAATTTAAAAAAATTACGATATTCTCCTAATTTTAACTCAAAACTGAACGTTTTATATGCTAAATATTTAGAGATTAGAAATGCACAAATATCCTTCATGAGAGAGATTATAAAATCTCTCTCATAAATTTTCTTATCCTTCAAATGTATAAAATATCAATCTAAATTTTTTTAATTGTTTCGTGATTTAATACATATTGAAATTTAATGTATCCACTATTTAATTATGATAAAATACTTTTTCATTCATTTATTTTACGTAATTTTACAGGTGTTTTTTTTGGTGCTGACACCTAGTATCATTATTCAGAGTTAAAAATTATTCTCACTTCGTTGAATATAGATGGCAGCACCAAAAACGTAAGCTATTTTAATCTATGGAAAGGATTTGCACCATAAATTCAATGCGCCCATTCATTTGCAAATGGGCGCTGTTTAAAAAATATTTAACTTTTTCAATCAATTTTTTTTTTTTACAAGTAGCTCTTAAACTGAATTTAAATTTAGTTTAATTTTGAAAAATATGTTTTCCTTATGAATTAAGAAAAAAATTCGTTTTGCTGAAAAAAAAATTTATTTTTACTGATTTTTGAAATTTTTTTTCATAATAAAAATTTTATTTGAAACTGAAATAAAAGTTAAGAATCTGAAGACCTTTCATCCTAACTTCACAGCAAATTTTATTTTAATTATAGCATTTATACAATCTTTAAAATTAATTTTTTAATTTTTAAAAATATGACCATATTTGGAGTGCAATTTTGCTCTCGATATGTATTAATGTTATATTTGGTACTACATTAGAGAGTGCATTAACAGATGAAGCAGAGTTTTGAATGGCTTTTACTGGTTCCTTTTGGAGATTATAAGATAATCATGTTAATTTTTACTGTCAATGAATTGATTGTGTAAAATGTAATTGTAATAATAAATATATTGTAATTATGTAATTATTGTAAGTATATTGTAATAATAAATATTGATTGTTTAATTAAAATGTTGTACTTATTACTTTAAAACGCCAGTTTTGTGGTAATTTCTTATTACACTGTTTAATAACTAACTTTTAATCATAAAAAAGAAATATTTAAACATATTATTATTTCATTAGGTCAATTCTATGTCTTCTGATAACATTATCTCCAAAAAGTGCATATAATACATGAAATAGTGGGTAATGGAAGTCGTGTAGTTGTTTCACACCAGATTTTTAGATTTAAACTCTTTTTTACATGAGCGCCAAAAAACAACACTTATTTAAATAGATTATGAAGTACACTATGACGTAAATTATACATAAGTGTTGTGTCATTGTGTTCATATAAGAAAAAAATTTAAACTGAAAGAAAAATATAACATTGATTACAGAGAAAAACATTGTATATACTACTTCTCACTGGTTTGAAAGAGATGTTACTGATGAAATGGAATCTAATCAAATTTTACTTTTGTTACACATTAATATTCTTTAAAAGTAAGTGAGGTTTAAAAAGAAAGAAAGAAAGAAAGAAAGTTTTTATGAAAATAAATTACCAGGATTTAAAATGTAATCAGGACAAATAATTCTGATTTATTAACTTTCTTACTTTAAATTATATACAGTATATTAAAAAATAAAATAAAAAAAAGATTTGAAATACATATGTATATTTATATCTTATATAGAAGCATATTTTATGATAGTAATTAAAAAAGTAAATAAATAAATAAATATTTGATTTAAATTGGTTTAAAAAAAATATTTTTCAAAGAGACTTCACAATTGTTCATAATAATAATAACATCTATTATAGCAATGTAATAACTGATATATATATCTAAATATTTAGTTTCCTTTATACAAGAATTTTTTTTCTCAAATAAGCTTAAATTTTAACACAAATGCATTACAAATTCAATTCATTACTAAAAGATAAAATTTTTCACTTCAACCAAATCTCTTTATTGAAAATTTCCAAATATGAATTTCCATATTTCAAAATAAACATTCATAATATATCACAGAAGAAGCATTTTGCCAGTGAAATTCATGATAAATATTAACATTATTCAAAAAGCAACATAAAATAGTCAAATATTAACTATAATACCACTGCATAATACTACATACATTTTTTTTCTTTTGTTTTCTTTTTTGGTTTATAGTTTAAAATTATTCGAAAACATTTAAAATTTACATAGAATTCTACAAATTTTTAAAAGAATGAATGTAGTTAGTACATGCAAACATTCAAAACTGAAGATTTCAAAAGATAAATACAAACCTTTCACACTATAATTTAATTAATAATATTACCACCACAGTCGATTATCTCTATGTAGGGATACATAGTATCTGACAAATCTCCATCAAAGTTTTGAACAAGAAAATCTCTATCTGTAAGACAAAAATCCAAACATCCTCTACAAGAGATTTTTAAACTACTCGCACAATATCCAGCAATATATGTTAATATGTCTATATCAGTTTCGCATACATTTATCTCTGAAAAAGGCGACAAGTCAACTTCATTATGTATCAGTTTTTCAGTGTCAGAAAACTCTGTTATAAAATTTTTCAAGGCAATTGTGCCATATTCATTAGAATGAAGCTGTAGAATAGATTTTAATTTAATTTTTCTCTCACTTTCAAGTATTTGTTGAACAAGAAATGCTTCCAGACATCTGTCAATATTGAGAAAATCTTCGCTCAAGTGTATCAGTTTGAAATTTTGTTGTCGAAATAGGTTTAGAGCCATTTTGCAGGAGGTTTCAAATGACATCAATGACAACAGAAGTTGTCTGGGATAGTGTAAAAAATGTATCTTCACTAAGGCATCCACACCGAGACTTCTGATTCATATTTTTCCACTCATTTTCTTGCATTAATTTAATAAAATTTGAAACATCACAATACTTCCATCTGATAAGCAGCATACCTTATTAGGAGGCTTCAATGTGAGCATAAATTTGGGAAAATTTGCAACCTGAAATTGAATTTCATGAGGGAAAAGATTGGGGCCATTATAATGCTGTTTTGAAAGAATAGTTTGAACAGTACTACTTAAAGTACTTGTTGAAGATTCAACACAATCAGAAATTAACATATCATGAGTATCTTCAACAGGCATTGTAGGAAATCTGGAATTTGAAGGTCCGGTATCGGTGGAATTAACAATTGATCCGAAACCACTAGCATAAAAAATGGCATCCATTCTGTTTTGAATCGTTTTATTTAAATTTCGCGATTGCTGGCGTTTAGAAATAATTTGATTAGTTTTATGAAACATAATTAAATCCTTACTTTGATAAACATAAAAAACAATCCAGTATTAATATCTTATTCGTAATAAAAGCAGAAGTTTATTTACGTTGCATGTGTAAACAATTCTAGTAAATCTCGATCGAGATCGATGTTGCCAAAAAGAAGTAAACATGAACAACATTTGAAAATAAAATTCCAACTTACCTCCATGTTATGTTAGTTAATAAACTGTTAGTATATAAACGTCATCCAGAGGTAGTTTATTTGACAATTCATTTTATGTTTCAGAATAAATATTATTTATACGTCCATACTATGTTTATCCATATTATGTTCGTATATAAACGTCTAATAGATGTCATATTTTGGATCATCTAGTTAATGTTTTTAAATGAGCATTGATTTAATGTACATGAATGTATTCTAGATGTAAATCGGATTTAATGGATCAAATATCTACGTATGTGCTGTGTGGGTAGTTTCTTTAATAGATCTTGTCATAAAACGTTTTACTCTTTAATTTTCTCGCCATAGTCATTTTTAATATTAACCCCTTCCACTCCAGGCTAGCTGTAGTGTAAATGTCTGAAATACCAGATTATAATTTTGAAATAGTATCGTATACTTTCTTTGGACGTATGCACGTACGTCCATGGTATTAATGGCCATTAACACTAGGACGTACACACGTACGTCCCTGGAGTGGAAGGGGTTAATAACATCACTTGTTTTGTAGTGGAGAAAAAATTGCAATTTTCAATTTTTTTCAAATTTTTATTCACGTTACATTTGAATTCATATTCGGCCTAGACAGCATATTATAAAGCTACTGTTCAATTTTCATGAAAATATGTGGATAAACAAAAAAATGAGATTAAATTTTGTATTATATTTTGAACTATTTTAAATTGAGATATGCCGTTGAAATTCCGTAATATTTGTTTTTAACGCCAAATATTTCGATTCTGAATATTTTTGAAAGTGTAGAATTATTAGGAAGGGCTCGAGGAAAAAAAAAAAAAAAAAAAAGAGTTGTTACAGCGTTTGAAATTGTTATTATTAGGTTTCAAGGAAAGATAAATCGATTGCGGATATTTTCAAGTGTAAAATTATTAGAAGGGACGGAAAGGGGGGAGGGGCAAAAATGTAGAAAAGGAACGGTTGTTTCGGAGAAAACAACGGAAAACCCAGAACGCCTTTATTCTATTAAATTTTGCAGAATTTCGAATTCTGATACTCCTTTCACATTTCATACTATGGATTTTGAACAGTATTTAGCCCGGAATTACGCAAGTTTCGGAGAAAACCACGAAAAACTCAGACATAAATTGTTTTATAATAGTGTTTATATCATTTTTGTATCTCAGCTTCTAATTAGCATAATTTCAAAAGTAATATGTCATTTAAAAAAATTTTTGAATTTAATTTTAAGAGTAGACGCCAAAAATTTCTGTCACCTTCCATTAACCGACCATCATAAGTAATGGAATTCGAGATTTCACATGATTTACACGTTTTAAGGTTTCCCGATTAGGTTTTCTTTTGTATCTCAGCTACTAATTAAAATAATTTTATAAGTAATACATTATTTGAAAGCTTTGTTGATTTAGAACTAAACAGTAGATTCGAGATTTCACTCGATTTACACGTTTTGAGGTGTCCTGATTAGGTTTCTTTTTGTATCTCGGCTACTAATTAAAATAATTTCATAAGTAATGCATCATTAGAAAGCTTTTTTGATTTGAAATCAAACAGTGGATTACATAAATTTCTACCTCCAGATGGCGCTGTAATATTTTAAAATTTCAATATTTCAATTTCTAATTATGATTAAATTATTTTTAATACATCATTCGAAAGATATTTTAAAGTTCTTTTAAATTATCGAAAGTTTTCACCAGATTTACATGTTTTGAGGTGTCCTGAATCAGTTTTCTTTTATATCTCAGTTATTAATTAAAAAAATTTCATAAGTTATACATCATTTGAAAGCTTTGTTGAGTTGATACACATTTTAAAGTATTTTTACATTATCGAAAATGGAATTCGAGATTTCACCCGATTTACACGTTTTGAGGTGTCCTGATTAGGTTTTCTTTTTGTATCTCGGCTACTAATTAAAATAATTTCATAAGTAATACATCATTAGAAAGCTTTTTGATTTGGAATCAAACAGTGGATTACAGAAATTTCTACCGCGAGATGGCGCTGTAATATTTCAAAATTTCAATATTTCAATTTCTAATTATGATTAAATTATTTTTAATACATCATTCGAAAGATATTTTAAAGTTTGTTTAAATTATCGAAAGTTTTCACTAGATTTACACGTTTTGAGGTGTCCTGATTAGGTTTTCTTTTGTATCTCGGCTACTAATTAAAATAATTTCATAAGTAATACATCATTAGAAAGCTTTTTTGATTTGGAATCGAAATTTGTACCGCCAGATGGCGCTGTAATATTTTTAAATTTCAATATTTGAAATTCTAATTATGATTAAATTATTTCTAATACATCATTCGAAAGATATTTTAAAGTTCTTTTATATTATCGAAAGTGGAATTCGAGATTTCACCTGATTTACAATTTTAAGGTGTCCTGATCAGGTTTTCTTTTGCATCTCAGCTAATTGAGTTAGACCGTTCAAAATTGGTATATGTAAGTTAATTAGGAGGGGCCTGGAATGGTGGGGAAGGAATAGGCGCACGCAGCGCGCACGAGACTGCGTTGACGAAGGCAGTGGGGACCCTGTCCGACATTTTACCTGATGAGAAATGATTTTTTTTAAATTTTCTTTTCTTAAGAATAAAAGTTTGATTTCAGAAGGAATATGTGCGCGCACCGCCCGTATATCTTACCAGGTGGCGCGCAGCGTGCATGGGTTTGGGACCCGATGCTAAAAGATTTTTTTTTTATTTTTTTTTCTTAATAATAAAAGTTTGAGTTGAGAAGGAATATGCGTGTACAGCGCACATATATCCTCACACTTGCGCGCGCAGCGCATATGGATCTGCACTGCCGAAGGCAGTGGGGTCCCGGTGTGAGTATTTACCCGATGCTAAATGATATATTTTTTAATTCCTTTTCTTAAGAATGAAATTTATGAATAATAACATGGAATTTTTAGAAGTCAACAGGATGGTGAAGGAATACGTCCGCGCAGCGCACGGGTTTAAAAAGGGCTCCTGTCCTTCAGCCTATAGACAAAAGTTTATCGCAAGTCCTTAGAAATCGATAGTTTTTCTCTTTCTGAAAAAAGAGATATAAACTAACTTTTTTTTTATTTTTTAAAACGAGTTGATTTTTTATGCAATATGTCTGACATACATTTTTTAACTGACCAAGAAAGTCTCAGAAAGAGGGTCCCCCTGGCCAGCACGGGCCTGGCTTGCACATATTTATTGAAGTTGTAATACAATAAATGGCGACAACGCAAAATTGCTGTCTGTCGTACTAAGTTTCGATCATTCTCTACAACTTAATACTTTTAATTAGGAAACAATTCTCCTTCACATTTGGCCTGACAAATTTTTAATACTAGTACGAAATTTAAAAATACATGTTTTACATTTCACTAGTACAAAAAAATATTCCCTAGTATTTTTTAAACTATTCTGTAACATGCATTAAACAATGTTTGAAAATGTAGTAAAGTCATAAGTTTAAAAAATAAAATATTCAAAAAAGATAACAGGTCATAATAAATAACACTATAATATTTTTTAGACTATTGGATAAATTCCAATTATTTATTTTTCAAAAGACTGACCTGCAAGATTACAAATGATCTTAGAAAAGACACAAACAGTTCAGTTCTTAGAAAAAGACTCCATTGCTAAAGAGAGGCACAGCTAAGTTCAACTCCTAGCCAGAAAGCATATGGAGTCGATGGTCATCTGTCCCCAAAGGCCTTTTCAAAAGGGGAAGGGTTCATTGACCCCAAACCAAGAAGTAGTTGGGCAATGACATAATAAAACATCTGTTTACAAATACCTTCCACAATGACCTTTCGAAAGGCCCTACGAGTAAAAAAGCTTTCAGATTTTTTTATTGTTGTTGTTTTTTTAACGAGGTCAGATGATACCTGGATGTATTTAATATATACTTATTTGAGTTTTTAATAATAATAATAATAATAATAAATATTATATATTATTATTATTATTATTATCTTATTATCTTATTTATTATTATTTTATTATTATTATTTATTTATTTATTTATTTATTATTTTTTATCTATTACCGAATTGGTATTAGAAAATGAAAACAATGAGTCACACGATTGCTTCAAAACTCAAATGGACATTGCCCTGAATACATCTGATATGGAATATCGTTATTCACATAGAAATTATACTCCAAAATATTACCTTCAACATTTAGAGAAATGCTAAAATATAAGTTATCCAACTGAATGTTCAAATAAAATTAGAAAACATTTTAAATATGAACCAGTGTATTCTTTTTTACCCATCATAGATAAAAAGTAGAAAATGTGTTAATATTTTCAATATGTCAGTATCAGAAAATGAAAACAATGAATCACATAATTACTTCAAATCTCCTGTCTGATGTGAAATATCGTTATTATCGGCTTCACACAGAAATTATACTAAAAATCCCACCCCTTCAATGTTTAAAGAAATTTTAAAGTATATAAATCATAAATTATATATATATATATATATATATATATATATAATATATTTTTTGATGGACTCACCCTTAAAGTGTATCGAAAACAACCCTCATGATGATTGCGATCTGGTTCTAAAAAAAATTTTCTGTGACCCTAAAGATAAACACAAGACTCGTCGAAAAAAGTATTTATTGACAGCATCCAAAATGACATCCAAAATTTTTTTTGTCTAAAATGTTTTTTTTGAACACATCCAAAATGTTTTTGCACACATGTAAAATGTTTTTTTTGCACACATCTAAAATGTTTTTGTCTAAAATGTTTTTTGAACACATCTAAAATGTTTTTGTCTAAAATGTTTTTTCGAACATCTAAAATGTTTTTGCACAATCCAATCACTCAGGAAACAGGGCGTCCGAGATCTCCCTCGGCAAAAAGAGTCGGGCGTGCTCGAGGTCGGACCACAGCTCGTGCTCCACGCGTCCTTCGCCAGTCGGCCATTGCCATCCCAACACATCGCGCGTCGTCAGCGAAGCGAAACCGTAGACCGTCTTTTCGAGGGTCGGGCTGTCTCTCTGCACGCTCACGAAATCCCTCTCCAGCGTGCCCACGTACACCAGCGTCCGACTGCGGGCGCAAGCCCGGGCGACATCCGCGGCCCGCAGAAAGAGACGACCGTCTCGGGTGCGAAGCATCAGGAAGGTACAGTCCAGAGGCGGATAACCTGTGTAAGAGAGCGACATGACTGTTGTGACTGAGCAAGTTTCAGGGGAAAGGAGGTCAACCTATGGCTGGGAAGAAGATCGGCCAATGGCAGGAAAGGAGGTCAGCCAATGGCTGGGAAGGACCCGCCCACTCCGCCAATGGTAGGAAAGGAGGTCAGCCAACGGCTGGACCAATGGCGGGAAAGGCCCAACGGTTGGAGTCTCTTCAAAAGTCGCTTCCGACCGTCTTTCAAAGCATTCTCTCTCACCATGGAAAGAGTCGTGGATATCTTCCCTCAAACTGTCTCGGAGGTGTCGGCCGCTCTCACGCCGCTCTCCACTCCAAACTACAACAATCTGCACGAGGATCTGGATTTGACGCCCTTCATCATCGCCATGACTGGGGGTGACAAAGTCTACTACCACGTCCAGAAGTATAGTCAGCACTATCTGAAGCATTTCGCCGACACGGTGAAAGGCGCCCTCTGCAACCAAGGCGCCCTCGTCAAGCCTTGGACGTATGCCGACAACAAGTTGAAGCCGGTGCCAGACCAGTCCCTGAAACGCAACACGGACGTTCGGACGGGATTTGTGATGGGTCGGACCTTTCTGGTGAAGAGTGCTTTCACCTTTGGCCACCGCACCGTCAAGCCGGCCACGGGCCACGTTCTCCAGACCCATGTGGCCCCGATCATGTTCCACTACGTGCGCAGCAAGTCTCCCAGCGGCATCCAAGAGAAGCACTTTCATGCGAAGCGGCAGTACAACTACATTGCTCGGAGACTGCAACCGAACAAAACCTATTATTGTGCTTCCGGACAGGAATACGTGCTCTACACTGATATCTATCAGTTGTCCTCGCACATAAAAATTAATTTTATGAATATAAATGCTTATATTTTATATATATATAGTTGTTAACTTACCTTTGATTTGAATTTAAAAGTTTTCTCTATTTAAACTCGGTCAGCCATCTTTTACTTACATCGCGCCATTACTAACGACGTTCTGTTTACTTTGTTGCTGTTGCCAAATTTGCTCTGCATAATTTTCTTAATTTTTGCTGTTGCCACTTCTATTAAAATAGTTATGATAAATTGTATTTTTGACTTTGACTGTTGAGTGGCAATGGTAATGCATTGTTTATATGTAGATTTTTGACTTGGCAGTCAGTATAAAAAGATCGCGATGTATGTGTTAAAGGGCAGTTATCGGCAGTGTTTAGCAATGGCCAGGTAGTCTTCAATTAGATATGAAGCGGTAGTTTATGAGTTGTGTAAGTAGCTTGATGGTCAAGTAACGATGTATGTGCTTATAGTATCGTTCCTGCTAAGCTATTAATGCTCTTTGGCTATTGCACTTTTTTTAAGAAATGATGGCTGCCGTTGTTAAGTTGTTAATAGTTTACACATGTTAAGTTTCTGTTTGTTAAATTGTTCCTTGTTAAAGGTTAAATTTTCCGTCGTTCATGGATGATGGAAGTTTTGAATAAAATGATAAATTGACGTCCTTTTGAGACGAGTTTGTTAAATTTGATAGTTTAATTAATGTTAAATTTTGTTTAGACGCTTTTTAAGCGTCATTTGTTTAAGTTTGAAATTTTTTAAAAAGTTAATTAAAAGTTAAATGAAAGTTTCTAAATTGAAGTGTATAGTGGATGAACGTAATTGTCTTCATTTCAATTTTGTGTTATTTCGTCTTGCTTCACTTTCGCTGATCAACCAGGCGATCGCGGAAGTATATTTCTTCATCGTATTTTCCCGCTGATCAACCAGGCGATCGCGGAGGCTCTGCGACGTTTCTTGAAGTATATTGTCATCTGCTTTTTCATTGTGTTTATCAATATGCCTAGCTCAACACCTGTAAAAGGTAATCTTGTTCTTGTTAAATCTCTTGTTAAATCTAATTTCTTGATAAATTTGAAATCTTAATATATCATTATATCTTGTTGAATAAAGTTGTTTTATTTGTTAAAAACTTTGGTCTTTAATGTGTTATAATAGTTGAACACTGGTCGAGTTATTTCTATTGAGGCCCTTAAAATTTAAATCTTAATGTTTCCACTGTATTTAATCTGCTTAATAGAAATGATTTGAAACATAGACTTTTAGTTTATATTATTTGGTTATGGGCAAGTTTTTTTTGAGGGTGTCATTTTTTTAAACTTGACCAGTTGTTCTTTTCTTGTTTTCTGTATAATTGATAATTAAGTAACTATTAAAAAAAATGGCTTATAATATTGTACCTCAAATTACCAAGTTAAATGCCACTAACTACTCTGGTTGGAAGTGTGATATTAAATTTTTACTTATGGATAAAAATGCTTATGATATCGTCATTGGTAACGAAACTAAGCCCAAAGTCAGTGAAACCGTGTCTGAGGAGGCAGTACAAGACTTTAAAAGAAGGCAGAATGCTGCCATGTCAATTTTATATTTGAATATTGATAATGAATTTAAAAGTTTAATAAGTGAATGTACTGACCCCTCAGAAGCGTGGAAAATTTTAAAGGTTAACTTCCAGCCAGATAGTAGAAGTTATCATATGAAATTGTTTTCTGAAGTTATGACATGTTTTTTAGAACCTGGCGAATCTATTGGTGTTTTTGCAGCTAGAATATCTAAAATTGCTGATCAGTTAAAATCCATTAATAAACTTATTGCTGACGAATACTTATGTTTTCAGGTTTTGAGATACCTACCTGATAAATTTGATCAGGTTGTTCAACAAATTCTTCGCTGGCCTGATAAGGACTTTAACTTTAAAAATATTATTGTTGAGTTATGTGCCGAGGAAACGCGCCTTCAACTTAGAAATTTTGATAAAAGTAGAACGGAATGTTCTATTGAGGCCCAAAATGTAAAATTTAAACGTAGGCCTGTTTTTACTTGTTGGAGGTGCGGGAAAAAAGGCCATGTTATAAAAGATTGTAAAGTTAAGTTAAATAATGATCTAGCTGCAAAAGAAAAGGAAAAACCACTCAGAAGTAATTTTTCTAAGAGGGGTGGCTCTAATCAACAGTCAAAACGTGATAAAACTCCTAAAGCTCAAAATTTCATAGCTGAAGCAAATTTAAGTAGTTTTGATAGAGAGGGCAGCTGGGCTTATGATACGGCGGCCTCTCATCACTTCTGCAAAGATAAATCTTTTTTTTGTAATTTTTCTGAAATTTCCGGTGATGAGCTTCACGTGGCTGTTGATGGCGTCACTTTTCCCATTACTGGTAAAGGTGAAGTAGAACTGAATTTTAATGGGACTGTTATTAAACTTTGGAACGTTTTGTATTCGCCGAACTTGCGGAAAAATCTTTTGAGTGGTTCTAGATTCGACCAGGGTGGTGCTAAATTTATTGGTGAGGCCGGCAAAATAAACGTGGTCGACAAGTATGGTAATTTCCTTTTCTCTGCTAAACTCCATGACGGGATTTATTATACATTTCCAAAAGTAATTAAAAATAAGCACAGTGTTAAATTGAATGGGGGGCAGAATTCTAATGAAAATTTAAATGATAATACTGAAATTTCAGCTTTTCCTGTAATAAAACCTGTTAATATAAAAGACTTTGATACCTGGCACCTTCGTTTTGATCACCTAAGTCCTGACTTAATTTTTAATACTATCCGTAATTCTGCTGTAAAAGGTCTGCCCAATTTAAAATCAGTTGATAATTTTTTTTGTGATCCCTGTCATGTGAGTAAGCAAAATCGTATTTCTTTTAAACCTTTAAGTCATTCTTCTTCCAAAAAACCTTTAGATCGACTTTTTATGGATACTTGGGGTCCTATTAAAATTCCTGGTAAAAAAGGTGAACGTTTTTTCCTGTCAATAATAGATGATTTTTCTGGTAGATCATCCGTTTACCCTATCCAGGAAAAATCCATGTGTTTTGATGTTTTTAAGAGACATGTTTTGAGGGCTGAAAGGTTTTTGGGAACCAAGTTGAAGTCGATCAGAACTGACAATGGCAAGGAGTTTGATAATGATTCTTTTAAGGGTTTCTGTAGAGAAAATGGAATAAATCATGAGCTGACCAACTTTTACACACCAGAAGAAAATGGAGTTTGTGAGCGGTTCAACCAAACAATCATGAACTGTGTTCGGGCTATGCTAAAATCCAGTGGTTTGTCTGATGATTTCTGGCCTGAAGCTTGTTTACACTTTAATTATACGTGGAACCGAATTTGTCACGGTGGGAACTCTAAAACTCCATTTGAACTCTATTCAGGAAATAAACCTTCTGTTCGACATTTAAGACCATTCGGTACGTTGACATATGTGGGTGTTCCAAAGGTTAGACGTAAGCACAAGTTAGACTCCAAATCAAAACGTGGTGTCCTTGTGGGCTATGCCTTGCGTACCCGTGGTTACAGGGTCTGGTTAGAAGACGAGAGGAAAGTTGTGGAAACCATTAATGTTTCTTTTGTTGAAAGCGGTGATGTTCTACGCAGTGGAGCGGTGATGGGCGACTCTTCTTTTGAGTTGGTGCTTGTCCCGGAGGAACAACCACGGCCCGTTGACCGGTACCTTCTTCCTGGTCCGGAGCCTGGTACCTCTGGGGTCTTGCCCAGCGAGACTGAAGTTGTCGTCCCAGCCGTCTCTCCTGTTTCTCCTGCTCCTCAAGTTACTCCGCAGACTGCTTCTCCTAACTGGATGACCAATCCCGTGTGGTACAGGAAGGTTGTGCCTCGACCTCAGGGAGAAAAGGTCGATATTTACTATTATCCTGATGGAGAGGGTAAAAGGTGTTGTCAAAGGTCACCTAATGATGTCAAAAAGTTTTGTAATTTAAATAATATTGTTTTTAACCCTGCTGATTTTGATTTTTCCAAGTTTAATAAGTTTACTGGTGTTGTTAATCCTGGTGTTATACCTTCCGCGTCCAGCACGGCTAGTTGACTAGATGTGGTGGTCCCGAGAACGTATAAACAGGCTTTAAAATCTGCACAATCTGATGAATGGCATGGGGCTATGTTGGAAGAGTTAGAATGTATGGCCACGAGAGGTGTCTGGCATCTTGTAAGACTCCCTGAGAACAAGACTGCATTGGGAAACCGCTGGGTTTACACAGTAAAGCGTGACGAGTCTGGCAACATTGTCAGATACAAGGCCAGGTTGGTCGCGCAAGGTTTCAACCAGATCCAGGGCGAATCGTACGATGAGACCTTCTCGCCTGTGATAAACTTTTCTGTTGTTAGGTTTTTTTTCTCTCTTTTAGTCTCATGTTATGGTTGGTTTAATGTACAGTGCGATGTTAAGTGTGCCTATCTGTACGCTCCCTTAGAGGATGAAATTTACATGAGGCAACCAGTTGGCTTTACTGAAAAAGGTAAAGAAGACTGGGTCTGTAAGCTGGATAGAGCACTGTACGGATTACACCAGTCAGGCAGATTATGGTTTTATGAATTAAATAAAGTATTGTTGGAACTTGGTTTTAATAAATTTGAAAATTGTAACTGTGCTTATTCATATTATGATTTTTCTGTTTTATTGGTTTATGTTGACGACATCGTTGTTTTTGCCAGGACTGAATCTCAAGCTAATGACATTTTAAGTTTGCTGAAATCAAAGTTTGATTTGAAAATTTTGGGTATCACACGCAAGTTATTAGGTGTGGAGTTTGAGTATACAGATACAGGAGTTTTGATCCACCAAAATCAATATATTGACGAAGTCATTAAGAGGTTTCAAAATCACCGTGTACCTATCTCCTCCTTACCTATTGTTAAAGGTATCAAATTTTCAAAAAGTGATTGTCCTGTTATTCAAGAAGACATCGATGAAGCTTCTCATTTACCTTACAGAAATCTCTTAGGTTGTATTTCTTTCATTTCAAACCGTACTAGACCTGATATCGCATATGCTACCAACATTTTCTCACAGTTCCAACAAAATCCAGGTATTAAACATTGGCAGGGCCTACTTAAACTTCTTGGATATATAAAATTCACCAGTCAATATAAGCTCCATCTTAAATGCACACAGGTTAAATTAATTTCTTATTCTGACGCTGACTTCGCCGCTAATAGGGACGACTATGTTTCTATGGGTGGCCAGTTAATTCTTTTGGATAGTGCTGCTGTTTCTTGGCGTACTAATAAACAGAAAGGGATTACCATATCAACGATGGAGTCAGAATTTGTTTCTATGTGTGATTGTGTTCGTGAGCAGGACTGGTTTTATAATATTTTATGTGAATGTTCTGGCTTAAATCTTATAGAAAATAATTTTGAAATACCTACCCTATATGCTGATAATCAGGCTGCAATACGTTTTACAAAGTCCAGGATTGAGAGTTTCCATACACGTCATGTTAATATTAAACTATTTTTTATAAGGGATTGGTTTGATGAGGGCAAATTCCATATTGAATATATTTCCTCTAAATTGAATCTTGCCGACCAGTTTACGAAGCCGTTGACAAAAAGTGATTTGTTAAAATTTATAAAAGTGATCTTTATATAAATCTTTCGTGTTTGAATAAATTTCTTCGCTCTGTAGATGCTTTTCATGATTTTTTATATTATGTTATCATGGTGTGAATGTGTGTGTTAAATCGTGAGGCGCCTTGCGTATTTGTTCATTGTATATATATATTCATTTTTCATAATTTTTCATATATTGCATATATGTTCATTTCTTGTATATATACCTCATATTTACTTTTTCATGTTTGAATATTGCATCATATAATTAATGTTGTATATAATGTATATTTTTCATATCACTTTTTCTTTAGTGTATCTGCGGAGTGGGGAGTTGTTTTTCATCACTTGAAATTTTTTTGTCAATGGTTATCTAGTAATTAGTTTATTACATCACTTGTGACATTTCGTATGGACTATGTGGAATCTCATGATGGTATTTTGTTAAATTTTTTTTATATGCTGTGGTGGGGGGCAATTGATATCTATCAGTTGTCCTCGCACATAAAAATTAATTTTATGAATATAAATGCTTATATTTTATATATATATAGTTGTTAACTTACCTTTGATTTGAATTTAAAAGTTTTCTCTATTTAAACTCGGTCAGCCATCTTTTACTTACATCGCGCCATTACTAACGACGTTCTGTTTACTTTGTTGCTGTTGCCAAATTTGCTCTGCATAATTTTCTTAATTTTTGCTGTTGCCACTTCTATTAAAATAGTTATGATAAATTGTATTTTTGACTTTGACTGTTGAGTGGCAATGGTAATGCATTGTTTATATGTAGATTTTTGACTTGGCAGTCAGTATAAAAAGATCGCAATGTATGTGTTAAAGGGCAGTTATCGGCAGTGTTTAGCAATGGCCAGGTAGTCTTCAATTAGATATGAAGCGGTAGTTTATGAGTTGTGTAAGTAGCTTGATGGTCAAGTAACGATGTATGTGCTTATAGTATCGTTCCTGCTAAGCTATTAATGCTCTTTGGCTATTGCACTTTTTTTAAGAAATGATGGCTGCCGTTGTTAAGTTGTTAATAGTTTACACATGTTAAGTTTCTGTTTGTTAAATTGTTCCTTGTTAAAGGTTAAATTTTCCGTCGTTCATGGATGATGGAAGTTTTGAATAAAATGATAAATTGACGTCCTTTTGAGACGAGTTTGTTAAATTTGATAGTTTAATTAATGTTAAATTTTGTTTAGACGCTTTTTAAGCGTCATTTGTTTAAGTTTGAAATTTTTTTAAAAGTTAATTAAAAGTTAAATGAAAGTTTCTAAATTGAAGTGTATAGTGGATGAACGTAATTGTCTTCATTTCAATTTTGTGTTATTTCGTCTTGCTTCACTTTCGCTGATCAACCAGGCGATCGCGGAAGTATATTTCTTCATCGTATTTTCCCGCTGATCAACCAGGCGATCGCGGAGGCTCTGCGACGTTTCTTGAAGTATATTGTCATCTGCTTTTTCATTGTGTTTATCAATATGCCTAGCTCAACACCTGTAAAAGGTAATCTTGTTCTTGTTAAATCTCTTGTTAAATCTAATTTCTTGATAAATTTGAAATCTTAATATATCATTATATCTTGTTGAATAAAGTTGTTTTATTTGTTAAAAACTTTGGTCTTTAATGTGTTATAATAGTTGAACACTGGTCGAGTTATTTCTATTGAGGCCCTTAAAATTTAAATCTTAATGTTTCCACTGTATTTAATCTGCTTAATAGAAATGATTTGAAACATAGACTTTTAGTTTATATTATACACCATCCAGAAAACACTGTTCCGAGTGACGGTCGTGCCCGCCCAAGACGAGGAGTGGCTCGAGCAGCAAGGATGGCTGGATCCCCGAAAAACAGAAGCGGCGGCCTCCCGAAAGCACCCTCGGTCGTCGGAGGACGACGAACCCTCGACGTCATGCAAAAGGCCCAAGATCAGCTACGATCCACCGCAGACGCCCTACGTGTATGACCCGCAACCTTCTTCGGACGAAGAGGACAAACCTTCGACGTCATCGGGCAAAAGGTCCTACCATACGCCGCCAACTCCCTATGTGTACGACCGACAGCCGGACGAGGAGCTACCACCACCCCGAACGAATCCGCCTCCTTACGACCCGCAGCCGGACGAGGACCGAAGGCCTGCTTCGGACTACGAGGACATAAGCAGTCCAGAACCTGTTGTGCCGCCATCTCCCTTTGTCGTGCCGCCTCCTTCCACTGGGGTGCTGCCTCCTGCAAGTGACCCTGTGGTGCTGCCATCCCCTTTTGTCGTGCCACCTCCTGCAAGTGATCCTGTGCCTCCTGCAAGTGACCCTGTGGTGCTACCCTCCCCCATGCCGCCGCCTGCCATCACCCCCTTTGTGATGCCTGACCCCTTGGCGGACCTTGTGAACAGTGTGTCTTTTGAGGATTTAGAGAATGCGACGTGGTGGGACGAATGGATCGTCTCCACCACCACGGTGACCCCCACCCCTAGAGGGGTCGGTCGTGAGTCCTCCGGCTTCGGTGGAAAATGTAGAATTTTACCAGAGCCTCACGAAACTGAAAGATTGGGAAACCGATTATCCACCGCCTCCGAAATGTTACGGCATCAAGTCGAAAGAAGCCCCTCTTGACCTCAGCTGCAAGCAGCCTATAAATAGGACTGGGTGAGTCTTTTTCTAAGACTTTTGTAATATGTGATTTGAAAAATGAAAAATAAATAAGTGGGTAGTTGGAAGTTATCCAACAGCCTAAAAAAATATTAGTGTTATTTATTATGACTTTTTTATTGTCGAATATTTTATTTTTAAAACGAAAGATAATAATTATCACCCAAACTTTTTATTTTGATTTTAGTTTTAATTGGGATTAAAAATCTTGAGATCTCATTCAACTCTGACCTATCCAACAGATTATGAAGATTGGGCAATTAGGGGTTGACCGTAAAAACTGAAAGTTGTAAATGAAAACGTTTGGTTCAAAGAAAATTCTGACTTGAAAAATGAGTGACGTAAAAAGCAAGTAAAATTTGGATTATTGTCATTATTAAAATTGGGCGCCGAAAATGAAAAAATGGTATTGGGTTTCTCTAGTTGAGTGAGAATACAGACAACCAACGCGAAAATGCTAGGGTCATTTAGAAAGATAGTGAAAAATTGGAATAGGAAATGCGCCCTCTGGCGGTGAGAGGGTGGGTCGACTCGAGATCTATCCAACGGTATCAAGATTATAAAGATCGGCCCATTAGGGCCCGAGATATGAGCGAAAAACCGTAAAAACTGGAAGTTGTCAATAAAACGGCGCCAAATTTTGGTACAAATAAAATTCTGAATAGAACTTGAAGAATGAGTGAACCTAGACGTAAAAAGCAAGTAAAAATTTGGATTAGACCCACCAGTAAGTTAAAATGTGTCATGTTCACTATTAAAATTGGCTCCACTGGTCGCCAAAACTGCCAAAAATGAAAAAATGCTATTGCGTTACTCTAGTTGAGTGAAAATACAGAAAAAGTAACAACCAACGCGAAAATGCTAGGGTCATTTAGAAAGATAGTGAAAAATTGGAATAGGAAAGGCGCCCTCTGGCGGTGAAAAAAGTGAGGTAGCCTACAGGGTGGGGCGACTCGAGATCTATCCAACGGTATCAAGATTATGAAGATCAGCCCATTAGGGCCCGAGATATAAGCGAAAAACCATAAAAACTGGAAGTTGTCAATAAAACGGCGCCAAATTTTGGTACAAATAAAATTCTGAATAGAACTTGAAGAATGCGTGAAAAAGAAGTCCTAGACGTAAAAAGCAAGTAAAAATTTGGATTAGACCCACCAGTAAGTTAAAATGTGTCATGTTCACTATTAAAATTGGGTCCAGTGGGTGCCAAAACTGCCAAAAATGAAAAAATGCTATTGCGTTACTCTAGTTGAGTGAAAATACAGAAAAAGTAACAACCAACGCGAAAATCCTAGGGTAATTTTGAAAGATAGGGAAAAATTGGAATAGGAAAGGCGCCCTCTGGCGGTGAAAAAAGTGAGGTAGCCTACAGGGTGGGGCGACTCGAGATCTATCCAACGGTATCAAGATTATGAAGATCGGCCCATTAGGGCCCGAGATATAAGCGAAAAACCATAAAAACTGGAAGTTGTCAATAAAACAGCGCCAAATTTTGGTACAAATAAAATTCTGAATAGAACTTGAAGAATGAGTGAAAAAGAAGTCCTAGACGTAAAAAGCAAATAAAAATTTGGATTAGACCCACCAGTAAGTTAAAATGTGTCATGTTCACTATTAAAATTTGGTCCAGTGGGCGCCAAAACTACCAAAAATGAAAAAATGCTATTGCGTTACTCTAGTTAAGTGAAAA
Organism: Salticus scenicus; assembly: GCA_963930645.1. Classification (NCBI taxonomy): domain Eukaryota; kingdom Metazoa; phylum Arthropoda; class Arachnida; order Araneae; family Salticidae; genus Salticus; species Salticus scenicus. The sequence continues at coordinate 250,191,525 of OZ005658.1, forward strand.
TACAGAAAAGGTAAGAACCAACGCAAAAATCCTAGGGTAATTTTGAAAGATAGGGAAAAATTGGAATAGGAAAGGCGCCCTCTGGCGGTGAACAAAGTGAGGTAGCCTACAGGGTGGGGTGACTCGAGATCTATCCAACGGTATCAAGATTATGAAGATCGGCCCATTAGGAGGGGAGATATGAGCGAAAAACCGTAAAAACTGGGACCCCAAAAACATTGAACCGTCCAAAAACCTCGTCGCTTAGATTGGAGACTAAAACAATAATGCATGGGACAAGACAATTAAATTATTAAATCTTTCTTTTGAATCAGAATGGACTTACATTTTGCTCCACTACATATATGTTTCACACAAGGGAAGTTGAACTGTAACTAGGAAACAGATGGATGACCTACATTGCAAAGATTCAGGCCAAAGGGTCAGGCCAGGTGTTCGTTGATGGGAACATTTGTTTTACAATGGATGACCTACATTACAAAGATGGGTCAGGCCAAAGGGTCAGGCCAGGTGTTCGTTGATGGGAACATTTGTTTTGCAATGACCCAGGCCTTTGTTGAACTCTAACTAGGAAGTACACGCAGTGGCTGACCTACTTTCCAAAGACCCAGGCCGTTTCGGTTCGTTGAACAGGATGACGCAATCGAACATTTGCTTTGCAAAGGCTCAACATCTATTATAAATTTTATTTCAAAGTTCAAAACGATTGTGTTTTTATAAATAAATGTAACGTGACTAGATAAAATATTGAAATAAAAAGTTTCTAATTTAAGTATGTAATAAAAAATATTTAAATCAGAGATGGTAAATATTGAGAATCATTCTTTGAATTAGGGATGGACCGGATATGGATTTTACCGGATAACCGGATATGGATATCCGGCATTCCGGTTTTTTTTTTTACTTTGCCGGATCCGGATATCCGGCCGGATATATCATCGGATATCCGGCAGTCCCTTTCCCCAGTTCACATGAAATTTTCAGTTTTTTAAGAGCACACAATAATTAAACTAGTATATTGTGGCCACCACAATACTTTCTTCTATATTTTCCTATACAAATTTACTAAGGGCAAATAATTTATTAAAACTATTGTTCATTAAAATTATCTAACATGAAGAATGCAAATGATTTTTATCTTGGAGAAAACTAAAATCAAATATCCAAATAAGGACAGTTTTATTGCATATAAATAAATATTTAAAAATGCGTATTTATAATGGTTATCTCATATCTCATACAAGTTTAGATATAGTCTTCCCGTTATCGAGGAAATTTTCAGTATAGAAGCGCCATCTATTGGTCTATAAGCATCCAACTTGAATCAGCGTAATGTCTCATAATGTCCTTCTCACATATCAAGTTTTGTTTGATTATACGCCATAGAACCTGAGATATAGTCTTTTCTTAAATTACAGAAATCTCTGTGTGGCACAGCGGCAGCTGTTGAGCGGCTGACATCAAAAATTAATAGAAACTAATTTATGTGAAGATTCAACTACCGATAAATTTTTATGCAATTCTGTGCATTAGTTCCTGAGATATAGCCTTCCCTTAAACTGCGGAAATTCCTTTTTTAGCAGTGCCACCTGTTGGCCGATAAGCATTATTTATTAAAATTTCCCACCACGATAAATGCAGGCGATTTTCATCTTACAGCAATCTAAAAAACTGCACTTTTGCAGCGTAACCTATTGGTAGATATACATCCAAATTGAATCGGCATAATGTCTCATAATGGTCTTCTGACATATCAAGTTTTGTTTAATTATACCCAATAAAACCTGAGATATAGCCTTTTCTTAAATTGCAGAAATCGCTGTGTGTGCATCACCTGTTGAGCGGTTGACACCAAAAGTTGACAGATACATGTCAATGTACATCTACATATAAATTTTTATTCAAATCTGTATAGTAATTCCTGAAATATAGCCTTCCTTACATTGCAGTATAGCAGCGCCATCTGTTGGATGATAAGCATTTAACTTGAATCAGCATAATGTATCACAATGACCTTCTTACATATGAAGTTTTGTTTGAACATACGCAATAAAACCTGTGATATAGCCTCCCCTTAAATTGAGGAAATCACTGTATTGCAGCGCCACCTGTTGAGCAGTGACACCAAAAGTTGATAGGCCCTAATTTAGGTCCAGGTGCATCTATATACGAATTTATGTACAATTCTGAGTAGTGGTTTCGGAGATAAAGTTGCCACAAAATTTTTGTCTCTCTCTCTCACGCACACACACACATTTTCTAAAAATTGTAAATTCATGTTCTTAGACCTCCCAAAACGTATAAATCCTTCGAAAACCGGTAGTCGAAAATTTTTGCGAATCCCATACTTTCTTCTATTGCATATAGAAGAAAGTAAACAAGATATTTGCATTTCGTTTTTATACAACTGAATTCCATTCGCATACATAACTAGTATGGTGTGGCCACCACAGGAATTTCTTCTATATAATTTACACAACATTCATTGAACATAATTTTTTTATTAAATTATTAAATTATTTTTTATTATAAATGCAGATGATTTTTATCTGAAAGAATTATATCACTACAATTTTTTGCCAATATCAAAAGAAATAAGAATTTTTTCTAATTTTTTTTTCAATAAAAGATAAAAAAAATCTATAACTTTGTTTTAATTTATCACAGATCTATACTTAAACCATTTATTTTAAAGGTAATGATGAAGTCTTTCGAAACAAAACACCCATATTGAAAATTTATTTCCCCCCCCCCCCGGGGGGGGGGGGGGGGTTAACTCCCCTTCCAGAGGATGAAGCTATGCTGAAACATGCACAATTTTTTTTTCATGTTAACTATTACTATTATAAATAATTCATATTAATTTTACAATCACACGTTTAAAATAACTCTCATTAAGTACATTTATATAAGATTTTGTCCCATACTGGCATGTTAAAAATTTAGAAAAAATGCGATCCCAGCACCACCTATTGAGCAATTGTTCCACAAATCTAATCAGCACCAGTTTATGTCAGGGTTCAACTAAATACCAAGTTTGGTTAAATTTCGTTTATTGGCTCGTTACAGTGTCCACAAAATTTGTGATGCACACACACACAAACTGACAGACAGACAGACATTTTCTAAAAACAGTCAAATCGTGTTCAGGACATCCCAAAACGTGTAAATCCATTGAAAACTGGAGTTCGAAAATTTTCACGAATCCAATACTTTTTCTATCTATACATACAGAATAAAGTAAAATTGTAAATATCATTGGGATAATAAAGCCATAACAGAGTTATTTTATTTTATTACGTTATTCTGTATTCAATAGAAGAAAGTATTGGATTCGTAAAAATTTTTTATTTCAATTTTCGATGGATTTACACGTTTTAAAAGGCCGATTTGATACGATTTGATCATTTTTAGAAAATGTTTGTCCGTCTGTGTGTGTGTGTGTGTGAGAGAGAGAGAACAAAAATTTTGTGGCAACTGATTCTCCGGAACTACTGCTTAAAATCACATATAAATTTATATGCAGATGCAACTTGGCCTAATTTAGTGCCAATAAATATTTGGTGTCAACTGCTCAAAAGGTGGCACTGCTATACAACGATTTCCTCAATTTAAGGAGAGGCTATATATCTCAGGATCTATTTCGTATAAGCAAACAAAACTAATATGTAAGAAGGCCATTGTAAGTCATTATGCTGGTGCAATTTGAATGCTTATCAGTTAACAGGTGGCGCTGCTATACAGCGATATCTGCAATTTAAAGGAAGGTTATATCTCAGGAACTACTGCACATAAATGCAGATAGTTTCATACGCAGATGCAACTTGACCTAAATTAGTGCCTGCCAACTTTTGTTGTCAACCGTTCAACAGGTGGCGCTGCTATACAGTGATTTTTGCAATTTAAGGGGAAGGCTATATCTCAGGTTCTATTGCGTACAATCAAATAAAATTTAATATGTAAGAAGGCCATTATGAGACCTAATACCAGTTCAATTTGAATACTTATCGTCCAACAGGTGGTGCTGCTGTACAGCGATTTGATTTCCGTAATTTAAGGGAAGGCTGTAGCTAAGGATCTACTGCACAGAATTGCATATAAATTTACATGTAGATGCACCTTGACGAAAATTAGCACATACTTAATTTCCCCCATAGACGCAATGTATTTGAATTCTCTTGGGTGTCCCTGAATACGAATCATTTGTTTGATCGTCACGAAAGATTTAATGTAGCATCCCTATGTCATAAAAATTTATAATACCATGTTTTAACTTTCTGCTATTATTTGTTCTTGAGATATGCTGATGATAGACACACGCACAGACACACAGACCAACCGTTAAAAATAGGAATTTTGGATTCAGGGTACCTTAAATCGTGTAAATAAAAAAAAAAACTTGACTTAAAAAATTTGACCCAAAAACATTGCTTCTCTACCATTTACATTGGTAAGAGAAAGTAAAACTAGTATGTTGCGACCACTACAAAACTTTCTTCTATATTTTTCCTATATAAATTCACTCAGTTAAAATAAACTACAAAGATTATTATTTAATAAAATTATCTACCATGATGAATGCAGGCGATTTTTTATCTTGGAGAAAACTAATACTAAATAATCAAAGAAACACAGTTTAACTAACACCTTAAAAAATACGTTTTCATACTGGTTATCTCATGTATGAAGTTTCATACAGCTAAATGCCATAGAAGTTGAAGCACGCATTCCCGTTCTCTGGAAAAAACTGCACTATAGCAGCGCAAAATATTGGTAGACATACATCCAGATTGAATCGGTGTAATGTCTCATAAAGGCTTTCTCACATGTCAAGCATTGTTTGATTATACACATTAGAACCTGAAATTTAATCTTCCCTTAAGCTGAGGAAATCGCTGTATAGGAGCGCCGCCTATTGAGCAACTAGTTCCAAAAGTTGATCCGCTGTAACTTATGTCAAGGTGCATCCACATGTAAATTTTTATGCAATTTTGCACAGTAGTTCCTGAGATATTGCCTTTTTTCAAACTGTGGATGTCGCTGCATAGCAGCGCCACCTGTTGATTGATTCACACCAACTGTTGATAGGAACTAATTTATGTCAACCTGGCAGCGGGAGCACAAGAAGAGCTTTTGAGCGATTTCAGTATTTTTTAATTCTTTTTTTAATAAAGCGATATAGAAAAGAGTTTCCTTAAATATATAATGACCAGTGAACCGGGCAAAGCCTGCTAGTACACAATAAAAATGTCCTTCTTTGAATATTTAATGTCAGTTTTTTCTAAGATGAAAATTATTTGTGTTCATCATGTTAGATAATTTTAATAAATAATAATTTTAATAAATTATTTGCCCTTAGTGAATTTATATAGGAAAATATAGAAGAAAGTCTTGGGATTTTCACAACATACTTGTTTTTAATTAAAAGAAATGAATTGCAGGAATCTACATCTATAAAGGCAGATCTCCTGACTGACGTGCTTGCTTGCTCAGCAATGCCGAGTCAAACTAACGGAGACACAAATGTGTAATTTTATGATTGATTTAGTGACGTGATTTAAGAAGCTATTTTTTGAAGTTTCCCCGCAAACGGAGGGAGAAAAGTTGCTTCTCGCATTTCTCACCATATCTTAATGAAAGAAAACAAGAAAAAAAGCAACTATTAAAAAAGCCGGATATCCGGCATATTAACCGGATATCCGGTGATTTTGATCCGGATATCCGATGATATTTCGGATAGTGAAAAATCAGCCGGATATGCCGGATACCGGATATTTTCCGGATATCCGGTCCATCCCTACTTTGAATCGTGACATAATCATAAACTATTGAACTAAAATAATATTCCATGTAACATAATTTTACACTCGATGCATTGCACCGCCGACCCCTAACCAGGAAGTCCTTTGGTCCAAGCAGATTGACTCTTTGACCCGCTCCGGATTCATTGACCTCTAAGCAGGCGATGACCAGGAAGTCTTGGGGCGACCGACCTCGTGATGCTAACCTGGCGTCCGTTGAGGTGATTTTATTATGAGTCGATGTAAGAAATAATTATATTGACAATGTTTTTTTCTTGATTGTTTTAGATGACAAGATTTCATGGGGTTCAAATAAAATTAAAAAAACCGTTCCTCATGTTTTTAATAATCTTTATAGTTTGATGTTTTTAATAATGGAGGCAATCATTTCAAACCTTGTGCACTGGTTCAAATAAAATGGGCGTTGATGTTATGTTATGATGTTTTTAATAATGTCTATATATAAACGTTGAAGGTGTGGACAGGACCTAAAACTATATAATAATCTTATCCCCGCTAAAACAATACTCATGGGACAATTGAATCAGGAGTTTATAAAAAAGATATGACCTAGAATTCATTAACCCCTAAGCAGGAAGTAGATGCGATGACCTACTTTACAAAGACCCAGATTCGTTGAACTGGATGACCTACTTTGCAGGCCTCTGAGCAGGAAGCTCTGTTTGGGCCTGCCGATCGTTCATTGCTCTCCCGGCAGCCGTTGGAGGTAAGTGTCTTTTTGGATTCTGTTGTTAAATCTTTTTGGCTTTATGTGGGATCAACTGAATGGTTTAAATAACATCCTTATCATGTTTTTAATGACTATAGTTTGAAAGTCCCTGGTTCAAATAAATTAATAGGAGTGTTTATTGTATGTGTATCATGTTTTTAATAATGGTGAAAGGGATGTTTTTAATAATGGTTTGAAAGGATTTCAACATCCCCAACTGAAATAAAATGGATCCTTAAAATGTTTTGACTAGAGTTTGAAAGGAGTTTGATGTGCAAGAGTCACATCACTCCCCAACTGATGGTGTTTTAAAAAATCCGTATATATTGGTTGAACTCAATTTTATGTTCTTATTATGTTTTAATAATAACTATAGTTTCAAAGGTTGCTTCAACACACGTTGGCGAACCATTTTAAAAAATTATATGTCCTTAAAATGTTTTGAATATAGTTTGAAAGGAATAACTATAGTTGGATGTGCAAGAGTCACATCACTCACAGCTCCCCAACTGAAATAAAATGGAAAATGATATGATATTGGTTGACAATTTTATGTCCTTAAAATAAATTATGTTTTTAATAATGTTTTTATAGTTTGAAAGGTCTTTATAACTGACCGCTTTCAACTGAATAAACAAAACATTTGTTGCCCTTATCTTTTGAATAATAACTATAGTTTGAAAGGGTTGAAGGTTCTCATTTCACACCATTGCTTCAACACACCCCAACTGACAAATCAAATTGGCGAACCATTTTAAAAAATTATATGTCCTTAAAATGTTTTGACTATAGTTTGAAAGGAATAACTATAGTTTGATGTGCAAGAGTCACATGATTGTTTCACTTACAGCTCACAGCTCCCCAACTGAAATAAAATGGAAAATGATATGATATTGGTTGAACTCAACAATTTTATGTCCTTAAAATATATTATGTTTTTAATAATGTTTTTATAGTTTGAAAGGATAATGTCTTTATAACTGACCGCTTTCAACTGAATAAACAAAACATTTGTTGCCCTTATCATCTTTTGAATAATAACTATAGTTTGAAAGGGTTGAAGGTTCTCATTTCACACCATTGCTTCAACACACTCCAACTGACAAATCAAATTGGCGAACCATTTTAAAAAATTATATGTGTTTATCCTTAAAATGTTTTGAATAATGGACTATAGTTTGAAAGGGATATTTGTTGAAGGTTCTCATTTCACACCTTGTGTAATTGCTTCAAATCAACTCACACCCCAACTGACAAATCAAATTGGCGAACCATTTTAAAAAATTATATGTGTTTATCCTTAAAATGTTTTGAATAATGGAATTTAATAATAACTATTTTAATAATAACTATGTATTAATATATATATTAATATAACTATTTTAATAATAACTATAGTTTGATGTGCAAGAGTCACATGATTGTTTCACTTACAGCTCCCCAACTGAAATAAAATGGTGTTTTAAAAAATCCGTATATATTGGTTGAACTCAATTTTATGTCTTTATCAGGTGTTTAATAATGTTTTTATAGTTTGAAAGTTATGACCATTATGTTTCTAATAATGTTTTTATAACTATAGTTTGAAAGGGGTAATCAATAATTTTAAAATTTATTCTCATACCTCCGATGCTCACAGCTTTCAACGTCCCCAACTGACTGTTTGTTCAAATAAAATTGATTTGAAATGTGTTTACCTGTTCCAAATGTCTTGTAAAAATCATTCTTTAACTCCTCTCACGGTCTGTCTCTATCCGTCTATACAGTGTGTACTCATATATATGTTAAAAAAAAAAAATTTTTTTTTTTTTTTTTGTCTATATTAGCGACTTGCACTTCAGCACTTGGCGGAGAGGGTCCCAATGTGCATGTCGGAGGCGGCAGAGTCGAGGAAGGATTCCCGGTGGTCATTTCTAGTGGCTACTTCTGGGAACAGGTGCTCTGCCCCCCGAGGCATCCACCTATACAGCACCCCCCCCCCCCCCCGGGGACTGCAGAGTCGAGGAAGGCTTCCTGGTGGTCATTTCTAGTGGCTACGTTTGGGAACATGTACTCTGCTTCCCCCCCCCCCTCCCCCTCCCGGAAGTCGAGTGTAATTCCATACAATGACATCTTAACTGATATGCACAAAGATTTTACTTTAGGAAAGCTGCTACATTTCATTGATGCAAGTCCGAAGACCGAACATACATGTTGCATAGAGCAGTGGCACGAGTATGTCACACATGCTGCTAGATACGGTATATCATACGATATTTGGAAAAAAGCAGTATACAGTTGTCTAGAGATTTTTGATCCCAATAAGAGTTTCGTCCACTGTGTCCAGTACGATAAATTTTTACAATGTAATAGAGTTGAAGAAATTTCAACTAAACCTCTTGTTAAAGATAATTGTAAAGTAGGTTATCCACAGTGTTTTCAGAGTAAAATAGATAAATATAGTTTAGACTTTAATTATTGGGATACCTTTACATTTTATGAAAACAATTGGTTTGAAAACGAGATTAGTGCATTATTTATGAATAAGTTTTTGTATTTTCTTCTATATTTATATGTTTAAGTGTAAGTATTAGTAGATTTTTTCGTAATTGTATAATTTATATTATTAAAAGTATAATATTTCCTTCTTTTTCGTGTTGTTTGTTTGTAATTATGTTGTTATATTTGATTTTTGTGTTATATTGTAGACTGTTAACGACAGAAAGTCATACTCTTATGAGTGAACAACCCTTCGTATGCGACTACTATCTAGCTGACAAGAACGGATTGAATATGAATTAGGTTGTTTACGATAAACAGGTTCAATGGTCTTTAAATGGTGTATGGAACTTTAATTTCACAGGAAGTTAGAGTGTATTTCCATACAATGACTTCTTAACTGATATGCACAAAGATTTTACTTTAGGAAAGCTGCTACATTTCATTGACGCAAGTCCGAAGACCGAACATACATGTTGCATAGATAAGAAAGGTGTTAATAGAAATCACTTAATATAGTTTTCATAGAAAATTGTTTGGTTTTACAGTTTACACATTCTGTACTTTTGAAATTAAATTATTAAAAAAATTATTTTAACAAATTAAAATATCAGCTGATGAATTAATGTTATAGACGCTATCAAAATGGCCATTAAAATCGATCACTGAACTTGTTTCCTTGATTTTGTGCAATAATATCAAGAGTTCTGGTTGAAAACTAAAAGGACAAAATAATAATAATACATAAATAAAATAACATAAGCTGTTCTTTCTGATTCAGAAATATATTTTCTTTTTATAAAGATCGCTAATAAAAATATTTTTGCAAGGAAGAAAAATTTCCCATATTTTTTCTCCCAACAGATAGGCCGCAGTTGCCGATTCTAAACTTTTAAACACGTATAGGCCGCGGCTTATCTCCCGAAAATTACGGTACATTATTTCTTATTTTCAAAGACAATTTGGTATAATTTATATCATATTAAAAATATAAACAAACACACTGAATGTCAGAAAGAATATATTGAATTCAAAAAATAAATAAATTAAAATAATAATATAAAAAAAAAAAAAGACGAGAATTTTTAAAAATTTATCGAATCTTATTATAAATAAACATTTAATTGTAAAAAATATCACTTTTTTTTTTTTTTTTTTTTTTTTCAAAAATAAAAAAATTATATTTTTTCTCCATTAATTATTCCTAATAAACGTGAAACTTTTTTTTAATGCCTAACCATCACTTTGTTTAACAAAATAATAATGATAATAACAAAAAAGAAATTTTAATATATTTCAAATTTAAAACAAGTGAAACATATACTTTTTTAAAGTACGGAAATCGCATATCCTCGACTTAAATAATATTTATTTGACATTTTTTTTTCTTTATATAAACATTATGTAACTGCTTCAGAAAATAATAATAATAATAATAAATTCACACCTGCAAACTTATTTATCGCGTAATTAAACAAAATATCTTCAATCTCAAAATGAATAAATAAAAATTAAAAGTAAGTAAATCCACATACCACTTTACATTCATTCTACTGTCAAAAAGAAATATTTAAAATGGGTCTACATTATACAAAATTGCTGATTTTAATACTTCAAAAAATTCTTATTTGATCCTCCAAACCGTCTAAAAGTTTTGCTTTGGCTTTACCATTCAGCGGAAGCAATAGCAAACGTTTAAAAGTTTCAGTTATTGTTTGGAGTTTGAAGCTCATTCGCGCATCTGAATCACATGACAGTTTGACGTCACAGTAAAGGTCGAAACAGGAGATTGCGAAGAACTGATACACAAGCCAAGCCGCTAACGTGCAGATTATCTAGTTTAAATGCGGAAAACTCTTGATTCCACAATTTAATAGTTATTCATTTTAGTTAATCTGCACATTAACGAATTTCGAGCTTCAACAGTAACATTTATACTAATTAATTGCTTTTTCTTTTTTAACAATTGTTGCTACATTAAATAAATAATTTATAAATTATTTAAGTTCGACCTATGTAAGTTACAAAATAAGATTATTATTTTTTTTTTTTTAATATAAATTATGAATTTAAAAAAAATATTATTGATAATAAATATTATCATTAATAAATAATAATGATAATAAATGACATTGACATAAATTTAAAAATGATATTAATGATAATAACAAAAAAAAAAAAAAAAAAAAAAAAGCTTAATTTTACCAATATTGCATACAATAAATTTTGTAACACGTTATACATATCTCAATATTTTTGAAAATCTACTACTGTTTTAAATTTTAAATCACAGCTTTGCAATTATTTATTTATTTATTTATTTGTTAATTTAGTAACCGATAGTAATAACCTACCTAATCAGGATGACTGTTAATTTTCCTGTAATAACCACGTAATACATGATAAAGCATATTTAAAATGGTTTTAGGTAACAATTTTCAAGAAAATCGTTAGAGCCGTTTTTGAGCTACCAACTTTTACCAAAACTTGGCACATTCAATTATTGACCGGAAAACAATAATTACATACAAAAGTATATGTAAAAGGGAGTTAATATGGCGAGTTTGAAAAAAATACGTACAGCCGTTTTCAAAGAAACGCACTTGCAAAACCTGAAATTCAGCTATAAACAGGGTGCCTATCAATTTTCCTCAACTAACGAACTATATCATTCGAAAGGCCATCTAATACAGTGTTTATAGAGCAACTTTCAAAAAAATCGTTAGAGCCGTTTTTTGAGATACGGACTTATAGTCCTACCTCCGGTTTCCGATGTCCCACTTCCGGTTTTCTAGTTTTCTCTCCAAAATTTGAAAAATTCATTTGTTCACCAGACCTGTCTCAATTCTGAAGTTTCGTAGTTCTATCTTTATTAGTTTCGGAGATATGATAGTCAGAAGGTTCCCCACACACATACACACACACACACACTGACCAATTGCTTAAAACCACTTTTTTGGATTCAGGAGACCTTAAAACATGTAAATTAGGTAAAATCTCGATATCGAATTTTTGGACCGAATAACAATACTTCCGTCTACGGTAGTCGGTAATGAAAGTAAAAATTCTTTGGATATTATTATTTGATGATGTTATAAAAATCTTCTAAAAACTGAAAAACCGAATTAAAGGTAGAATACAGATTTTTTTTTTTTTTCTTCTTTGAAATGTCTGCATTTTGTTATTAAAATTTCATCATGATATGGAAATCTGTTCATTAAAGTGAAGATATAATTCAGATTTTCATTTGTCTTCATAATGTCTGCATTTTGTTGGTGAAATTTAATGGTGTTTTGAAATCTGTAAATTAAATTGAAGATAGATTGCAGATTTTTTTTTTTTTTTTGTCTTCAAAATATCTGCATTGTGTTGGTAAACTTTAATGATGATATGAAAATCTCCAAAAAATCTGTAGATGCAATTTTTTAATGTCTTCAAAGAATCTGCAGAATTTTTACAAATATCTGCACGTTTTATTTGTTTTTTGCAGACATGTTAGAGATTTTTTTTAGCTGGGATGAATGTTAAAATGGGAAATTTATTTAAAAAAAAAAAAAAAAAAATTTTTTTTTTTTTAAATAAGAGAGGGAGTCTTTGCTACAGAATCTTTACTCATATCGAGATCTTTGGTTGTCATCGTCGTTAAGACTATCAGTGCTTGGTATTAATTTTGAATTTCATGCACTGACAGGCTTAATAGCGATTATATAACCGCATATCGTCAGGTTGACAAAGTATGTGGGAAATTTATTTTAATATAATAATTTATATGAAAAGTAAAAATAGATGTCTATACTATAGAGAAAAGTCTACTTGTAATGAAGATTTTAGGTTGTCATCAACGTTAAGACTATCAGTGTTTGGTATTCACTGACAGTCTTAATAGCGATTTGTATGACCACATTACATCTGATTCTGTGTATCTCAGTCAAGTTGACATGTAATTTTTTTTTTTTTTTTTACACTATAGATTCTATTCTTTTAACGTTTAATGACAAGTAAGCTGTTTCAAATTTTTTCTTATTGTTCCAGGAAATGGATAATTGTTTAGCAATCGCAAATGCCCACCACTCATTTATAAATTTTTTTTTTACTTACGAGTAATTTTATCCTGTAAATGAAGATCACAATATTCAATACAATTAACATTATTACATATATGTAAAGACTTACAAATATTTTACAATAAACACTACACAAAGGCAAAAGACAACTAAATTTGCCATCGGTAGATCCACCAGTTTGATAATAACGCACAAAACAGGTTCCTTTATCTGGAAACATTTTATCAATTGCTTTCCATGACCAATTAAATTGACTCCAAAGATGATTGAAGAAAATATCGGTAACATATAACATCCAAAATGTATAGAATATGTAGAATAGTTCTAGTCCCCATGTTTTAAAATACATAAAGTCTCCTTTAGAATCGTGAATGAATTCGATTGTTTCATCGGGTTTGTATGCGAGATTTTTCAGACATTGGAGATAATTTCCAAAAAATTTTTTCCGTATAAAAAAAAGGAAGATAGAAAGGAAATGCAAGAAATAATAGGTAAATGGATACCCATTGATAATAATCGTGGTAAATGGTATTTTTTTCCATTGTCATTGTATCGTTAATATTACATATAGTATTAATAAAATTGGGTGATATGCTTCTCACTTCATTGGTTTGACATATTACATTTTCATCATCAAATAAAATGCGAATCATATTAAAAGTTGTATAAAGTAAAAGAAGGTTGCGTAAATATTTTTGTTGAAAGTCGATTAGAAAACTATAGTTAACTACCACCTGTGTTCACAGCAGGATATTCTACATTTTCCCTTTCCCCATTTTTAAAAGTGGCTTTGTAAGCATATTTCTCGGTATCGTCCACTGCAAAATACATCTCATTCTCATTCTTAAGTTCGTCTTTTGCATAATATGTTTGTAATCCATTCATTCGTTTACAATAACCATTTCCATAACACTCTTTAAATGGTGGTGTAAAAGACATAGGGGTACGCTCTCTTCCTCAGGTTTGAATTTATTATCCCATTGGCCATCGTCCCCCTCCTTAGGGAGACTCCCCCCTTCTTTAGGGCCTTGGCCATCGCCCCCCTGACTGTCTCCATTTCCTCCTTGGCCCTCCTTAGGGAGACTCCCCCCCATTTCCTGCTTGGCCATCGCCCTCCTTAGGGAGACTCCCCCTTCTTTAGGGCCTTGGCCATCGCCCCCTGACTGTCTCCATTTCCTGCTTGGCCCTCCTTAGGGAGACTCCCCCCATTTCCTCCTTGGCCATCGCCCTCCTTAGGGAGATCCCCCTCATTTCCTCCTTGGCCATCGCCCTCCTTAGGGAGACCCTCCTCATTTCTTCCTTGGCCATTGACCCCCTGACTGTCTCCATTTCCTCCTTGATTCGCCTCAGGGAGAACATCCTCTACCTCCTTCTCCTCGGGTGGATCCGAATTCTGAAGTTTTGCAAATTTAGGCTTTTTACGTTTAACTGTTGTAGAGGATTTTTCAGTTGAAGTACGCTTCCGTTTGACAGCTTTATCGGAATCCATCATTCTTTATATATATATATGAGAAAAGGTAGAAGCATGTTGTTTGTAACCCTGTGGTTTTTTATGTTATTTTTTTATTGGAATCATGTAGTGAACAGAAGTTATGCCAAACTGACATGGAGGACACTATACAAAGACATGGAACCTGTAGAGTGGCGTGATTATAAAATTGATCAAAAAATAAATAATTCTGTAGGATGGATGTAAAAAAAAAAAAAAAAAAAAAAAGTGAAATAACACTTTTTCTTTTAAAGACATGTTCTTATAAATCAATCATCACCCACAAAAAAATTATTAACTATTTCAAAGTGATATTCTTGCGTATCGTTCATGCATTTTTCCAGTAGAGCATCTTTTGATATGATTTCATCTGTTGGATTTCTTTTTTTAAGGAACGTTTCCAAATCTAAATGCACATATTGTGTATATATTGATAATAATTGGCTAGAAATGATCCCATTCTTGTACTTTCAGCGTTTTAACTGCAGTAACAAATGCATCCGTGGGTGTTTCATTATCTAAATTTAATTCCTGAAGCCATTGTAAATAGGTTGACTCCCAAACCAATTTTTTGTGATCGTGATATTTTTGGAAATGTTCATCAATTGTATTTGGCATGTTACTTTTGGGTATATCTCCGTATTCAATTTGACATATTCCGTTAATACACTTGGCATTTTTTTCAATGCAAAGAAATGAACAATCATCTATGCACGGAATATTTTTAGTGGTACAATTTTGACGAAACGTAGGAGCTTCGGTTCAATATTTATCATATTTTTAATATCACGATCGTCGGTTCGCATACTTTTCCATATCCATGCATATGCCAACCACATCAAGAAAAACCCGATCCACGTATGAAACATGCTTTTTTTCTTCCCCCCAGCCTAAGTCAAGATGACGAATAGTGAAAGACCGATCGATAAATATGAATTGAAACGTAATTCAACCACAAATCTTCGACCTGTTAATAAAGTTAATAAATGGAGAGATGCATGGATGGCCTGTCATAAAATTGTAGAAGAATTTACTCTCATAGACCTTAAACAATTTCATTATGTATTTGAACGTTGGGTTCCTATTTTAAATTGGATTTTCGATCAACCCATTCTTCATTTAAATCGATATGAACCAATCTTTTATTATTCTAATCAACCCAATGGGCCTAAAGAAATTATTAAATTATACATGGATGAAAATTTAACGGACGAAACAACAACGGTTTATATTATTTTCAATTTGTACGAGTTTCAAATTATTAAAAATCGCTATTGTCGCAATTATACGAAAACGAATCAAATACATTATAATGATGCACGTGGAACTATTAATATGGCATTGATGGCTGAAAACGAACAACAAAATCCAGCCGAATACTTTAGAACCATGACTTGTTGGCACTTATTGTTCATTTATACTCTTCATGCGTTGGCTCATTGGGAGGCATACGATAAATATGTACATTGTCATTACGATACGCATTTATACATGAGAGATTCGCCTTTTTTCAGATTTTATTTTTATGGTCAAATAGTGTACTGCAATAAATAAAGCAAGCATGCCGAAACCAATGAAAATACCTATTAGTTATGCTATGAATGTATTAAATAATTCGAATCGAGGATATGCTAACAAACCGGATGGTATTTCTTTATCCGAATTGGAAAGAATATCTGATGATAAACAATTAGTACCCGTGGCCAAATTAAAACCTCATTTTAATAAAGCTCGAAATTACACGGAATTCAAAAACAGCACATCCGTTCCCGATGCACATTGGATTCAAGTCGTCCAAAAATCACCTGCACTTAAAAGTTATGCTTTACGATTCATGAGTAAAGCCCATAAAGATCTGATTAAATCACAAAGATTAAATCGTAACAATTTTGGTAGCGATAGAGGTCGTCATTCTAATAAAAAGGTTAAAACCATATCGAAATTGGGTCAATTTTCGGATGGTGAAGTTTCAGATGCCGATTCCGACGTTTCCATGCTCTCCATCGATCCTTCGAACGACGAATGCGACGACACGGACGTGAACCTTTCATTGCCTGTGTGTGCCGGAATCAGACGCGTCTGCAGAAAATATGACTCTCAGCGGCGATACCTTCCTTATGGAAAAGATGAAAGTGAAAAGAAACGTTATCGTTTCAAAGTTTCTTATAGATAAGTTTTATTTTAATAAAAAAAACGAATATTTATTTTAAACTATAATTGGGTTTTCTAATGGATTATAGGCTAAAGGAATTAAAGTTTGATAATCGGTAGAAAAATGTTGTGTATAATTTAAAGGTAATGAGGATTTTATGTCATTGTTGAGAGAAAGTAATTTAAATCTAGATTTACATTCAGACAATCGACCCGAAACCATTCGAATAGGTATAACTTCTTCCCGTGTAGTGGGAGGACCGAAACGAAGTTGATCGTCTTGACTAACGGGTTGATAAATAATATCTTTTGCAATATATTTGTAAACCCAAAGATTAATTCTTTGAGGTAAAAATCGCGTACTTGCAAAAAATTCCATATTCAACACATTTGCGATTCGAGGTACATCGTAATTCAAAAGAGTTAAAAAATTATAAATTTCGGTTTCAAAATCATCACTTTTTTGATACAGTATTGCATAGTCTAAATAAGATCGATTCAATTTTATTCTAATACATTTCATCGGAAAAGATTTAATATCGAGTTCAGTTACATGATGTAAATAAAAATGATATTCACCCACACATATCATAAAATTAATACCGAAAGGTTTAGAATCTCTCGAATAAACATCTTCGGGATTATCAAATCGTCGATCGTAACCAAACAAAAGATGAAGAAGCGTAATCCATCGGAATCATTTTAAAATAAATATCAATAACGACATAACCTTCTAACTTTGGATACTTTTTCTATTTTAAAAGATCTAAGACTAAACTTTGATATTCCATAACTTTTAAAACTTTATTTACTTAAAAAAAAAAAATTTTTTTTTTTTTTTTTTTTTAAACTATTATAGTTAGATTTCATTTTAGTCTTTTTTAGATAAATTAAAAGTATCATTTAAATAAAGCATTTTTGCTTGATTTTGACAATACCATTATTTTGTAATCAAGTTTTTGTTGTTTTTTAACAAATTTTATATTTTATATCGAGCACTTTTGCAATAATTGACGAATACCATTTTTTACGATTGAGCGCTTCAATATACATATTTACACGAATTCATGATGTCATGTTTTTTGCTTCATGATGCGATCGAACGCTTCAATCTACTTTTTTGCAAGAATTCATGATGTCTTATTTTTTTGCTTCATGTTACGAACGATCGCTTCAGTATACATTTTTGCATGAATTTATAATGTCATGATTTTGTGATCGAGCGCTTCAATATACATTTTTACACGAATTGGTATTGTCACACTTTTTTGCTTCATGTTGCGATCGAGCGCTTCAATATACATTTTTACACGAATTGGTATTGTCACACTTTTTTGCTTCATGTTGCGATCGAGCGCTTCAATATACATTTTTACACAAATTGGTATTGTCGCACTTTTTTGCTTCATGTTGCGATCGAGCACTTCAACATACACTTTTATATGAATTTATTACCCTGTATTTTTTAGCATTTAAAGAAAATGTTGTCACTGAACACATATTTTTAAAAAACAAATTAATATATTTTTTGTCATTTTAACACTTTCATTTTTTCTAATGAGTTTACTATTTCGACCCATTTTTTCTAATCAGGAAGTGAAACTCTGGAAAATGACTTTACGATTAGAAAAAATGAATTTAAATATTAAATGCATTAGAAAAAATCAATTTTTTAAAAAGTATATTTATATGCCTTATGAAGACAAAAATAAAGTAAAATTGTATGATATATATTTATTCCTTTTTTTGGCATCATTATATATTAGAAGAATATATACATTATTAAAAATAATTCTAATGAATAAATATTACAATAAAAATGAGTAAAACATTTTTAAAAAATCATTATTTAAATATTTACGTGTTTTCTTGTTTATTATCAATAGCATTATTAAATATATGTTTTTGTAAATCATTTTCTGCATCTCTATAATAATTTAATAATGATTTTGTAAATAATTTAAATTTATTTATAAATTCATCAACCTCAAATAAATGATTGGATTTTTGTTCTATAAGTTTTTCGACACATTCGATATTTTCTTTCACTTTGATATGAAGGTTAGTGGATTCATCATCAAATTGATTAATCGTTTGATCTAAATTTTTAAATGAATCGATAATGGCGAAAATTTCTTTGTCTTTAGAAATTAAATTTTCAATAAATCTAACTCTTTTGTAAATTTTTCTTTATCTTGAATATCACCATCATTTAAAAATTCCAATTCTGAAATTCTTTCATTATAAGAATCTATTATGCTATCAATTACCTCTTTTAAAGAATTCATATAAAAACCCGGAACAGAAACCATTATAATATTCTTAATTTTTTTAAATGTAGAAGGAAAAGAAAAAGTTTGAATGTAATTTTTATCTATTTTGTCTGATTATATATATATTAGTTTCTCCTTAAAAAAAAAAAAAAAAATTATTTAAATCATGATTCCAAAATTATTTTTTATTCTTACAATAATAATAATAGTAATAATAAAAGTTTAGCTTTTAAAATGCTAGGATCCATTAACGGCCAAATGGTTCCGTCATTGAATATGTAGACATGAGGTGCCGGGTTCGATCCCAAGTAACGCTTGTCAGTCTAGTCGTTCAGAATCTTGTATAAATACAGGCTACGATTCTTTAGAAAGACCTCCACGGAGCAAATTTCATTTTTAGTTAACTTTATAATCATTAACTTTTGTCATTAAAAGAAAGTATCCAATTCTCGATTTATATTTATTATGATTTGATATTTTATTTTAAAATTTAAATTTTACAATTTAAATTAAAAATAATTTTTTTTTTTTTTTTTTTTTTTTTTTTAGTTTTTAATATGGAGAATGAACGTATTTGTGCAATTTGCTACGATGAAATATATGTTCATTTCTATTTGCGCTGTGGGCATTCATTTCATAAGCATTGTATTAAAACCTTCACTGAACACATCGTAGATAAAATTAAAGATTTTTTATGACCCACCTGTCGCCAAAATGGTTATGATAAAGAAATTTATGGGGCATTATATTCAAATGCAAATTTTGAAGAGACAATTGTTGATAATAATACAATATTCACCACATCATTCGAAATTACAGAGGATTCCGCGATCCAGGATATCGATGAAATTGGCTCATCTTCTTCGATAAATGAAGATATTTATGCAATGGCTTCATCTTCTACTATGCATTTGGAAATGAGTTCAAATGAAGACACTTATCAAACGTCTACGACTTCGGAAGCAAGTTTAAATTTGGAAAATACACACATACCAGTTGCTTCATCTTCTACTATAAATTTAGGAACGAATATAAACGAGGACACTTATGAAACATTCGCGACTTCAAATTATACAAATTCGAATATTGATCAAGTAGAACCATCTTCCAGTATGAAACTGAAAATGGATCCAATAATAAAAATAAAAAAATTAAAACTGGAGCGCGATTACATCCAAATTCGAAATAAAAAAAAGAGAAAAAAAATGGATGAGAAAAAAAAAAATCTACAACCAAATTGATACAAAAATATCGAAAATAAACGAACTGTTTAATACTGCAAATAATGATATGATGAAATTGGTAAATATTGATAATGATGATGACATTAAGAAAATATATGTAACGTATTTAGACATACACAAAAATATGATTTCATTTTATAAAGATTTTAAAAATATTATGTAAATTGTATACATATTATAAATTAGGTGATGCTTCTTCAAGTTTGCACCATAAACTGAAAAATATTCTTACTGAAAATTATATCTAGTTTTTATAAACTTTAAAAACATTTTGTAAATAAAATAATAATTATTATGTATATATATATATATAATATATATATATATATATATATATATATATATTGTTATATATTATAAATATATTTACCAATACTTTTTTATTATATATAAATTGGATTATGATATTCAGCGTTACGTCGACACTTAAAATAATCTTGTATATTATATATAAATTGGGTTATGGTATTCGGCGCTGCGTCGCCACAAAATAATCTTGCATAATTAATTTATGAATGGAAAATAAATTAATAATTATTATATATATGTAAATAAATTAATAATTATTGTATGTATATATATATATATTTACTAATAAATTTTTTATATATAGAGCCTGTTTTATTTTCTAAATTGTTATTTTTTATTAAATTGAATGAATTAAAAATTACAGATTCAATCTTTTGCCAATTTATAAAATAAATATTCGGTGAAAAAAATATTTTTATAAAATTGTATTATTAATTTATAGCGTTATCTCTTGAAAAACTTTTTTATAATTTTAATAAAATATAATCTATGATTTTGAATACTACCAAAGCTTTAAGAACTCATTAATATACAATACACACATTCTGACAATTCATTCTTTTACGAAACAAAAATGAGATTCAAAAAATAAAAAGTGAATAACGTGATTTAAAGGTCACTTCCAGTTTAAAGGCTATTTTCTTACACACCAAGTGAAGTGAAAGTACACTCATTCTACAAGTTATTTTTTCTTCCCAAGTGAAAGTGATTTGTAACATTTATATATGAATTTAATTATTTTTATATATTATTTAATATATCTATATTTGGTAAGAATTATATATTTTTTAAATTATTGCTTTTCATTAAATTTAAATAATTATAGATACAATCTTCTATTAATTTATATAAAATATGTGACCGATGGAAAAAATAATATTACCAATTTTATCTCATTACCTTTTCAAATTAAAAAACAATATTATTTTTTTTATATTTTCAATAAATCATGATCCGGGAGTCGAACCCAGAACTTCAACTATAATTTTTTGTAGGGGGTTCGATGCTTCAATAATTTTTAAGTCGACTGTATTAAAATCAAACATTTGTAAAATTAAGTAATTGTTAAAATTAGATATTTTATTTTTTGTTTTTTTTTTATGTTAAAGATTCAGTTACTTCTTTAAAGTCAAAATTAAAAATTTAACCGAAATGTTTAATAAATTAACCAAAACCTCTTAAAAATTTGTGTGCCCTTAAAGATTAACAAATGTCATTTGAAATAAGAATTTTGTTTTATAAAATCATTAGAACCATTTTAAATTGAAGAGTTATAAATTTACTTATTTTTAAAAATGACTAAATGAATTAAAATGACATCATATTTTATTTAAATTTAAAAATCTAACTGTCGTGTCGAAAAAAAACTGTTTGCACCCCTGAATTCAGAAAAATCACCCTTTCATTGGATTATAAAAATAGAATTTATATTTTTAATTTATTTTGATGACAAATCAAGTTCAATATATCCCTTTTATTCGAAAGTATGTTATCAATTTAAGTTATGACATTTAAATTTTAACTTTATGCAAGCATATATAAATATCCCAAATATTATTAAAAAATATATATATATATCTAAAATTTTAATGTCAAGAAGATTGGTTTCCAGGTGTACTCTTAAATATTGTAATAATATTAACACATGTGTTTAAATGTATTTATTAATATATATTTATTTCTAAATTATTATTATAACAGAACTATTTCTTTCTAGTCTTTTTGTTTAAAAAAAAAAATAATAAATAAATAAATAAAATGGAGAGAAGTCCCGCTCCATCTGGCCTTTTATCAAATACACAAAATCAATTTGAAAGTAAGACTTTATAATAAGATATATTTTGTCTTTTTCGTTTTAATCAATATATATATATATATATATAATTTTTCTATATATTTTTAGATATCACTAGACCGATACCGATGTATTTGAATACAAATAATTTATATACACATACATTTTTATCTCAAATACCAAACTTAAATGATTCTAATGGTAAGTATTAAAATTATTATTTAAATTATACTAATTCAACTCTTATTTAAATATCAAAATATTTTTTTTTATTTTTTAGGAATTACCAATGCAAATTCGTATTCATGGAAACCAAGTACAATTTCAAATGTAGAATTGCAAAAAATAGAAAGTAATACGATATTTATATTTATTTTATTTAAAATGAATTTAAATTTGACTCATAAGCTCTTTTTTGTTTATTATTGTTGTCAAGTTCTCTAATTATTACATATATATTTATTTAATAATTTATATATATATATTTATTTATTTATTTAATAACAATTTAGAAAACACAAGAAATCCATGTATTTTTAATGCTCACGATGTTATTAATGTTGATAAAGAACAGCAATTAAAAGAATTAGAAGGTATTGTTTACATTTATTTAATTTTATTTTTATCAATGTATTATATTTAAAGACTTTATTTTTTTAGCAGTAGAAATGAATATTGGACACATGATCAATCAATACAACATTTTAAATATGGATACTCTTGCAAGTAGGTTTCAGAATATTTTATCAAAATATTCTATTAAAATAATTTTTAGATTAATAAATTTATTTAAATCTTCAGTTAATTTTATTGAATATCATATATATATATAATTTTTTTTTCAGGTCATCAAACATTTCAAAAGAACAATGAAAGATCTCCTTTTATTAAAGAAAGATTTGAAAACCTAAATATTGATATAACTGAGGGTATTTTTTCAAATAATTAATTAAACTGTAAAACTAAATTTTTTCACCATCTTTCAATAAACATTTGTGTAATTTTTCAAATATTTAATATATATATATATATATATATATATATATATATATGTATATATATATTTTTTTTTTTTTTCAGGTCATCAAGCATTTCAAAAGAGCAATGAAAGATCTCCTTTTATTAAAGAAAGATTTGAAAACCTAAATATTGATATAACTGAGGGTATTTTTTTTTTTTCAAATAAATAATTAAACTGTAAAACTAAATTTTTTCACCATCTTTAAATAAACATTTGTGTAATTTTTCAAATTTTTAATTTTTAGAGAGGAAGAGTGAATATTCTGATGATAAATTTTCAGTGATATCAAACTGTGATATACAAAACGACACACAAGGAAACAAAATAAGGTTGGTTGGTTGGTTGGTTGGTTGCCGTTTAGTGGCGCAAGGTCCACAATGGGACATACTGCGCCAAACAAAGGTATAAAAATAAACACTAGCTTCTGGATGGGTAAAACCCATCCAGATGGTCAGTAAACAACACAATAAAAGTTAAACAATAGGTAAAATAATAAAATATAAAAGACATTTAAAAAAGTAAAAGAGAACAACATACATAATGTATAAAATAAAATGATGTAAAAAGTTATGTACAGTGTATATGATAAAAACAGAAGTAAAATTATATGAACAGTGTGTATAATAAGATGAACAGTGTGTATAATAAGATGAACAGTGTGTATAATAAGATGAACAGTGTAAAATATAAAATCATATGTAGTGATAAAATCCAGCATCTTTTAAAAAATTTGTCAAATGATGATGTGGATTGATACCCAAAAGGTTTGTCAGACATGGTGATGATGAATTAAAATATCGCCTATATAAATGTCTTAGGCAAGGGCAATCTGTGAGCACATGGCGAATGGTCAGTATATCATAGTGGCAGTTGGGACAAGTAGGCTGCTGCTGCCCAAGTAGTAAGTATTTATGAGTTAGTCTGGAATGGCCAATTCTCAGACGAGTTACAATAACATCATATTTTCTAGGACTGAGGGTACGCCAAATGGCAATCTGAGGCTTAATTTCTTGTAATTTGTTATTGTTTTGAGTGTTCCATTCCCTTTGCCATATATTTCTGAGAAAGTTTCTAAGTGTATGCTTAACGTCATCATAAGGAACAGGGCTGTTTAAGAAAATTGATGCCTGCCTTGCGGCTTTGTCTGCTGCTTCATTGCCCTTGATGCCTACATGTCCAGGTACCCAACAGAATAAAATGTCGAATCCCTTTTTCTTAAGGTCGTTATAAGTATTCAGAATCGAGATAAAAGATGGGTTGCAAGAAATAGATGAAAGTGAGTCGAGAACACTCTTCGAGTCTGTGTAAATTATGAAATTTCTACTTTGATGAGATGAAATAATGTTAAGAGCAACCTCAACGGCAAAAAACTCTGCAGAGAAGATGGAGAACGAGTTAGGGAGTTGATAGCTATAAGTGGTGTTACCAATGACAACACCACAGCCGACTTTATTACTAGTCTTGGAGCCGTCAGTAAATATTTCGACATAGTTCTTATAATGAGAGCGATGAGAGGCATAAAGGGCATGAAAAATAGAAGCATCTGTATTAGATTTGTCAAATCCATTAAATGGGTTAAGAGAAGAAATGACCTGGAAGTTCCAAGGTGTCATGTTTATAAGAGATCGAGAACGGACTTTGGTATGAATATGAGAGGTGCCAGCAAGAAAGTTCTTAATTCTAACAGCAAAATGAGGGATGCAAGATGGGCGATTCACATAAAGATTATGATCGTTACTATTTAAATGAGAATGAAGTGGATGATTAGGGTGAGAAAGGATGCGATAGTACAATTCAAGTGAAAGTCTTTGTCTAATATCAGTGAGAGAAGGCTCCACACAGTCAGCATATAAACTAAGAACTGGAGTCGTGCGGAAAGCACCTGAGCAAATTCTGAGTGCACTATGATGTGTTGTGTCAAGTTTTCTAATATAAGAGTGAGGGGCTGAACCATAAACCTGACATGCATAATCAAGTTTGGAGCGAATAGTAGCACGATAAATTTTGAGTAAAGATGGGCGGTCTGCTCCCCAAGAAGTATTAGAAAGCACTTTTAAAATATTAAGTGCTCTGTCACATTTAGTTCTCAAGTGCAAAATATGTGGCATAAAGTTCAGTTTTCTGTCGAAAATAACACCCAGAAATCGAGCAGTATCAACAACTGAAATTGGCCTGTTGTTTATTAAAATCTCTGGATCAGGATGAAGACCTCGTTTACGACAAAAATGCACACATTGTGTTTTGTCAGTAGAAAATTTAAAACCATTTTTATTTGTCCAATTAATTATGTTTTTTATAGCAAGTTGTAATTGACGTTCTATGAAACGCATGTCATTTCCCTGGCAAGAAATTTGCAGGTCGTCTACATATAAACTCCCATGGACACTTGGAGGCAATTGTTTAAGAATATTGTTTATTTTTAAAGAAAAAAGTGTAACGCTCAGAACACTGCCTTGAGGCACACCTTCCTCTTGAAAATAAAAATCTGAATAAACTGATCCTATACGAATTTGGAATCGTCTGACTCTTAAAAAATTTTGTATGAAAATGGGGAGATTTCCTCTAAAGTCCAAATTAAAAAGATCTTTTAAAATACCATATCGCCATGTCTTGTCATAAGCTTTTTCTATATCGAAAAAAATTGACACCAAATGGTTACGTCTCACATTAGCTTTGCGGATATTTGTCTCTAATAATAAAATATTGTCAACCGTAGAACGGCCTCGTCGGAAACCACTTTGCCATGGAGAAATCAAATTATTTTTTTCAAGAATAAAAACCAATCTAGTATTTACCATTTTTTCTAGTAGTTTACATAGACAGCTTGTAAGAGCAATGGGCCTGTAATTTTTTGGGTCAGTAGCATCTTTACCTGGTTTAGAAAAAGGAATAACAATAGCATCGTGCCAAGCAACAGGGAAAATATTTTCAGTCCAGATCCTATTGTAAAGATGGAGGAGATTTTCAAGTGACAGTTTTGATAAATGTTTAATCATAATATAAGTAACACCATCGGGTCCAGGGGCAGAGTTACGGCAATTTTTTAAACTGTTCTTTAACTCATTTTCAGTAAAAGGACTATTGTACTCTGGTGAAGAACGGGAGTGAAAATTAATTGTTGAATGTTCAGAATTATGTTTATATGACAAAAAAGGTTCGGAGTAGGAATTAGAGCTGGATATGTCAGATAATGTTCTACCTATGGTGTTTGCTATATTTTTAGTAGAAGTTATAGTTTGGCCATTATAATTTAAAAAGGAAATACTTTGATTAGAATAAATTCCCATTGCTTTCTTGACACGATGCCAAAGTTGTTTGCTGCTTATATTGGAGGTAATGCTGGAAACATATTTAACCCAGGACTCTTTTTGTGATTTTCTGCGTATTCTTCGAGCATTTGCTCTTTCTTTCTTGAATGCAATGTAGTTGGCAGTGGTTGGGTACCGCCTAAAAATCCCCCACGCTTTTTGTTGCTTTCTTTTTGCAGCATTACATTCTTCATTCCACCAGGGCTTTGAGTGTTTATTGTGGCAGCCAGAAGATTTTGGAATAGAAATGTTAGCAGAGTTTATGATACAATTAGTCACGTCAGTAACAGCCTTGTTAATATCACCTCCAATCATGTCATGCGTAATTACAGCATTAGTAGTGAAGGCAGCCCAATCGGCCCTGTCATAAATATAATGCGGGTTGCCAGGTGGATGTTCATTAAAATTATAAAATGATAAAAAAAGAGGAAAATGATCACTATTATGTAGATTGTTACTTATGAAGAAATTAAAATATGGATACAGAGTGGGTGAACAAATGGCTAGGTCTATTGCATGGAATGTTCTGGAAGGTTCATGAAAGTATGTGTTGTCACCATTATTTAGAATACATAAATTATTATCTGTGACAAAATCCTCAATAACCTGACCACGCTGATTAGTGTCAGGACTACCCCAAAGTGGATTGTGCCCATTAAAGTCACCAAGAAAGACAAAAGGAGTTGGCAACTGCAAAACAAGGTTATTGAGATCATGAGGGCTGAGAGTCATATTTGGGGGTACATAGATATTGCAAACAGTGACAAGCATGTGAATATGGACCTGGACTGCTACATCTTGGATATTAGTATTTAAAGAAATATTACTGTGAGGTACATTATTAGAAATAAGAAGAGCTACACCAGCTGTAGCCCTGTCAGAATGAATAAAGTCTTTTCTAAAACAATTATAGCCACGAATTTTTACATTATCATTTTGTCTTAAGTAGGTCTCTTGAAATGCAAAGCAAATGGGTCGATGATCAGAAATTATCTCTCTGATTTCATCTCGTTTATTTGTAAAACCTCGGCAATTCCATGAAATGAAATTAGTCATAATGATTTTTTTGTTTTAGATTAAAACATCCACGTCATTATCCTCTGATGCGGTAGACATACCTTCCCCATCAGAAGGATGAAGGCTTATTAAGTCCTGTTGTTTAGTAAGATTTATTTTTTTTGTTTTGTTTGTAATTGGAGTGGGCAATTTAGCAATTCTCTTTTTCTTAAGGATATGGGGACGCAAGGGTGAATTAGCATTTTTTAGGGAGACTGAGGAATGTCCCCTGTCAGACAGAACAGTTTTTGGTACTGGTGGAGATTTTTTAGAATTTGTTGGTTTAGATAAAGAAGACTGTGTGGAGGTAGATGTCTGACTTGGTTTGGTTTTTAGATTTGAGGAATTGATTTGAACTGTTTCCATTGGAGTAGTATTAGAAGACTGTGTGGAATTTGAAGCCTGAATAGGCTTAGGTTGCATTTTTGGAGAATTACTTAAAACAGTTTCAACCGGAGAGCTGGTATTGTTTAGAGAGGCGGTTTGTGTAGCTATTGTTCTAGAAGTTTTTTTGGTGGAAGTAGCAGCAGCATACGATTTTCCAATAATAGGTGTTCTCGATTCAACAATTTTTTTAGCTTCATAATATGAAATGTTTTCTTTTGTTCTTATAGTCTGAATCTCTTTTTCACTTTTCCACTTCTCACAGGATTTAGAGTATGCTGGATGGTCTTTTTTACAATTTATGCAGCAGACTGGTTCGTCACAGTTTTGACTATCATGGCCCACTGCACTGCAGCGAGCACATGTGAGATTTCCACGGCAGGCGGTTTTGGAGTGGCCAAAGCGTTGACAATTGAAACAACGTAAAGGGTTTGGGATATATGGTCTGATTTTACATTCTAGATAACCTGCTTTAATTGAGCGTGGGAGAGTAGGTGAATCAAAGGTCAGTATTAAGTGTTTAGTAGGTATCTGTCTATTGTCACGGTAAATAGATATACGACGGACTGCAATTACTTTCTGTTCTTTAAGATTTTCTAGAATTTCAGAATCGGGGACATATTGCAAATCGGCTTCAGATATTACTCCACGGCTAGTGTTTAGTGTTCGGTGTAAGGTTGTAGTAACTGGAATATTGCAAAGTTGTGTACAGAGTCTTAAATTTTTCCCTTGCTTATGATTTAAAACTTCAATTAATAGCTCCCCAGTGCGAAGTTTCTTGATAGATTTCGGTTCACCTGCAATTGATTGTATCGCTTTCTGGATTAAGAACGGGGAAGTTTTTGAAAAGTCTCCCTCAGTCCTTTTGATAACAAAAAAACGTGCATCAGAACCATCCACAAAAATATTATTCTCACTAATAGTCGAAGAAAATTCTTCCATTCTTTCCGCCCATGAATTAGCATTTGAGCATTTAATAGCTTGGCCCGAGCCAGACGCATTATTCGGATTACCTTTAGTTGTCGCCATAATTAGATTAAATAAGAAGGGTCGAGGGTTTCCTTAGTCCCACAAGTCAGCCCGTTTCTTGAACAGACAGAAAAGCAAAGGGTTTTCAGAATCGCTCCCTGGGACACCCATAACCACTCACCAGCTACCAGACCGTCGACCCAGATTGGGAATCACATGTGGTAGTCGTGTTAGTCCGGTGTTTCTCGTTCGAGTAGTCACCGTTGTCTCACCTTCACCAAGGGCACCAGTCTCCCAGTGTGCTCCCAAGGCTAGACTACCGTGAGACCCTCACCAAATCTCCAACCCAATAACCAGCGCCACATCTACACCGATCTCAGCTTGGTTAATGTATTAGAAATTAAGTATTTTTAGTATAACCAACAAGAACAAAACTAGAAAATAAATGTAAGTAAAAACAAACAGGGTAAGTAGAAACAAAAAAGGTGAGTAAAACAAGGTAAGTTGTTTCATTTTTTTTGTAAGTTTTTCACATTTTTTATTTTTTTTTACAATTTTTTTTTTTTTACAAGAACAAACAAAATAAGGAATGATAAAAGTATTAAAAACTCCATTCTTTTATAAATTTAAATATTTTTAATATAAGTATAATTTTAATTAAAAATATTTTTAAATTTATTTTAGACGATAAAGTTAATGAAGAAACATTAATAAAAATTTCATAAGAAGGAAACATTGAAAGTAATTAAAAACTATATTTTTATAATTTATTTTTTATATTGTAAATAAATATTTTTATTAAAAAAAAAAAATTTTTTTTTAGATGATAAGATTAATCAAAAGGCAGTAGTGCAATTAACAAAGGAAGACATAATAGGTAAATATATTTTATTTATATTGTAATTTTGTAAAATTTTCTATGCTTGAGTTTAAATTTATTATATTCTACAAATAAAATATACAAAATTTATATTACAAAAATTTTCATAATTCATTAATGAAATTTTTATTTTATTGTCAAAACTGGTATACGGGAATTGTTATGTTCGGTATCCAATTAAACTCATCATTATGAATTTTTTTAGTCACTTATATTAAACCGCGTAAATATGGATTAAATTTTCTTTAAAATATCAGCATGTAATTAATATTCTTCCACCTTTTATTTTTTAAAATGTATTATAAAATTTAAAATATTATTACAAATTTCGTAAAATTTCATAATTTTTTATTCATTTCTTTTAGTTACTAAAAAAAGAGGGAGAAAACCAAATTCATATGTTAACAGAATGGAAAAGAAATTAAAAACAGTATCCAAAGGTTATTATTACATATTAAATCTCATATAAATAAAAATAATCTCTTGCAGAATTTTTAAATATGTCAAAATCAGATTTTTTATAAATATATTTTTTATTTTTTAGATAATCTGAAAGAAAAATTCAATATAGAAGGTATTGAATTAAGTGCCCAGCTAGAGAATTTTAAAAATAATTTCTTAAGTGATGTCAAAAAAGAAAACGGAAGACATGAACGGTATATAGGAAATTTGTAGGAAGACTTTATTGAAAAGTTAAATTTAGAGTTTCAAAGATTTTCAAACATATTAGCAGATAACTCTGCTTTTATAAGCGAATTATAATATATATATATATTTAGAAATAAAGTCTCTTTTTTGGGGATATTAAAATTGTATTTTGATGTTTTTGTTAAACATTTAAATGTTTAAGTGAAAGCTATGTATATTTTCAAATATTCCCAATGAATAAATTTTATTTAATTAATGTAAACTGTGTCAGTTTCATTTCTAATTTATTATTTATATAATGTGTATGAATTTTATTAAAATAGTGTAAAAATAATAAAAGAAGAGTATAAATTATTTTATAAAATATTAATGGGAAATATGTATTTAAATTAAGAAAGTAATTTAAATATTTAATCCACTGAAAGAGATAAAAAAACACAACTATTTTTTTAGTCTATGAAATCTCTTATCAAATCATTAAAAAACATGTCATGTGCACTTAGATAAAAATCAGACACCACGGTCTATTGGATTTCCTTGATGACATATAAAATGAACACTTAAAATATTCGCATTTTATTTTAATCAGTAGTACATATTGTTTTTTTTTAATATTAAATTCTTGTTTTAGGATAAAAATAATAGAACTTTGTGAAACTTTACAACATAATATCTTAATGTAATTAGTTTCCTTAAAAAAATAAAAGATTTTTTTAAAAAGTATAATATTTATGCAGAATTCTGCATAAATGTTTATAATGATAAAATGGTCGATCTTTAAAAGGCCGGTAGCAATTATAATTTCAATCAATTTAATATCAAAAATCATTAAATTCAATTTCTGATAACGATTGAGATAGAATTTTTTAATACAAAATTTTAAATTTGTATTTGTTGAATATCGTTAATTATTTTATGATGACTTATAATAAATGCAATTATTAGAAAGACTAATGAAAAAAGTTTAGTCTTTGTGGTGATCACTGATCTAATCAATTGAAAGTGCATTGGAAGAAGAATTAAAATGGGAAGACACAATTTCTTTCTTCAAGGATGATTTCCTCGAAAAATATCTTCCCTTTGAAGATATTGAAAATTTAACATATTATGTCTTGCCTTCTTGTGATATGTTAACAATCGATCATGAGAAAAAAATATTATACTGGGACAACAAGATGTACAATTTCAAAAACAATATTGTGTTAAAAAAATCTTACGATCCATATGAGGACCATTATTTAATATGGCCATATTACCAAAGAGGACTGAGTATTGAATGCATAAATGAAGACTGTCAAGATTGTATTAAAAATGAACAATATGCATATAGCATAAAAAATTCTTGGGCCGAAGAAATACAAATTAATTTTAGAGCATCAAATGTTAAAAATATAATAAAAGAAACTTATTATCATGACAAGGGCCCCTTTTTAGGGATCTGGTAGATTTTCAATTTTCAAATATTGTTCTATTTGTATATATTTTTGTGTTAATGTATATAATGTGTTAATATTATTAATATATATATTAATATAATGTAATAAAATTTATCTTTTCATTCTTGATTTATTCTCTCATTCAATTTAAATGAATAACTTTTTTAAAGTATCACTTTTAAAGTTCTAAGAGCTACAATTTTTTAAGTTACAACGTCCTGTCCATTAAATTTGTAAACAATTATTGATCCATTCTAGAGAATCGCAGCACTGCTAAAATTCAAATTATATATATTTCTTTATATCCAAGCTATTTTACAAAAATAGCATTTGAATTTTAACATTTAGTTAAATCATGAAATTTCAATTTTCAACAATAAAATTTCGCTAAAATGCAAATTATATTTTTTTCCATATCCAAGCTATTTTACAAATAGCTTTTGAATTTTAACATTTAGTTAAATAGCGAAATTTCAATTTTCAAAATTTGAAAAATGAAATCCGCTAAAATTCAAATTATATTTTTTTCCATATCCAATCTATTTTTGTAAAATAGCATTTGACATTTAGTTATTTAACAAAATTTCAAGTTTTGAAAAATAAAATCCGCTAAAATTCAAATTATATTTCTTTCTATATCCAAGTTATTTTACAAAAAATAACATTTGAATTTTAACTAAATGTTAAATAACGAACTTTCAAATTTTAAAAATTGAAAAATAAATTTCAAATTATATTTTTTTCTATGTCCAAGCTATTTTACAAAAATAGCATTTGACATTTAATTAAATAACGATCCGTTAAAATTAAAATTATATTTTTTTCTATATCACCAAACTATTTTACAAAAATAGCATTTGACGTGTCTCCTCACCAAAAACCTTTTGATAAAGTGACGTAATCGAGTTGTATATAAACCCACTCGCCATTTCATTCTTTCTCATTGCTTTTCAATTTGGCGTTTCGATTTCTCGATCTACCAGATTTAGTACAAGCGAAAATAATAAAATATTACTTGCGTCCATTTTTTAAATGTAAAAAATTAATGAAGATAAATGAATTATCACCAATTTTAGAACGAAAAAGTTCCTGGATGAATCCTACAGATGAACTATTTGATTTGTTGGATTTCATTTCATCTCTTTCATCTGGATTTTATATACCATTTGTTGATAAATACCCTCTCAAAAACAGTTTCTATATAAATATCGAAGATGACAATATAAAATTTTATCATATTGGAGGACCATTTTTCGTATTGAAGAGGAGAGCTATTAAAAAACCCCTCGTGAAAGAAAGTGAAATATCATCTGTTTTGGAATTTCTAAAGGAATTTTCTAAAAGATACTCATATTGTGAAAACCCACCAGAAAAATTAAAATGGTGGGACAATCTATAATAGATTTTAAACTTGTGGAGGAAAGAAAATTTGTGATTATGTTTAGTGAATTATATTATTTCCTCCACAAGTTTATTCCATGTGAAATAACTGAAGATTTGAGAGATTATAAATAAGTTTTCTCATTTAATGACACCTGGATTTCATAAGTTATCTGGACCCAATTTTTCACACCTATGGTCATGTCAAATTGGTTTATTCCACGAATTTATTTAATGTCAAAGATTTGCAAGTTTATCCCATTAAATTGTATTTTTCTAACAGACTTGTGTCCACGATTAATGTGAAATAATCAGATTTGCAAATTTATTTATTTTCATATGCCATCAAGTATAAATATTTTTCATATCCTGTTTACGTTATTGAAAAAAATATTTGGACAAAGATTTGTAAAAATCCTTCATTATTTATATATTTTTATAAATGATTATATTTGTATTTAATGCTCTTTTTTAATTAAAATCCTTCATTATTTATATAGTTATTATAAATGACTATATTTGTATATAATGCTCTTTTTTTATTAAAATATGTTGTGTATATATATATTATATATTTATTTCTTTAATAAAAATGTTCAAAATTAAATGTCTTATTATTTTTTTAAATTTTCAAACAAATCGTTTATAGAAATTTGAAATAGAATAAAATTGAATTTGAATTTTAGCGAATTTCATTTTTCAATTTGCTATTTAATTAAACTTCAAATTTTACTTTTTGAAACTAGTTTGGTGGACTCTGAAATAGAATAAAATATAATTTTAACGGATTTTTTCAAGATTTAATTAAAACTCTTCTGACCAATAATCTTTAGACTTTCTAATAATTTTACAGAGCCCAAATTAATTTTATTGGAGTGTCTTATAAATTTAATTGGACATTGAAGTTTTATTTAAATTGATAAATGAAATGAAATTACTTTCTTATATTTCCTTGTGACCTTTTATATTTATATGAATTTGCTATTTATTTTTTGCATTGTAAAATTTTAAACAAAAAAATAAAAAGTCTGTCTTTTTACTTATTGATTAAAATGAGTAAGCACATATTGTTAAAAAACCAAAAAACAACTTCTTTATTTCCGTTAGTTTGGCCGTGTTTCCAACTAAAGTTAAAATTGTCATTTTATATATCAGAATTTGAAAAACAAAAAAAGGGGTTTTTCAAATTAATCAATGTAATTTTCTTTAAAATTTTCAATTTTTTAATGGGGAATATGTTATTTTACTTTTGCAAGTCATTTTAAATAGACTTTAAATTTATCAGATTCAACAAAATGTATATGAACAAATTTCATTTGAAACTGAAATAAAAACAAAAAACTTTCACTGAAACTATATTTTTTCTATTAGATAATTAGAGACTCGATATTATTGTATATTAAAACTCTTCTGATGGGCACTTTTATTTAATGTCAAATGAAAACAAAAAATGTCGATCTGAACTTTTATTGAATTAAAAAAATAATATTTATCCTTAGTGAAAAATAAATAAATAATAAATTATATTTAAATTTGAAAAATTTTATATCTAAAAGAAAAATATATTTGATTAATCGAGAGTTTTTCTCTTAAGACTTAATATATAAATCATGTCTAAAGATTTTATAAAAGATTGTATTATAAAATAAAAAAAATGTATTAATAAATGAATCTTCTGATCTGTTCTTCAAATAAACATTTCATTTCTTTCGAATAAATATTTATAAAGCCAACAACAACATTTTTTTTCAATTATTGAAAAAAATGTTGTTGTTATTTCATTTCATATTTTCAAAAAATATGTTATTTCATTTTTCATTTATAAGATCAACAGCAAATTCATATTAATCTTTTTTATTATGTAAAAATTAAAAGTCTATTCTTACAATTCAACTTCATCAAATATATAGTACATACCATTTTAGATAAGGTCTGATACAAAAAGATCATCACAATTTTTTAATTAAAATCTGTTGTATTTTATATGGTTTTTATAAAGAATTATAATTATTATATTTGTATATAAAATAACATACTCTTTTTTAATTAAAATCTGTTGTACATATATTTTTATATATTTGTTTCTTTAATAAAACAGTTCAAATTTGAAAAATTAAATGTCTTATTATTTTTTAAATTTTCAAGTCATCGATAATTTACGACATCGTGTATAGAATCGGTTATATCGTTGTCGTCATTTCGCGAAATACGAAGCAAGTGCAGGTGGAATTAAAGGGTTATTTATTTGTTTTTATAATAACTTTGTCTGTGAATCATGCATATGATTTAACTTGACATATTTTTTTCCCCATTAGAAGATTTAACGTGAAGAGGCAAAAGTGTTATACAGTCTGTTGAAGTATTCTTTGAGCGACTCCACCCCGTCTGAATTTTTCACAATTCGATTCAGTTGCCGGTTTGAATAATAAATTTTTAGAATTTAAAAATATTATTTAAATATTTTATTTTAATAATAAAATTTTTATTATTTAAATATTTTATTTGTTTATCGAATCGTTAAAAAATGTATTCAATATTGGTACAACATTCATTTAAAAAATGTCCCTATCCATTTATCGTTTCAAATTTTATTCAGTATTGTAAATTTCTATCTCAGATTCAAACCAATTGACATTAGAATGTTCTATCTCAGATTCAAAGGCATTAATAATAATTTATCGTTTCAATATTGGGATATTAGTATTATCTATCTCAGATTCAAAGGCGTATACATTTTCTATAGCACCCAATTCAAAGTCTCAATTTGTACGCATCCAATATTGGTCAACATCCGTCGCAAAAAAATGGGCCGAACGAAGCGTCAAAGACAGAAATCTGCCATGAGACGCTTCGTTCGGCCCAATTTTTTGCCCTCTCCAATTTAATTCTCTAAGGCACCAGTTTGTACCATCGAGATCTCTCCCCCACAAAGACTTTGATTTTGGACGGAGGGGTGTCTGTCCAAGAAATGGTTTCAAATCTATCTTCGTGGAGGCGAGGGTCGTCATCGTGGTCTCCATCAAAGAACAGCATTGTTCTTTTCACGATATCTTGCAGGAATTCGTCGATGAAGACATCAGACTCCCTCACGATCCGAATTCTGACTGCTTTATGGATGCAGGCAGTTGGTACAAAAGGATCTAGAATATGGATTTTAGAAGATGTCAGCATGGCCTCGAATCCTAATGATGAGAGCGCATCTCCAAAATGAATCTCTTCTACAGGATACACCCAGGTATTGGCCAAAGAAATGGGTAGCCTGACCCTCTTGTAAACGAGAACCCTCACCTTCAGCTTGGTCGTTTTTTTGACATAGGCGTTAGATTTGCCCATCAGCTTGGCCACATCAGACGCCCTTATGAATAAAAGTCTATCTGCAGAGACTACGAATAGAATTTTAGCATCAAGCTGTGGGTGTTCAATAGTAAATAACATGACTTGACAGTAACAGAAGTCAAAATGATGCAGGCTCTTAGAGGCAGCTCGTATATATACCCGATTCGCGACCTAAATTTATCAAGCTTTACTAAGAGAACAGGATGCAGGATGTATCTAATTCTATTGGACAGGATATTATATGAGCTGTTTCCTCAAAAACAGGACGTGATAAATTTTTTTATAGAATTAGTTTGTCGCTTAAACAGGATGAGATATACTTAGCTAGCTGGCCTTCCGATAGCAACAGGACGCGATAAAATTCTTCTAGAACTAATCTAATTCTGTTGGCAGGATATTATGTAAACTGTTTCCTCAAAAACAGGACGTGATAACGTTTTTTATAGAATTAGTTTGTAGTTTGAGCAGGATCTTGCATTGCGTAACAGGATGTCGATAAGAAATTTTCATAGAATTTAGATAGAAATAGAGATTGCTGCTAGTATAAATACAGGCTGCTGGACGAGACATTTCATTCCGACTGCTTGATATTCTACTTGCTAGTCGTGCTTACTGCTCTTATTATCATAATAATGATTTTTCAAATTTTCGCTGAAGAATTGAATGTCAAATTGACTTGTTTTTTGTCTTATGATGGCCAAATTTATGTTAAAGGTAAAGACGTATCTCATTACATGGGTTATCAAAATCCAGCTCACGTCTTAAACATTTGCCATCTCATTGTAACTGACATCACTCCCGAAGGCTTGAGCTTGCCCCGGTCCTTAGCCAAGACTCTTATTTTTGAATTGGAGGATGCCAAGACCTTGATGGATATGCATCCAGGTGAATTTGAGTCTCTATTCCAGGGGCGTATTGAAATTCTATCAACAATAGAGTGTACCTTTAACCTGAGAAGGCCCATACAAACTAAGATCGTGTCAATGAACTCGTGCAATGCCACCATGGAGGGTTTCTTGGCCGATTTGAAAAAATCTATAGATGCTTACCTGAATTCAGTAATTGTGGATACGTATGTGTTTCCAGAAACGTATGGAGACCTGGAATTGGGCTATTTCCCCCAAAAAATCAAAGTTTTGGCGGGTGGCAAGCCCTATTGGTATAAATCCTTGTCTTAAGATCAGGACGAGGTGCAAAAAAATGGGTCGAGCGAAGCCTCTCATGTGTGAAATTTTGAAGGTGTAAATTAAAAAAAACCTTAAGTAAATTTCAAAGCAAAATCTTTAAATGCGTTTTCTAAAAACTATATGATTTTTGTGTATGCAATAAACCTGATTTATCCAAAAGTTTTCAAGACATTTGAAAAAAAATTTTCACAGCATGTAATAAATTTGTAGTCACGCTATGAACTAAAAGCTAAGTTCTATGTACTATTTTGAAGATTTTACATGCGTTTATTTTCTAAAAACAGATTTTTTTTTCGGAAAATTCTGTATTTTTCTCTGTTAGTTACCATATTTCAGTCAATTTTAAAAATTTATCTCAACTTTTAGTTCAATGCACAGGTAACGATCATATCATTATGTATTTCACTGAATACCGAATTATATTAATTTATATTGGGTATATAAGGTTTGGCATAAACGTGAAATTTTGTTCATTTTATACGCAAAATCACCTACTTCTTTTCAAAATAAAGAAATTTTTGTTTTAAAATGTACTATTTTTCATCATTCTATGTCCGTTTACAACTAAAAATATAATTACTTAATGCACAGTCTGCTTTTTTTTAAAAAAAAAAGCTCCGTAAGTAGGCAGATACCTTAAAACCCTGAAAATTTTCACCACTGTAAATAATTTTTTTTGTTTTATGATAAAATTATATTTATTTAAAAAACTACATTATTTAAACAATTTATTTTATTTTATTTATATAGTTTAATATGGAAGAAAATTTCTGCACAATATGCTTAGACGAAATATCCGAACACTATTTTTACTTCCTTATACAAAGTATAAGGAAGTATAGTAATCCCGATTTGTGAAATGGATTTTGTATTTCACATTGCTCGAAAACGAATGATCGCTGAATGTTGCCAATTTATACGTGTGACTGTCATGATGTATAGTTGTACACCTTCAAGTGTCGTCTTAACACAAGCTCTCGTTTTAGAGATATAAGCGATTTTACACGATTTTTCGTGACGTCTGTATGTGTGTATGTCGCATAACTCAAAAACGGTTGGATGTAGAAAGTTGCGAATTGGTACATAGGTTTGTTATAACATCTAGTTGTGCACCTCCTATTTTGGACTTTGTATGATTTTCCATTTTGGAGATACTTAGGAAAATTAGGTTCATAATGACAAAAAATACATAGGTTTTGGCCATAATGTATCAAAAAACGGTTGGACGTAGAAAGCTGCGAATTGGTACATAGGTTTGTTATAACATCTAGTTGTGCACCTCCCTTTTTGGACTTTGTATGATTTTCCATTTTGGAGATACTTAGGAAAATTAGGTTCATAATGACAAAAAATACATAGGTTTTGGCCATAATGTATCAAAAAAAAAAAACGGTAATAACTCAAAAATGGTTTGGACAAATCTTGCAATTTAACTGACTTCCCGACTAGCTAGACATTTGGAACTTTCAGAAAAATTCAGAACACGTTGAAAATGCGTTTTTTTTATATTTATGGCCAACTGTTTCCGATATCTGCTGCCTTCAGCAGCGTTTATGTGATTCAACAGAAAATTTATTTAACTAACTCCCCGACTAGCTAGACATTTGAAACTTTCAGAATAGATCAGAACGCGGTGAAAATGAATTTTTTAAAATACTTTTAGTCAACTGTTTAGGGTCCCTGCTGCCTTCGACAGCGTTACCAGTACAAATCTTGCAATCTATTTTTAACCAACTTCCCGACTAGCTAGACATTTAAAACTTTCAGAAAAGCCCAGAACACGGTAACAATGCATTTTTTTAATATTTTTAGCCAATTGTTTCGTGTCACTGCTGCCTTCAGCAGCGTTTATATGATTCAACAGAAAATTTATTTAACTAACTTCCCGACTAGCTAGACATTTGAAACTTTCAGAATAGTTCAGAACACAGTGAAAATGCATTATTTTAATAATTTTAGTCAATATTTTCGGATCCCTGCTGCCTTCGTCAGCATTACCAGTACAAATCTTGCAATCGGTTTATAATTAGCTTTCAGAAAAGCTCAGAACATGGTGATAATTCATTTTTTTTTATATTTTTAGCCAACTGTTTTGGGTCCAATGTCAATGTTTTTTAACATTATGTATATTTCTAAAAGTGTATAAGGAAGTCATGTGGTGCCCAAATCAGATTTTTTTATCTGCGGTCATGTATTTGACAAATCATGTTTTATAGAATATATAAAGCGTTTAGATAATATACAAGATATAATATGTCCGATTTGCCGAACAAACGTCTATTATTCTGATATCTATAAAGAATTGTACAAAAATAAAATTGATATAACTCATACTCAGAAGTAATTCAAAATTCTCCATCTACTAGTACGAGCTCACATCAAGAAACAATTCAAAATTCTCCATCTACTAGTACGAGCTCACATCAAGAAACGATTCAAAATTCTGCATCTAATATGAGCTCACATCAAGAAACAATGTTAAATAGACCAATTATAAAATTAAAAAAATTAAATATCGATAAAATAAATTATTCAATTGGAATTAGACATAAAAATAAAAGAAAAAAACACAATGAAAAACTTAAAATATACTTAGAGAAAAAAATTTCACGAATAAATTTTTTATTTAACAATGTAAATAATGATTTCGCAAAGTTAACTAATATCGAAAATGATGTTGATATTAAGAACAATTATTTTATGTATTTAAACATACATAAAAACATGATTGATTTTTATAGACTTTAAAAACATTTTGTAAATTAGGTGATGGTATTCGGAAAATATAAATAAATTAATAATTATTATGTATATATATTGTTATGTATATATATATTTACTAATATTTTTTAATTATTTATAAATTGGGTGATGGTATTCGGCGCTGCGTCACCACTTAAAATAATCTTGTATAATTAATTTATGAATGGAAATAAATTAATAATTATTATATATACATGTAAATAAATTAATAATTATTGTATGTATGTATATATATATATTTACTAATAAATTTTTTAATTATATATAAAGTCTGTTTTATTTTCTAAATTGTTATTTTTTATTAAATTGAATGAATCTTAAAAATTACAGGTTCAATCTTTTGCCAACTTATAAAATAAATATATGGTCGATGGAAAAAATATTTTTTATAGAATTGTATTATTAATTAATTTATAGCGTTATGTTTTGAAAACTTACAAAAACAATATCATTTTTATAATTTTAATAAAATATAATCTATGATTCGAATACCACCAAGGCTTCTTTAAGAATTCATTAATATGCAACACACACATTCTAACAATTTATTCTTCTACGAAACAAAAATGAGATTCGAAAAATAAAAGTGAATAACCTGATTTAAAGGTTACTTCCAGTCTACAGTCTGCATGCTATTTTCTTACACGCCCAATTGAAAATAGTCTACAATCTGCAAGTTATTTTTCTTATTACAAATCACTTTCACTTGGACATATAAGGTTTTTTTTTTTTTCTAAAAATACGATATATTTATATACAAATTTAATTGCTTTTACATATTATTTAATATATCTATATTTGGTGAGGATATTTTGTCGGCTGGTCGACAATAGAAAATTGTCATGACCTAAGCCATGACGAAGCAAAAAAAAAAAAAGACACACCTCCCCCGGTTCCTCCGCCTACACGTGGTCGGTGACGTTGTTGTCGACTTAGATTGGAAATCTAAGTGGGCAAGCATCAAGCATCATTACTCGGCGTGACCTTGCAAAGGAAGAAGTAAAGAGGGAATTTTGTCGGTCACGTTTCTCGCACGGATGTTGTTTTTGTTGAACTGCGGATCAAGTATCGGGTTATCTAAGTTGTTTTTGACATACATTCTAGACTTGAGGGATATTATTTTGACCTCCGGTGTCAAGTATACTTATGTAAGTTGTTTTTGAAAGAGTTTCTCGAATGTTTGGTTATATAAGCAAGGTCGGAATGTGGTTTTAATCACGTAGACAAGTAGTATAAATACGACGTTGCCGCCGTTGTCGAAATCATTCACTTCCAAGACAGTTTTGGCGTTTGGATTACTTACTTCTTATGCTTGCTAAATATGCCTGTTGTTAATTCTTTATATCAAATGTGCATAAATGCCGTTCTTAAAGCGGTTGACGAACGATATCATAGTTTAAAAGACCCTTCTCACTTTAATGTCCCTAAAAATATATTGCGAGATGTTACAACGGCAGCTAGAACTTATTATAAACCGAAACCCATCGACGATGGAGATATTTCATACTGGCATTTTTGTACAAATTGGTTGACAAACAACAATGTAATAGAAGGTCGCAAAAAAAGTAAAAGATTTGTAGAATGTCCTTTTTCGGACGAATAATTACGATGGATGATTCCCATAATTTCTCATGTAACGACTATTAGATGGCAGTACGAAGAAAATAATCGCTTCGTCCATTCTACTAAATGTTTCGATTGTCTTAAACGAGAACTTCGTTTCAAACCAAACTATCCATTGAACAAAAGAATAAAATTTATGAAATCGTTCCATCACAGAGTGTTTGCTAACCCGGATTTCGTGGCAGGTCTAGTACATAATAACTGGTGTCCCAAATGCTGGAGGGTGCCTTTGTGCACGTTGCTGACGGAAAGAGGCTGCAGTGAACATTATGGAACGGCCTTCCACTCCTGCCCCGACCACAGAATGATAAGCGATCACGATTACGACGAACTTGAATTCTGCCCCAATTGTTCTTTGAGAGCTGAGGAGAATCAGGAATATTACCTGTACCGTATAATGTAAGTATTAAGTTTGACTAATGTATTTTTTTTTTTTTTTTTTTTTACAGGATGGATCAACTTTTGTTCACGGTATGGAGGGTCTTGGAGCAAAACTCAGTTGGAGGAAGGTCTCTACGAGGGTGAATCAAATATAAACGAGACTTATGGACCTGCGCGCGCAATAGTGATGGAAGAACGTTCCACTGTTATTGGCTGTTAGGTTGGTTTGTCAGGAGTGGGGGAAGTACGTGACTCATCATCATAGACTCGCTCAGTGTCCATCGTTACGATGTCCGAGCAGGAGGTACCTCCTCTATTGCGCAACGTATTGTTATCAAGTTTTTAGCTGCAGAAGGTGTAAAACCGGCCGAAATCTTGAGAAGATTGACTGCACAGTTCGGGGAAGAGACGCTGTCGCGAACTAGAGTGTTTGCTTGGCATAAACAGTTCGTGGAGGGCCGTGAACGTGTTGAAAATGAGAGCCATGACCGCAGACCCCGCACCAGCATTACAGCGGGCAACATCGACAGTGTCCGTCGACTTGTTGAAGGTCAGACTTGCATATCGGCGCAAAAGACGAGACCTTCCGATGAGAAAAGTGATTCTCCTCCATGACAATGCTCGCCCCCATACAGCAGCCCTGACCGTACAAAAATTGGAGCAACTGGGTTGGGAGACACTGGAACACCCTTCATACAGTCCAGACCTGTCTCCCTGCGACTTCCATGTCTTTGGTCCTCTCAAGGAAGCTTTGGGAGGGCAAAAATTCCACAGCGATAATGAAGTTGAAGCATATGTGCGCAATTGGCTACAAACACGACCTGACTCTTTTTACCTGGAAGGAATTAAAAAATTACCTATACGCTGGGAAAAATGTGTTTCTAAATCAGGAGATTATGTAGAAAAATAAACTATGATTGTTTGTGCGTTTAAAATCAAAATAAATATTTTAAAAAATAAGTCTCGTTTATATCTGATTCACCCTCGTATCTCCTGAAGGAAGCTCTGCAGAAACAGCTGCCCGATCCGGAACAACAACAAGTGGCTCTTACATGAATCCAGAACATTGCGGAGTGGTCCTTAGCCCAGAAGGGAGAGAATTTCTGGCACGAACCATGGAACGTTTGCAAGACAGCTTTGCTTGAAACAGGAAGTGGTACCTCGTTTCTAATGTCCTTACCTGGCGAAATAATGAAGAATTTGAACAACTTTTGCAGTGGATTCGTGATTCCGCAAAGTTCCACCCTGGACAACTTTTTATCTACTCTGTCGAGAAAGGAGACGGACATATGCACCTACTCCATGACTGCCCATGGTCCAATAAAAGCTCCAGATGCAGATGGCGAGCTGCTCCAATTGTTTCCCGATGCCTCCGACGAGGACTTGGAAGAAGACCCCGACATGTCGGAAATCTTAGAGAGAAAGACATTGTCCTTCTGCTCATCTATCATTGCATTCGAGAAGGGGTACAAGACTTCGCAATATTCTGTGACGGAGAAGCCCTTGGACTTGTGCGCCCAGATCACGGTATACAGCATGAAGGGGATAGCCAGAGAAGTCGACTGGTGGAAGGGGAAACTCCGGGAATTGAATGTCACCTTTGCGGAAGGCAGCGAGTGGGACAAGGCAGTACGCAAAATGATGACAACCCATGCCAAGAGCCTAAAAGTAAAAGGCGGAAAAAGAACCCAGTTCAAAAAGAGGTTCACGCCCTATTGATGAAATACATTGTGGTCCGCCCTAAAAACGTAAGATATTTCATTCCTTATTCTTCCGAAGAATTTATTCCTGAATTATTTAATTCTAATTTTAAAAATGATTATTTTTTAGCGATAGAATGTTTCAATGTACAAATTAATCAAATGTTATTTCACGAGTTGAGGGCTATGTTAGATAAGAAATTGTGTGTATTTCAATCAGATACTCTCAACCCTTTCGATTATTATATGTCGAGGGAAGAATCTTGTAAAGCTTTAATAGAATTAATTCAATATCAATTTCAAGGGGACCACATCAAAATTCGCGATTTTTTAACTAATGTTATTAATTGGTTTAACAGAAGGGGTTGGGTAGAAGAGGATAACGTTTTGAATATTAAGTGTAATA
This sequence comes from Salticus scenicus, assembly GCA_963930645.1. Classification (NCBI taxonomy): domain Eukaryota; kingdom Metazoa; phylum Arthropoda; class Arachnida; order Araneae; family Salticidae; genus Salticus; species Salticus scenicus. The sequence continues at coordinate 250,236,337 of OZ005658.1, forward strand.
CAATTTCAATTATCGGCCCCCCTAATTGTGGAAAGTCTTTTTTTTATACGATTGTGTGTGTGGCTGTAAATGTGGGTGAGATTGGGAGAATCAATAATAAGACTAACCATTTTTCCCTACAGGAAGCTAGCCATAAAAGACTGATTAGAGGTAATGAAATTCAGATGGAGGAGTCGGCGAAAGAAGATTTTAAGAAAATAACAGAAGGCCTGCCGGTAAACGTATCTGTCAAAAATCAAGGCGACAGCATTCTTATGCGGACACCTCTACTCCTGATGTCCAACTACTCTACTTTTGTAAATACAGACTGTCATTTTAAAGAGCGTGTCAAGACTGTTAGATGGCAACAAGCACCGTTTTTAAAAGAGTATGTTAAAAAACCTTATCCTTCTGCAATATTTGATGTTTTGGAATATTTTGATGTGGAAATGAATTTTTTTAAAGACACAAATAAACCAGATGTACAAATGTACTATTTGTTTTATTGTCAATTTTTTTTTTTTTTTAATTACAGTAACATAAGTATACATTAGCTTCTATACAAGTTCATGAATGGAGATTTAAATTGATTTACATTCATTTCCTGGACTTGTAACATTTGTTGATGAGGTAACACATGCATATCTTCTACGAAAGGATAATGAGCGGGAAAGTTAATTTTCACATGCATGGTGGCTTCGACTTCCCAGTAACCTGCTATGTCTGCATATTTGTAATTTCCGTCTATGTTAGAAGTGGTGATCTTTTCACAAGGCATGACACCCACGTGAATCCACGGTTGTATTTGAGAATGACCGAGTGGATCAACACCAGTGCCCATAAACACTTGTGATTTCTCGATCAAATCGGTCATTCCAAATGTACCGTGAAATTGTTTTGGTATTTTCTGAGCCTCTGAATTAATTTTTTGAATAGACGTTCTGTTACTTAACGTTATTTCTTTTCTGCCTGTGCGTAAAACTCTAGATGATACAGGCGTTACCATGGCTGTCAAATTGTCCTTTGTGAAAATATCAGACGGAGTACTATATCTGGGAAGACTTTTTTTCAGAGGAGAACACCAGGGCACGTACGTTTCGTCTATAATTTTTTTTCCAGCTGCTGTATTCATATCCATTCTGTTCATTGCACTGTGTAAGTTCAGCCACCCCACATTATCATTAACATTGTTGGACACCAAGGTGTAATACATGTTTAGAGCACGTTTAGTCCCCAGCTGGTGGTTAGGTATTATGTTTTCAAAATCTGCTTGTTTTTGAGGTGCATCATAAACACTTAAATCAGTTCCTCAATTTGAACCTTTGTCAAGACTGTGGCTTGTTGCAGACGCATGGGCTCGTCCACCTTCCACGCCAGTGCACAGTTTTGTCCGTCATACAGATAATTTAAACCGACAGTGCTGACAATGTCATTCGGCAAGTTCAGAGAAGCCTGTTGAGATTGATTACTAAAGGTGAGGAAATTCTTCGAATAAGAGTACGAGGATTTTGATTTGTACGAAGCGAAAATGGTCGAACCCCTCAAAATGACTATTAATGACAATATTGGAAAAAAATGTTTTTTCACTTGAACCTTTTCATTTAAAAAAATAAATCTTTATCCATAAAATAAATAGAATTAAAAATTTCAAAAAATTCTTGCATTGAGTAAATAATTTAACATTTTATGATGTCGTATTTTTAAAATCATCTTGAAAATTTTTTAATTGAATATATTTACTATGATCCATTTTAGAATGACAATATAAAAAATATATTAAGTAAATTTCTATTTGCGTCTTTATTTTTCAGAATCATCCTGAAATTTTTTTAAATTTTAAATATTTACTGTGGTCCATTTTAGAATGACAATACAAAAAATAATGTATTAAGTAAAATTTCTTTGCGTCTTTATTTTTCCGAAATCATCCCTAAATTTTTTTTTAAATTTAAATATTTACTATTGTCCATTTTAGAATGGCAATATAAAAAATAATGTACCAAGTAAAATTCCTTTGCATTTCTATTTTTCAGAATCATTTCAAAACTTTTTAATATATACATTTACTACTGACCATTTTAGTATGGCAATATAAAAAATAATGTATTAAGTAAAATCCCTTTGCATTTCTATTTTTCAGAATCATCTCAAAACTTTTTAAAATTTAAATATTTACTATTGTTCATTTTAGAATGAAAATATAAAAAATAAAGTAAAATTTTATTTGCGTCTTTATTTTTCCGAATCATCTCCAAACTTTTTAATATATACATTTACTATTGTCCATTTTAGAATGACAATCTAAAAAATAAAATTCTATTTGCGTCTTTGTTTTTCCGATATATTTTCTATGATCCATTTTAGAATGATGGTATAAAAAATATATTAAGTAAATTCTATTTGCGTTTTTATTTTTCAAAATCATCCTGAAAATATTTTAAATTGTAAATATTTACTATGGTCCATTTTAAATGACGATATAAAAATTAATTCGTTTTTAATTTCCAGTAGGATTATACGAGCCTTTGAATAATCTCGAAAATCTTTTAAATTATAAATATTTACTATGGTCCATTTTAGAATGGCGATATAAAAACTAATTCGTTTTAATTTCCAATAGGATTATACGAGCCTTTGAATCGTCCCGAAAATATTTTAAATTATAAATATTTACTATGGTCCATTTTCGAATAACGATATAAAAATTACTTCTTTTTAAATTTCAGTAGGATTATTCAAACCTTTGAATCGTCACAAAAATTTTTTAAATTATAAATATTTACTATGGTCCATTTTAGAATGACAATTCCTCATCAGATGGAAATCTTCCTTTTTCAGGTGAAAAGCTTTCATCTTCAGGTGGAAAATCTATGACTATCAGGTGGAAAATATGACTATATAAAATTAGTTAATCTTTTGGAAAAACCAATGAAAATACATCACTGAAAATTATCTCAACTTACATAAACATAATATTCTTCAAGTTTGCAGCATAAACTGAAAATGCTCTTACTGAAAATTATTTTTTTGATAATGAAAATCTTCCACTTTTATAAACATAATATTCTTCAAGTTTGCTGTTGGACGGCGTTTTGAAATATTTCACGGAACATGTCAGATCTACTTTATCACCAGTAAAAAACTGAACACCTTTTTTTCTAATGCCGACATGAAATAATTACAAGATAAATAAAATCTTTTATACACCATGTTTTAAAATTTTCTTTTGAATCATATAAACACTTTTTACGAAACTTAATATTATTATTATTATATATTATTTATTAAGTAATAGAAAAACAAAATGTATCCAAATAATTAGTTAAGTTGATTGCAAGCTTTGTACTGGTAATACTGCCGAAGACAGCAGGAACCCGAAAAGTTGGCTAAAGGTATTAAAAAAATGTATTTTCACCGTGTTCTGAACTATTCTGAAAGTTTTCTAATGTCTAACTAGTCGTGAAGTTAGTTAAATAAACTGAACTTTTCATGTTTGACCGTTTTTTCTCTAAATACGATTGATTTATTCCTAAAGTGTACAAAGAAATATTAACAGACATGGTACAAGCTTACAGAATTCATGACCCCCCGCCCTCTCAAAATTGGTATCAGGCAACTGAGACAATATAAATTTTTCAATAATAAAAATAATGTTAAATCTGATTGCATACATGTACACACAATAAACAAAATCGGAACAATAAATCTCATACTGAATATCATATTAATTATAATTAAAATAGTTGTAAGTGCTTAAAAAACAGACAAACTTATTACATATACTTGAAAATAAGTTTATTCTATAGAAACATTGTTCATTAGGGAAATGCAGTTGAAGTGCTATTTCTTTTTCATTTTCTCCAAGTTTGAATTTGACATTTCTTGAAAGCCAATCGCATAGAAATTGTTAATAATATATTGCAGAAATTCATGCTGACCTCCTTCCCCCTACACATGTCCAAAAAGTTTTAATGTGGATTTGCATTGATCCCAAGAATAATAATTTTCAAGCTTAAAAGACTAAAAAATAACATGTCTGTATTAAGTTATCTATACATGACTTTTAACGTATTTATATTTTACAATCTAGAAACTATTCACTTACATCAGATTATGACATGACCTATAAACATGATTTTTTTTCTCAATCAGCTTTCTCATCATTTTTCTTACACACGAAATAATAAAATAGGTGACGTTTCATATTTTTTTCCTTCAACAATAATTAATTCTAATCTTGAAATATACTGTCAGTCAAAGCATTAATATACTATACACGTTTCTGGCCGGAAAATGAAAAGGTAATGGCTTTTGAAGAGATACGGATTAGAGTATTTTATCGTCTTATAAAGAAAAAGCAATTTTTTCTTTATTACTACATGTTATTTTAAAATAAGGTTTAAGTTATATTATTTAAAATAACTCAAAAATAATAATAATAAAATAAAATAAAATAAAAATGTGGCATACATGAATTTTTATATAAATAGATGCAAAGTCACTTTTACATATTATTCATTATATTCCATATTGTGATACAGTCGCTGGTAAAAAGAATTAAGCGCCGGGACTTTCGTAGAATTTTTTAAAGTTTATTCATAATCTATATTATGGATACACCCGTAAACTTTTCACCTAGCTTGACCCGTAAACTTTTCACCTAGCTTGACCGATCCCGAAAATATTGCAAAATTGCTAAAGAGAGGCACAGCTGAGTTCAACTCCTAGCCAGAAGGCATATGGACTCTTTTTTCAAAAGGAGGAATGTTTCATTGACACTTAATCAGGAGGTAGTTAAACAATGACACAAATACCTTCCACAATGACCTTTTGAAACGCCTGCGAGTAAAAAAAAATATCCTTTCAGATTTTCTTTCAGATTCTATTGTTGCTGTTTTTAACGAGGTCAATATGGGGCCACGCAAAGCAGTATATATATATCTCGAGAGTTTTCATCCAATTCATTCAAAATGAATAATTGTGTTATTTGCCAAGATATCTTAGATCCAGTGCATGCCTTTATGCTGAACTGCGGTCATGAGTTTCACAGGATATGTGTCCGCAGTCTCTTAACTCATGCGGATAGTTACGATAGAGCATTTTGCCCTCTATGTAGATTTGTGTTTTATTATGAGGGCATAGAGAATCATTTAAACATTCCGGAGTTGGTTACTATACAGTCTACTCCTCCTGTCACGCCGATCCGATTGGATGATTTTCAGGAAGATGTCCCAAGCGGAGATCAGGGAGTTTCTTTGAATTTCTCCCGTGAATTTTTGCCCAGCTTTTTGGAAAGTTTTCAAAATCCACAGCCCTTGTTGGAATCGACATTTCCAAGTACCTCCTTCGACGAACAGCGCTTGTTGGTATCCACATTTCCAAGTACCTCCTTCGACGGACAGGGGTTGTTGGTATCCACGACATTTCCAAGTACCTCTTTCGACGGACAGCCCTCCGTATCCACTGAGCCCTTGTTGGTATCCAGTGAATTCTCAAGCACCCCCTCCGTATCCACTGAGCCCTTGTTGGTATCCAGTGAATTCTCAAGCACCCCCTCCGTATCCACTGAGCCCTTGTTGGTATCCACTGAATCCTCAAACACCCCCTCTGACGGACAGCCCTTGGGACAAGCCCAGGACAGCCCTGCACAAGCTACAAGATTCAGAAGGGCCAGAAGAACTAATAATGTAAGTTCGTATAATCTACCTATAGTAAGAAAACTATCAATGAAAATAAAAAAAAAGGGACGCAAGTCATTCCGAAAGTTCGCACAATTGGGGAAAAATTTAAGAAAATTAAAAAGATTAAGATATTCACCTAATTTTAACTCGAAATTGAACATTTTATATACTAAATATTTAGAAATTAGAAATAGACAAATAGATTTTATGAGAGAGATTATAAAATCTCTCTCATAAATTTTCTTATCCTTTTATATAATATCAATCTAAATTTTTTAAATTGATTTAATACGTATTGAAATTTAATGTATCCACTATTTAATTATGATAAAATACTTTTTCATTCATTTATTTTACGTAATTTACAGGCGTTTTTTGGTGCTGACACTGAATATAGATGGCAGCACTAAAAAACGTAAGCTATTTTAATTTAAAATTCAATGCGTCCATTTATTTGCAAATGGGCGCTGTTTAAAAAATATTTAACTTTTTCAATCAATTTTTTTTTTTTAAAAACTCAAAAACTCTTAAACTAAATTTAAATTTAGTTTAATTTTGAAAAATATGTTTGCCTTATGAATTAAGAAAAAAAAATTCGTTTATTTTTACCGATAGAATTTTGAATGGCTTTTACTGGTTCCTTTTAGAGATTATAATTGTATATTGTAATTATGTAATTATTGTAAGTATATTGTAATAATAAATATTGATTGTTTAAGTGTTGTGTCATTGTGTTCATATAAGAAAAAAATTTAAACTGAAAGAAAAAAATTACAGAGAAAAACATTTTATATATATATTACTTCTCACTGGTTTGAAAGAGATGTTACTGATGAATATCTAATTAAATTTTACTTTTGTTACACATTAATATTCTTTAAAAGTAAGTGAGGTTTAAAAAGAAAGAAAGAAAGAAAGAAAGTTTTATGAAAATAAATTAACAGGATTTAAAATGTAATCAGGACAAATAATTTTGATTTATTAACTTTCTTACTTTAAATTATATACAGTATATTAAAAAATAAAATAAAAAAATTTGAAATACATATGTATATTTATATCTTATATAGAAGCATATTTTATGATAGTAATTAAAAAAGTAAATAAATAAATAAATAAATATTTGATTTAAATTGATTTTAAAAAAAATATTTTTCAAAGAGACTTCACAATTGTTCGCATTTTGCCAGTGAAATTCTATATCTGACAAATCTCCATCAAAGTTATAAAGCAAAAGATGTTGAAAAAGTTAATAAATGTAGAAGAAGTAATTTAAAATTTCACAAAAAACTGCTAAAGGGTTTATTAAGGGCAGTTATATCAGAAGAGTAATAAATAATGAATTGTTTTTGAGAGAGTGAAATATGAGATCATTTAAAATAAAACCACTGTCATTGCTCAGCAATTCAAAGATTACATTGTATAAATTATAACTGTAGTACATATACTAAAACAATGCATTATTTTAATATAAAAAATTTAAATATATAACTGTAAAAAGTCTTTATAAAGACTAAAAAGTTTCACAAAAACATTCTCAGTTTATGCATTAAAACATTTCATAGAAGAAATATATAACTAGATGAAATGTTTTAATGTATGAACTGAGAGTGTTTTTGTGGAACTTTTAGACTTTATAAAGACTTTCTACAGTTATAGTGTGAGATATTTAAATTGGTTACATTAAAATAATACATTGTTTTAGTATATGTACTACAATTATAATTTAAAGATTTAAACAATGAATTAGAAGAAATTTAATATATGAAAATAAAAAATGACACCAAAAAAATTATCCTACATCATCCATTTGTATATTAATTTACATGAAATAATTTAAAAGTATTGAACACAACACAATGTTAATGTTAGAGACAATAAGATTAAGCTTTTTAAACAGTTAATTCAGGGATAAATAAAAAAAATGAAACATTTAGATTGATCAACAATAACTACAATTAAGTGGCGAAGAACTTAAAAATTTATATTGTAAAAGTAGCTAATCTATATAAATAAAGAGAAGTGTCTGTGTGTGTCTGCGCTCTGGTGCTCACACTACTGGTCGCAGAGCTTCCAAACTTGGCATATAGGTACTTGGGACCCTGCAGGTGTGCACCTCATCGAGATTTTTTTCGAATATCGAATTTGAATTTTTTAAATTAATGTTTTTAAGATTTTAAATATTGGCTTCAATGTTTCATTTTTCAGAAATTTCTTTCGTTTCAAAAGTCTGCGTATCTTAGCAACGGCAATTAAACTATTTATTTATTTAAATTCATTTGAGGAAGAAATCTTTTTTATTATATTTTTTGAAATCAAAAAGTTATACAGTAGAAAAAATTAAACATATTAAATTTTTAGATTTTGGCATATAGGTACCTGGGAAACTGCAAGTGTGCACCTCATCGAGTTTTTTTCGAATTTTGAAAATGAATTTTTTAAATTAATGTTTTTCCAATTTTAAATATTGGCTTCTTTGTTTCATTTTTCATAGATTTATTATTTTGCTTCAATCGTCTGCGTATCTTAGCAACGGCTATTACGCAACTTATTTTTATTTAATACATTCATTTTAAAGCGATTTTTCATCGCCCTGACCTTTCGGAGTTTTCCGTGGTTTCTTCCAAAACTCGCTTAATTACAATTTTTAAGCTCAACCCAGTACGCAAATAAGTCATTGGGTTAAAAAAAGTAAACATATATAAATAAAAATAACTAACAGTGAAAAAGTAATCTTTTTTTCATCACATCTTTTTTTATTAATTAAATTGAGTTTTAAATTTTTATTTGGCTAACAATAAAAACTATTTTTGCCATAGATAACAACAGACTGATGTCTAATCTTCTCTAATCCAATAGTTGGAGGTTCCGGGTTCGATCCCAGGTCGCGCTCATCGCCCTAACCGTTCGGAGTTTTCGGTGGTTTCTTCCGAAACTCGCTTAATTACAATCTTTAAGCTCAACCCAGTACGCAAATAAGTCATTGGGTTAAAAAAAGTAAACATATATAAATAAAAATAACTAACAGTGAAAAAGTAATCTTTTTTTCATCACATCTTTTTTTTTTATTAATTAAATTGAGTTTTAAATTTTTATTTGGCTAACAATAAAAACTATTTTTGCCATAGATAACAACAGACTGATGTCTAATCTTCTCTAATCCAATAGTTGGAGGTTCCGGGTTCGATCCCAGGTCGCGCTCATCGTCCTGACCTTTCAGAGTTTTCCGTGGTTTCTTCCGAAACTCGCTTAATTACAATTTTTAAGCTCAACCCAGTACGCAAATAAGTCATTGGGTTAAAAAAAGTAAACATATATAAGTAAAAATAACTAACAGTGAAAAAGAATCTTTTTTTCATCACATCTTTTTTTTTTATTAATTAAATTGAGTTTTAAATTTTTATTTGGCTAACAATAAAAACTATTTTTGCCATAGATAACAACAGACTGATGTCTAATCTTCTCTAATCCAATAGTTGGAGGTTCCGGGTTCGATCCCAGGTCGCGCTCATCGCCCTGACCTTTCGGAGTTTACCGTGGTTTCTTCCGAAACTCGCTTAATTACAATTTTTAAGCTCAACCCAGTACGCAAATAAGTCATTGGGTTAAAAAAAGTAAACATATATAAGTAAAAATAACTAACAGTGAAAAAGTAATCTTTTTTTCATCACATCTTTTTTTTTTTTTTTTTTTTTTTAAATTGAGTTTCAAATTTTTATTTGGCTAACAATAAAAACTATTTTTGCCATAGATAACAACAGACTGATGTCTAATCTTCTCTAATCCAATAGTGGGAGGTTCCGGGTTCGATCCCAGGTCGCGCTCATCGCCCTGACCTTTCGGAGTTTTCCGTGGTTTCTTCCGAGACACATGTAAATACGGGCTAGGACACTCATTCGCCCTAACCGTTCGGAGTTTTCCGTGGTTTCTTCCGAAACTCACCAATTTCTAATTATGATTAAATTAATTTTAATACATCATTCGAAAGATTTTTTCTTTTTTTTTTTTTTTTTAATAATAAAAGTTTGAGTTGAGAAGGAATATGCGTGTACAGCGCACATATATCCTCACACTTGCGCGCACAGCGCATATGGATCTGCACTGCCGAAGGCAGTGGGGTCCCGGTGTGAGTATTTACCCGATGCTAAATGATATGTTTTTAATTCCTTTTCTTAAGAATGAAATTTATGAATAGTAACATGGAATTTTTAGAAGTCAACAGGATGGTGAAGGAATACGTGCGCGCAGCGCACGGGTTTAAAAAGGGCTCCTGTCCTTCAGCCTATAGACAAAAGTTTATCGCAAGTCCTTAGAAATCGATAGTTTTTCTCTTTCTGAAAAAAGAGATATAAACTAACTTTTTTTTTATTTTTTAAAACGAGTTGATTTTTTATGCAATATGTCTGACATACATTTTTTAACTGACCAAGAAAGTCTCAGAAAGAGGGTCCCCCTGACCAGCACGGGCCTGGCGCACCTGGCCATTGAACAATACTTCATTGTGTTGTTACCGGCTAAGATTAAGCTTTTTAAACAGTTAATTCAGGGATAAATAAAAAAAATGAAACATTTAGATTGATCAACAATAACTACAATTAAGTGGCGAAGAACTTAAAAATTTATATTGTAAAAGTAGCTAATCTATATAAATAAAGAGAAGTGTCTGTGTGTGTCTGCGCTCTGGTGCTCACACTACTGGTCGCAGAGCTTCCAAACTTGGCATATAGGTACTTGGGACCCTGCAGGTGTGCACCTCATCGAGATTTTTTTCGAATATCGAATTTGAATTTTTTAAATTAATGTTTTTAAGATTTTAAATATTGGCTTCAATGTTTCATTTTTCAGAAATTTCTTTCGTTTCAAAAGTCTGCGTATCTTAGCAACGGCAATTAAACTATTTATTTATTTAAATTCATTTGAGGAAGAAATCTTTTTTATTATATTTTTTGAAATCAAAAAGTTATACAGTAGAAAAAATTAAACATATTAAATTTTTAGATTTTGGCATATAGGTACCTGGGAAACTGCAAGTGTGCACCTCATCGAGATTTTTTCGAATTTTGAAAATGAATTTTTTAAATTAATGTTTTTCCAATTTTAAATATTGGCTTCTTTGTTTCATTTTTCATAGATTTATTATTTTGCTTCAATCGTCTGCGTATCTTAGCAACGGCTATTACGCAACTTATTTTTATTTAATACATTCATTTTAAAGCGATTTTTCATCGCCCTGACCTTTCGGAGTTTTCCGTGGTTTCTTCCAAAACTCGCTTAATTACAATTTTTAAGCTCAACCCAGTACGCAAATAAGTCATTGGGTTAAAAAAAGTAAACATATATAAATAAAAATAACTAACAGTGAAAAAGTAATCTTTTTTTCATCACATCTTTTTTTATTAATTAAATTGAGTTTTAAATTTTTATTTGGCTAACAATAAAAACTATTTTTGCCATAGATAACAACAGACTGATGTCTAATCTTCTCTAATCCAATAGTTGGAGGTTCCGGGTTCGATCCCAGGTCGCGCTCATCGCCCTAACCGTTCGGAGTTTTCGGTGGTTTCTTCCGAAACTCGCTTAATTACAATTTTTAAGCTCAACCCAGTACGCAAATAAGTCATTGGGTTAAAAAAAGTAAACATATATAAATAAAAATAACTAACAGTGAAAAAGTAATCTTTTTTTCATCACATCTTTTTTTTTTTATTAATTAAATTGAGTTTTAAATTTTTATTTGGCTAACAATAAAAACTATTTTTGCCATAGATAACAACAGACTGATGTCTAATCTTCTCTAATCCAATAGTTGGAGGTTCCGGGTTCGATCCCAGGTCGCGCTCATCGTCCTGACCTTTCAGAGTTTTCCGTGGTTTCTTCCGAAACTCGCTTAATTACAATTTTTAAGCTCAACCCAGTACGCAAATAAGTCATTGGGTTAAAAAAAGTAAACATATATAAGTAAAAATAACTAACAGTGAAAAAGAATCTTTTTTTCATCACATCTTTTTTTTTTTATTAATTAAATTGAGTTTTAAATTTTTATTTGGCTAACAATAAAAACTATTTTTGCCATAGATAACAACAGACTGATGTCTAATCTTCTCTAATCCAATAGTTGGAGGTTCCGGGTTCGATCCCAGGTCGCGCTCATCGTCCTGACCTTTCGGAGTTTTCCGTGGTTTCTTCCGAAACTCGCTTAATTACAATTTTTAAGCTCAACCCAGTACGCAAATAAGTCATTGGGTTAAAAAAAGTAAACATATATAAGTAAAAATAACTAACAGTGAAAAAGAATCTTTTTTTCATCACATCTTTTTTTTTTATTAATTAAATTGAGTTTTAAATTTTTATTTGGCTAACAATAAAAACTATTTTTGCCATAGATAACAACAGACTGATGTCTAATCTTCTCTAATCCAATAGTTGGAGGTTCCGGGTTCGATCCCAGGTCGCGCTCATCGCCCTGACCTTTCGGAGTTTACCGTGGTTTCTTCCGAAACTCGCTTAATTACAATTGAATCAGTCATTTGAGAAACACCTCATGTCCATTTTTGGCCAAAATTGAGTTATACATATTAAATTGTTCGTGAAGGCTAGACAAATCCAATACGCATAAAACAATTCATCTCCACTTAATAACCATGGTGATGCCGCATTTGAAAATATCCATTCCTTTGAGAAACACCTCATCTCCTGGATATGTGTTGTTTCTCAAATGACTTACAAAAGAATGTGGCTGGTGGTAGCACTGTTTCTTGTTATTCTACTTTAATGTGGCTCCCATATAATCCCTTTGAGACCTCTTAAACCAGATTTGGAGATTTACCTGTCCTTCTTAACTCAGGCACATTGGGACGTGCCTAGATGCCTAGGCCGTGGCCTATGGTTCGTAGCCGAGATGTTTATTTATTTATTTTTTTGTGAGTTTACTTCTTTTTCAGATACCTTGTCTTTTTATTTGTCTAATCTTTTTTCACACGTAGTTTTCATTTCCCCCCACCCCTCTCTTCTAAGCTGTATGAAAGATATATTCTTATTACGTCAGAACAAAAAGAGACTTGGTTTGTTTTCAGTATGGAGATTTACTGATTTTCGATTCTTTTTTAACTTAATTTGTGGCTTACTGGAAAGTTGGAAAAATATCTATCATTTTACCACTATTTATTAAACTCTCTTTTACTTAATCTCTTTTACAATGTATATCATGAGGGCTTAGCTAAGAAGGGACCAAACGAAATTTGTTCATTTTTAGTTGATTAAATCAATGAAGGTTTTGATGCTGGTGTATTAGGCATCTTCATTTTTTTTCCGATGATGCACCTGGACAAAACAAAAACACCGTGGTTGTGCGGTTTTTTCTAGCCCTAATAGAAACTGACCGATTCGACAGTATTCATCACTGTTTTCCTATTCGAGGTATTCGTACCTTCCGTGTGACCGCGACTTTAGTGTAATCAAACGAAAAATTAAAACAACTGACAGGATTTACACAGTAAAACAGTATGCTGAACTTACGTTGCACTCTGCTGCTATTCAGGACAAGTTCCTGGTGGAAATAGTAGAAAGAGAAAAATTAAAGGATTTTATATCATGGTGTGGTCAACTTTATAAAAAAAATGTAATATCTACGGAGACTCAAGCAAGGAATATCCCAAAGGAAAACAAAATAAAATTCAATATTTCAACTTTTATGGAGTTTCATTACTCTAATAAACATGTAGGCCAAGTTAAAGTAAAAAACTTTATTGGTGGACTCAATAAACAAACTTTTGACCGCAAAAATGTGTACCTATCAATTTCAACAAAATCAAAGACCTCAAGAAAGTCGAAGCCTATATACCTGCAGACATTGTTGGTGAATTTTATTCAAAAATTTATGACTGGCCAACTATCGATATGGATGACATTGAAATGTTTTAAAAAACAATGTTTGGAAAATGTGTATATATTATTTGAAAAATAAAATACTGATTTTTATTAATAATTTGAATTGTTTTACCTTTTATTTCATACCTGATAACATATCGTTTAGTCAGTCATTTGAGAAACAACACATCTCCAACAACGTTTATAATTTTTTTAAATATCAAAATAAAAATAATAAAATTTTATTTTGGTAGAATTAGCTTATCAAACCCCTGTAGAAACATATAAAAAAATTCAAAAAATATATGATGTTAAATTATGGACTAGCTGGGTTTTTTTTGATTTCCCGAAAGTTTACTTTTTTGGATATGAGGTGTTTCTCAAATGACCGATTCAATTTTTAAGCTCAACCCAGTACGCAAATAAGTCATTGGGTTAAAAAAAGTAAACATATATAAGTAAAAATAACTAACAGTGAAAAAGTAATCTTTTTTTCATCACATCTTTTTTTTTTTTTTTTTTTTTTAAATTGAGTTTCAAATTTTTATTTGGCTAACAATAAAAACTATTTTTGCCATAGATAACAACAGACTGATGTCTAATCTTCTCTAATCCAATAGTGGGAGGTTCCGGGTTCGATCCCAGGTCGCGCTCATCGCCCTGACCTTTCGGAGTTTTCCGTGGTTTCTTCCGAGACACATGTAAATACAGGCTAGGACACTCATTCGCCCTAACCGTTCGGAGTTTTCCGTGGTTTTTTCCGAAACTCACCAATTTCTAATTATGATTAAATTAATTTTAATACATCATTCGAAAGATTTTTTCTTTTTTTTTTTTTTTTTAATAATAAAAGTTTGAGTTGAGAAGGAATATGCGTGTACAGCGCACATATATCCTCACACTTGCGCGCACAGCGCATATGGATCTGCACTGCCGAAGGCAGTGGGGTCCCGGTGTGAGTATTTACCCGATGCTAAATGATATGTTTTTAATTCCTTTTCTTAAGAATGAAATTTATGAATAGTAACATGGAATTTTTAGAAGTCAACAGGATGGTGAAGGAATACGTGCGCGCAGCGCACGGGTTTAAAAAGGGCTCCTGTCCTTCAGCCTATAGACAAAAGTTTATCGCAAGTCCTTAGAAATCGATAGTTTTTCTCTTTCTGAAAAAAGAGATATAAACTAACTTTTTTTTTATTTTTTAAAACGAGTTGATTTTTTATGCAATATGTCTGACATACATTTTTTAACTGACCAAGAAAGTCTCAGAAAGAGGGTCCCCCTGACCAGCACGGGCCTGGCGCACCTGGCCATTGAACAATGCTTCATTGTGTTGTTACCGGCTTGCCAATGAGTCATCACTCAATGCACCTGGTCCCCTTTGAAAGGCCCCCCAACAGCTGCTTCACGGTTGAATGAGATTGGACTGGAAAGCGACAGCTGCTGCTTGCGTGACCCCAATGAGTCATCACGGGGACCTAGTTCCTTTTGAAAGGCCTCCAACAACTGCTTCATGGTTGACCGCTTGCGTGACCCCAATCCAAAGACAGCCCTCCCTTGAACAATGCTTCATTGTCATGCGATCATCCCAGGGTGACCCATTTATCATGATTGAATGCACAAACTCAATGAGAGCTGCCTCATCGACCTGGTTTCCTTTTGAGAGAGGAGAACAATGCTTTTGAAAGGCTTCATGGTTGAATGCACAAACTCAATGCTCGCTGCCCTTTTGAAAGGGCCGTTGAACAATGCCCGTGTGAAGGCCAGGTGGTTCCATGCACCTGGTCCCTTTTGAAAGGAGGCTTGCCAATGAGTCATCTCTTTTCAAATGGACATTACCCTGAATACATCTGATCCACACAGAAATTATCCCACAATATTACCTTCAATGTTTATTATATTATTTATTATTATTTATTTATTTATTTATTTATTTATTTATTTATTACCGAATCGGTATTAGAAAATGAAAACAATGAGTCACACGATTGCTTCAAATCTCAAATGGACACTGCCCTGAATACATCTGATGTGGAATCCACATAGAAATTATACTCAAAATCCCTTATTTATTTATTTATTTATTTATTTATTTATTTATTAATTACCGAATCGGTATTAGAAAATGAAAACAATGAGTCACATGATTGCTTCAAAACTCAAATGGACAAATGGCATATGAAAATTGCATATTTCAAAATATTAAAAGGCGACGAGATCATCTCCGAACTCTATCGTTCTTGGATGTAATTCATATGCGTGAAACTGAAATGTGATATGTATGTGACAATTGCATATTTGAAAAATTAAAAGACAATAAAATTATCTCCAAAAACTTTCAACATTTTCAAGTGTAACTAATATGTGATAAATATTTTTTTAATTCACAATGTATGCATGAAAATTGTTTATTTTTCAAAATATTATGTAATTAATATGTAATAAATCCTTTTTTAATGTGCAAATATGTGTGTCTTTATTTTTGTCGTATGTAACTCATTTTGCAGATGAGGTTTCATTTACTATTCTTATAGTAAATAAAAATGACATGTTTGATACGTTTTTATTATTTACTTAACATTATTTCACATTAAATTACAGCATATTATACATGAAAATTACAAAAATATTTTACAATTTTAAAACAATATTTACAATTAAAACAAAGATCGCAATTCGCTAATGCGATATACTTTAAGTAATTGAAACATACAAAATATAACCAATTATTTTTCCATTTTTACGAATACAAATTATTTTAAAATATTTTTAATAAGTGTTCATTTTTGCGAAAACATTTGTTATATTTTTCTTCCAAATAAAAAACTTATAAATTCTAAATAGGAATAACCAATATTTTCAGAACATTCTGTTAAATAGAGCATTCTAGGATCTTGTTGCATAAAATGTATATCTACAAATCCATGTTTTAAAAACATGTATAGTTCCGTAGTATAATATTCGCACATGCTTTCTAACTTTTTTAATAGATCGTTGTGTTCTATCATGCCGTATTTCGGCCAAAAAAAATATTAATTTTTATCAAACATAATGCTAACATAAAGTCGGTCAAATAATTTATACTTCCGTTCTCTGTTAAAATGCTTTCTAATCCTTGTTTATGCTTAATTCATTCAATTTTATTTATATATTAAGAACTATCGCTTTTTTTTTTTTTTTTTTTTTCCTGTTCCGTCATGTCATTTCTTCCTGTTTATTCATGACAGCGGATATTTTGAAAACGTGACATTAACCTATATTTAATCTCGATTTTCAATCCATTGAAGCAAAAAATTTTCCTTATTCTATGACCATACAGTTTTAAGCTACTCACTTTTTCTGACATTAACCGCTTGGATAATACCGGCTGTAAAACGATGGATTCTTCAATTGCAGGTAAATATTTAATATTCATTAATATTTAGTAATCTTTTTTTTTTATTTCAAAATTTTTCAATATATTGAATAATTTAAAAAAGTTTTTTTTTTTTTTTTTCTATTGGAAAGATCATTCACGCACATTAAAAAAAGAAAAATAAATAAAATATTTACTGACGAGGATGAAGATAATTCTGAAGTTCCCACACAATCTACAGACGAAGCCGGACCGTCAAAAAAACCGCGCTTAATTAATCTAGCTCCCGACGAAGACATGTATGAGGGGAAGAAAAAAAATTTCGACCCCGTTGAAGTGTATCTCGGAGATAATGTGTTCGTAGAACTCAAGGAATTTCGCAAGCAGGTATATTTAGGGTTTTACAAAACAGATAAAAATACGAAAGAGATCAAGAATCGTTTCAATATCAACCTGAAACAACTGTCTAATTTGGAAAAGGCCATAATCCAAATTAAAAAAACATAAAAGTCATTGTTTTTGTGTTTAAAATTTTGTTCATTTAAATATATACTTTATTTTTAATTTATTTATTAATTGTTTATTTATTTCATACATACTTTAATTTTTTTAAGTGAAAAAATGATTAATTTTATTCTAAGAGATTTTGTGCACAGAGGCTGCATCGAAAGTTATTGCGCTGTTTTGGATGAAAATTATACAGATCTCTATCAAACGATATTTGAATCAAGGCCGCTTATTAAATCTCTTCTAAACACAAATGTTATTTTACGATTGAGGTTTCCAATTTGTATTAATATTTTGTTTGTAAAATATGACGAATTCGAAAATGAAATGACTCAAACTTTTTACTTTTGTTCTAACGTCGAAAGATTATTATCAAATTACATGATTGACGATGCAATTCACAGATGCTTCCAAAAAATTCTTAATTCAGTTGATAATTTCATTCGCAATGGCAGCGGTTGGAAAATAAAGCACATTCTTTTCATTGACGTTAGTATCGGAAATTATAGAGAACTCAGGGGCGAATGTAAAAATATTAAACTACCGCGTAAACTTTCTGCAAAACGTGCTCTATTAAATATTAGATGACGACAGCAAATGTTTTCTACATTGTTTGGCTGCTAAATTACATCCTCAACGTAATAACAAAAACGGACCATACAAAAGTAACAAAATATTTCAATACAAATAAATTGACATTTCCCGTAGCGCTTAACCAAATACCGACATTTGAAAGAACAAATAATTTGCGTATTAATATATACGGTTATCAGGAAAACGAAATTTATCCTTTATATGTATCCCCAAATGTTATTATCATCAAAGACATCGATTTATTACAGTAATTTTCGGGAGATAAGCTGGACCGTTGTATAGGCCGCACCAACGAAAAATCGAGAAAAATGAATTAAGTTTCATCAGATAAGCCGCATCGCCGAATAAGCCGTGGCATATACCAAATAATCTACTACTAAAACAATTCTTTGCACATACATCGATATCGTAAATATCGAGGTATTTTCTTTGAGCATTTAATTTTCCTTTTCTTTTATTAATATTAATGCATTAGAAATGAAATGTTAAAATCTTATACAGTACAAAGTTGAAAAAAGGGACATTTTCGATCGCATTAATTTTCCCCAACAGCGTTTTTTTAATTATTATTATTTTCAACTATTTTTAATTAGGTGAATCAAGTTAAAATATTAGATAAAACTTGTCAAAAATAAGCTTTATCTAACATTTCAACTACATTTTCAGCTGATCCCCTCCCCCCATTTTTAATTTTTAAATTCATTATTATGAATGATTATCAGAATTATTTGACATGCTTGTTGTTTTTACCTCTTCTAAAAAATTTAAATGTAAAAAAATAAAATTATAAACTGGAAAATTTCACAAAACAAATGTTAAAATAAGTTTAAAGATTAATTAGATAAGAAAGGTTTTAATAGAAATCACTTAATATAGTTTTCATAGAAAATTGTTTGATTTTACAGTTTACACATTCTGTACTTTTGAAATTAAATTATTAAAAATTTTTGTGATCTGGATGTGTATTAAAAAAATTATTTTAACTAATTAAAATATCAGCTGATGAATTAATGTTATGGACGCTATCAAAATGGCCATGAAAATCGATCACGGAACTTGTTTCCTTGATTTTGTGCAATAATATTAAGAGTTCTGGTTGAAAACTAAAAGGACAAAATAATAATACATAAATAAAATAACATGAGCTGTTCTTTCTGATTTAGAAATATATTTTTCTTTTGATAAAGATCGCTAATAAAAATATTTTTGCAAGGAAAAAAAACTTCCATTTTTTTTCTCCCAACAGATAGGCCGCACCGTTAGATAGGCCGCAGTTGCCGATTTTAAACTTTTAAACACGTATAAGCCGCGGCTTATCTCCCGAAAATTACGGTACTATATAAAAATCATTTCTTTTTAATAACAAATTTTCAACGCTTGGTAAGTTCGAAACAACACCGTCAATACTTTTGCAAATTATGTATGAACGGTTTTAGTCAGAGAAGCGGTTTGAATAATCATGTTAGTTTATGCGGGCTATATAAAGCACAAAAAACAAGCATACCTAAAAATCTTATTCTTAAATTTACGGATTTGTCAAAACTGGTTAAACATCCTTATGTTATCTTTGCAGATTTTGAGTGCATAACTTCAAAAGTTAGCACTGTTTTGCCTTCTAGCTCGCAGAGTTATTCGACCCCCATAGAAAACCATATTCCAGTCAGTTATGCATTATTGGCTACGGATATAAATGATAAGCCGATATTCCATGAATATTTTTGCGGCAAACAAGCAGTGGAACATTTTTTAAATACGCTTAGAGATTTCGTAAATAAACTCATTGAAAAAATGAAGGAAGTAATACCTCTCGATGTAAAAGGCAACGTAACAAACACAAATAGTTGTCACATATGTAAAAAACCGTTTGGGTTAAACGAAACAAGAGTGCGCGATCATTCCCATTACGGCACTGGCGAATTTAGAGGATTTGCGCATAATACATGTAATTTGAATTACAGATGTACATATTTCATTCCGATCATCATGTTGGTAAAAAACTTAAGCGATTCAGGTCATGATTTTAATATTTTGTCTTCTTTTTTTTATGGTTCCGAACACACGCATTTATTAAAACGTAAAGGAATATTTCCATATGCATATTTTAAATCGCTTGATGTGTTAAAAAAAAAATGTTACTCCTAAAAGAAGCATTTTATAACATGCTAGAAAATAAAAATATAGATCAGGAAGAATATAAACACGCATTACATGTGTTTAACGTGTTTAATTGTAAATCTTTTACAGACTATCTTGAATTATATCAAAATACAGATGCAATTATGTTAGCAGAGGTATTTCTATCATTTAGACGTACGGCATTTAAATATTATTCTCTAGATCCGGTTCATTTTTTTTCCATTTCACAATTTACATTTTCGAGCGGATTAAAATATACAAAGACCGAATTAGAACTATTAAACAATACGACTGATTATATGTGGTTCGAATCGCAGATGAGAGGTGGAATCTGTTTTCTGGGCACGAGTTATATGAAAGCCAACAATCCATTGCTGCAAAATTCGTATAAGCCCAAATTACCTAAAAATTATATCATGGCATTCGATGCAACAAATTTGTATGGATTTATTCAATGTCTCCCTCTTCCGAAAAATAACTTTTCTTGGTTGACTGCAGATGAAATAGCAAATTTTAACATTCTACAAACAAGCGGCGATTCAAATGTTGGTTATTTCCTAGAAGTGGATTTACAATATCCGTCTTCGTTACACGATGCACACAATGATTTTCCTTTAGCACCGGAGCATTTAACTCTGAATTGGGAAATGTTATCACCCTATGCAAAATAAATGGGAGAACAATTTAAAATCTATTTTTCCATGGAAAAATTAATTCCAAATTTTTTTGACAAAAACAATTACATCACACATTACTTAAATCTAAAATTCTATGTCGAACACGGATTAATTATTACAAAAATTCATAAAATATTAGCACTGAGCCAAACACCGTTCTTAAAAGATTATATAGAATTTAATAATAATAAAAGAAATGAAGCAGACAACAATTTTGACAAAACATTTTTTAAAAAGTTAAACAACGCATTTTATGGTAAATGTTGCGAGAATGTGCAAAAAAAGTTAAATGTGAACGGAGCGTTAAAAGTTATTGTCAAATCCAATGCTCGATTATTTCGAAATTATCAATAAAGATTTCACTTTATTTAAAATGAAAAAAAAATAATAATAATTCTCGATAAGCCAATTTTTGTAGGTTTTGCCGTTTTGGAGCTGAGCAAGCTTCGAATATATTCTCTTTACTATGACCATTTAAAAAAAATTTATAAGAGCAACGTCCAACTCCTTTATACTGATACAGATTCAATGTATATCGACGTCTGAACAAATGATATCTATCAGGATTAAAAAAATTCCTTTGCAAATATATTGGATTGTAGTAATTATCCGAAAAATCATCCTATGTATAATGATTCAAACAAAGGTAAACTCGGTTTGCTCAAAAGCGAGTTTATTATACCAATAAAAGCTTTTATCGGTTTAAGGACAAAAATGTATTGTTTTATTACAGATGACGAGTGCAAAAAAAAAAAACTAAGGTGTAAAAAAAACTAGCATTCAATCATTAACATTTGAGTCATATAAAAATGTTTTATTCTCGGAAACATATATAAAACAGCAACAATATTTGATATTAGCTAAAAAACATGATATCAATACAATGGTAGAAAATAAAGTAAGTCATTTTATGATAAAAAATATTTAATTGATGCCATAACAACAAATAGTTATGGTCACTATAAAAATGTTGAGCAATGCGATGAATAAAATATTATATGAACGCAAAAACAATGACATTAGTTTTTTCTTTTCCATGTTATATATGCATTTCTTTTTTATTTCTTTCGTATCTGTTTTGCAAGATAAAAATATTATAAAAAAAAAAAAAACCTGTGATTTGTGCATCTTGTGTTTTATCATCTATTTCTTTTTCATGTATATATCCTGAGTTCGTCAACTGCATTAAATTGATTTTACGAGCATGCAAAAATGTCACCAAAGAAAATAAATCGTGAACTGTACAAGGTTCACAGACTGTGATTTTTCATGTGTGTATTAGAAGTCCATCATCTTGGACAAAAAAAAAAAATGTCATCAAAGAAAATAAATTGTAAACTATACAGTGCTCGTCGCCTACAATTTTTAAAAACTATTACATTGCATATGTATGTTTTCATCTTTTATATAAAACAAAGCATCTATAATATATTTTTTTTTTCATATTGTGAAAAAAATTAATATGTAATAAATAATTTTCTTTAAAATTCACAATGTATGTGAAAATTATCTATTTTTTCAAAATATTATGTAATTGATATGTAATAAATCCTTTTTTAATGTGCAAATATGTGTATGTCTTTATTTTTATCATGTTTTATTTTTACCATTTAAAAAAAATTGTGATCTCCTTTTGCAGATAAAAACTTAACTCTTTACTTTTCTTCTAGTAAATAAAAAAAAATCTTGTCTGATCCCATTTTTAACAACTTATTTACAATATTTCATAATAAATTATTTACAATATAATACAAATAAAAAATTACAAATATTTTTTTTTTTTTTTGGTATTTTTAAACAATATTTTGTAACTTTTTTTATATAAATGAAATATTTACAATTTAGTATTATATGACATTATATTTTAACAGTTTAAAATTTTTTCCATATAAAAAAAAAAAAAAAAAAAACTATAATTAATTACATCATACATGTTTTTGATAATAAAAAAGATAAAATATTTTATCTAAATTGTTAACACAATGTTGCAAACATTAAAAGTTATTTTTTGTCACAACTTAATAAATGTTTTTACTTACATAATGGTCGGTCAAATGTATCAATCTTTCAAGGCTATAATAAAACATTACTTTTAAATGTAGGTCACTGATGCAAAAAGTATTTTCTCTACGACATATGCTTCCGTGTTTTAAAAAACATCAACAGATGAAAGTGAAATTCAGGAAGAACCACTCAGCCTTAGTACAAAGTAAAAATGAAACATGGATGCGTGGTTGCGCGAAGCATAACGATGCTTCCGCAAATGTAAATAAACAAAGAGTGAAATTCAGGAAGAACCACACAACCTTGTAATACAAAGTAAAATGAAACATGAGCACATGGTTGTGGGAAGCATGACGGTGCCCCCCACGAATGTAAATAAACAAAATAAGGTATGCTTTTAATACAATTATACTACATATTTAAGCAAATTTCACAACACGCATAAGTACATTGTTGACATTCAAGCCCAATCAAGTGATGAGCCAGGGGGGGTGTAGGGGGGAGGGGTTATAAATAGGTAGGTTGGTTGGTTGGTTGGTTGGTTGTCTTTTAATGGTGCAAGGTCCACAATGGGACATACTGCGCCAAACAAATATGTGAAATTGAAGTATATGCTTCTGGATGGGTAGATGGTCACTAAAATACAAATATTTGTAAAAAGTTAAAAAATAATGAAGTCAAAAAATCAAAAATAACAGGGCAAACAGTGTATAAGATGAAATGATGTAAAAGTAATGAGCAGTGTATACAATAAAACCAGAAGTAAAAAATAAAATCAGATATCGTAATAAAAATCAGCCTCTATTAAAAAGTTTGTCAGCAAAGGATGAGGATTAGTACCTATAAGGCTTGTCAGATTTGGCGATGATGATTTAAAATAATGTCTGTACAAATGACGAAGGCACGGGCAATCTGTAAGTAAATGGCGAATGGTAAGTGAAGTAAAATGACATTTAGGACAGTCAGGTTCTTGTTCTCCCAGAAGTAAGTGTTTATGTGTTAGGTTATAAATAGGTTATTGACATGTAAATAAACAGAGAGGACATTCACTTCCGGGTGATCCTTGAGTGTAAAAGTAAACAACAGGTGATCCTTAAGTGCTAGGTTTGTATACTACTTATTTATATATATTTACTATCATTATATGTATAAATATATATATTACTTGATGCGACTAAACATTTTCTAATTGGTCTAAATATACAAAGAGTGTAAAAATAAGTAAATAAATAATAAAAAACTGATTTATTTATTTATTTTCCTTTTTAATCTTAAAATAAAAGTTTTATTCTTTAGCAATAATTACTATCAAAATTTCTATTGCAGGTACTATATCAATTTAAATTTAATATTTTCTTAACTTGTTGCCAAAAGAAAAAACATCTTTACATATTAAAAAAAAAAGCAAAAGATGACGAAGCGAAATGTTACATTAAAAGCAATAATCCTGTCTTACTAAAAAAAGAGAAAAATACAGATTTTATTAAATATCAGAAGATACAATTCTCATGACTAAGCTTTTGCTGTTACCCTTTTTGGAATGATTATGTTAATGATACACTGTGTTTAATAAAACTAAAAATAATTTCATAAAAAATGGAACAAGTTGGAAATAAAAAATAAATAAAAATAAAAGTTCTTGCACATATTTACATAGTGTTGTTATTGTTCAGTGTTGAGGATCACAGGTTGTCTTTTCTTTTCCTTGAAAAATATTTTCAAGTTCGAGAAATAATTTAAATATATATATATATTTGATGCATACATAAAATTTATTTTTAAACTTTTCAAATATGTTAACATTGCAATTTTATGGTGCTTTCTTATTATTTTGGTTCACAAGTAGTCAGATAATTTGTAATTTGAAAAAGTAATTTTGTGTTTTTTTTTTTTTTTTTGCAATTTTATGAATCATACATCCAGCAAGGTTATATGAAACATTTTTTTAGTCTCTGTGATTTGATATGTCCCCAGATATTAATTATTTGTATAAAATATTTTTCAAAACTGATGTCGATACAGTTTTTCTAAAATATATTTTCTGAAATATCATTTACTTCTATAGTATTGGAGAAAATTTCTATTTCTATACTTGATTTTTTGAAACTTTGGAAAGAAAACTTTTCTTTCATAAAAGTATTTTCTTTTTCTATATTTTCTTTCTCGGATTTAAATTTATGAAAATATGAACATAATCCTTTTCAGAATTTTCATCAAACTCATAACTTCCCTTCACACCACCATAAAAAAAAACTGAGCCAAAATAATAATTCTTAGGTCTCTTTTAAACTCTTTACAATCAGGAACTGAATTTTTCATCATTATTATAGAAAAAAGGTTTTCAATGTCATCTTTTAAATTGTAATTATCTAAAACGAAAGTGATCTTTTTCAATACACATGCAATGGCTAAGAATTAGTTTATCCACAAAATGGCGCCCATGACATCACTTACCCTTCTTGATCAATCCGAAAGTGAGCGGCAAAGAGAAAAGCGTTTCGCTACTCTGTAAATCGAGGGCTCTAGTCAAAGCTACTCAAAGGGTCCGAATACATACAAGCCCATGTACTACAGGAAATATTTAAAAAATGAAGAAAGGATCGGATTATTGGAACACGAAATGGTGTATGGTATGTACATACTGATAATAGGAAAGAAATCATTAATGGAATCAAAAACCCTGCACAATTGGATAGATAATTACATATATGAAAACACGTTAGTCACGCCAGCTTGGGAGAATTTTTTGTATTCACCAACCATCAACTATTGTTCTTATAATATTCATGGCATGTCCTTTAGAGAGCAGTATAAAGAAGACACAAGGCATTTACATACTTTGGAGAAAATAATACTAAATTTGTATAATTATACGACCGATACCAAAACTGTAGTCGCGTACAAGGGTGGCGACGTAGAAAGAAATCTGTTGGATAAACTTGATATTCCAACTGTGAATTTAGAAAATTTTGGATGTCCGAAATTCGAATATCTGCTAATGCCTAAAGTGACTGCGGTTACTATAATAAATTTAAAAATACAGCGAAAAAAGTAGACTGTTGCAAGCAAGAGTGTGCCACTTTCTCCGTGTGGATCAGAAACAAAATCAGAAAATCTTAAAAAATGTCTTAACAGAAAAAAATTGTTTTTACAGCTTTATAGCTAGAAAAAGGAAAAAAAATCTCTATAAGAGTGAAAAAACGGGGTTGGACAAGGTATTGTGTAAAACCGAAAACTTATAAATTGTTTTTGGTTAACACTATCTTGTCCAACCCCATTTTTTTTATGCTTGAGTTTTAACCAATATTGAAATTATAATTTTAAAAATAAATCTTTACATTTAAAAAAATCATTTCATCTTTTAAAAAAAAAAAAAAAAAAAAAAATTCTAGAATTTTCCATATAGTTAAAAAAAAAAAAAGATTTTTTTATTTATTAAAGACTTAATTTCGATATTGGTAAAATAATTGTAAACTTAAAAAAAAAAAAAAAAATCTTGCATTCAATGCACAAGCAAAGTTACCATTCATGAAAAATTTACACGGTCCGATCAACATCATAAATATATAATCTTTTTAACATTAAACAATCATTAAAATTAAATTTTCTTTCGTGTCCAAGAAGTAGTTGTTTTCATTTTTGAAATGGTATAACTATCGATATTAGTTTACTTAAAATTCACTCTTTCAAAATTAGTAAAATTTTGCGGAATTAACCCTGCTGCTGTGTTCATTACGAATGAATGAAATAGACACTCATTTTTAAAAGCACGAAATGGAGTCCAAACGAGACCAAAAGTTTTTAATTTCAATATATAACCGTACTTTCTTTTCCTATTTTTTAATTTAATTTATACAATAATGTTTTTACGGAGTGCAGTCTACCTAAAATACAAATTTTCCTGTAGGTCGAAATGGACTTAAACACAGCAGCAGGATGAATGAAGTGCAAATTCTAGTATACCCACAGATCGCGTTCTTTAAATTTTCTGACTTATCAAAGATGGTTAAACATCCTTTTGCGATCTTTGCCGACTTCGAATGCATCACCACAAAGTGCTATGCCTTCTAGCATTCAAAGTCATTCAACTCCCATAGAACATCACGTGCCAGTAAGTTTTGCATGACTAGCAACAAACATAAATGATGGACCGATATTCCATGAATAATTCTGTAGGGAAGATGCAATTACAAATTTCTTAAAAACTCTTAAAAGTTTGGTGAATAAACTAATTAATAAAATAAAAGAAATTGTACCACTTGACGTAAAAAGTAGTACAACAAATATGAATTGCTGTCACATTTGCAAAAAAAGCTTTAAATTAAACGAGACAAGAGTGTAAAATCATTCGCATTGGGAAACTGGTGAAATAAGCGGGCTTGGCCATAATGCGTGTAATTTGAACGTTGGATGCACATATTTCATTGCAGTTATTATACATAATTTTAGAAATTACGATTCATATCTTATATTAAAACATATGCCGGCACATTATGCCAATAAAATTAAAATAATTCCAACCAACATAAAAAATTTTTAAAGCTTTTCTTTAGATCATATATGTTTTTTAGACTCGTATCAATTTTTAGATGCAAGTTTAGACACACTTGTAAAGAACTTATGCGATTCTGGTCACAAATACAAAATTTTTTCTTCTTTTTTCGATAATTCTAATGTAGTGCATTTATTTAAACACAAAGGATTATTTCCTTATTCTTATTTTTGTTCACTCGAAATATTAAAAGAAAAATCATTGACTCACAAAGAAGCTTTTTATTATGTGTTAGAAAATAAAACTATAACACAAGAAGCATATAATTATGCATTAAAAGTGTATGATGTGTTTCAGTATAAGTCTTTATCTGACTACCTGGAACTTTACCAAAATACAGACGTAATTTTGCTAGCGGAAGTTTTCTTATCATTCAGGTGAATGGCGTTAAAATATTATTCACTAGATCCTCTTCATTTTTTTTCGCTCTCTCAATTGACGCTCGCGAGTGGAATGAAATTTACGAAAGCAGAATTGGAACTATGGTGTAACACCACCGATTATATATGGTTTGAGTCACAAATGAGAGATGTTTTCTAGGAACTCGCTATAAAAAAGCTAATAATCCGGTGTTAATAGATACGTATAAACCTACATCCTGTGGCATTCGATGCTTCAAATTTGTATGGGAAAATTCAATGTTTACACCTGCCACAAAGTAATTTTTGTTGGCTTACTGCAGATGAAATCTCAAAATTTAACGTATTAAAAATAAGCCCCGACTCGAATGTGGGCTATTTCTTAAAAGTAGATTTAGAATATTCGTCTTCTTTACATGATAATCACAATGATTTGCCCATGGCCCAGGAGCATTTAATGCTAACATGGGAAATGTTATCAACATATGCAAAAAAACTATGCGAGCATTTTAATCTTAAGTCAATTTTCCCCTGTAAAACAATAATACCTAATCCTTTTAATGAAACAAACTACATTACCCATTTTTTATGTGGAACATTGGTTAATTATTAAAAAAATATATATATAGAATATTATCTTTATGAAAAACACCTTTCTTAAAAGATTATATCACGTTTAACAATGAGAGAAGAAATGATGCAACTTACAATTTTGAAAAATCTTCTCTAAAAAACTAAATAATGCATTTTATGGAAAATGTTGTGAGAATGTACGAAAAAAATTAAACATAAAAGGTGGCATTAAGTGTTAAAGAATGTAAAAAACTTCTTTCAAATCTAATGCGAGAATACTTTGAAATTGTGAACATAGATTTTACTTTAGAAATTTTTTTATTTTTTATTCATGAATTCATCAACCGTGAATATTTATTTAAATCAAAAATTGGAGTGTACAGGTTGATATTTTTATTTATTACCAACTATGTGAAAAATACCAGAGCCGGGAATCGAACCCGGGCCCTCCACTTAATGCACGGATGCTCTACCACTGAGCTACCCTGGCCGATAACCAGCTAGGTATTTCTCACATAATATACGTTGGCAAAGTCACCGAGTCTGCAAACGCAGATATATCAGGTGAAATAAAAATAATCAGTGGTAGAGCACCCGTGCGTTAAGCGGAGGGCCCGGGTTCGATTCCCGGCTCTGGTATTTTTCACATAGTTGGTAATAAATAAAAATATCAACCTGTACACTCCAATTTTTGATTTAAATAAATAGATTTTACTCTTTTTAAAATGAAAAAAAGTAATATAATACTTGACAAACCAATTTTCGTGGGTTTTGCTGTATTGGAACTTTCAAAACTTCATATGTATGATTTGTATTATTCACATTTTAAAAACAGTTTATCAAAATAAATGCAAATTGTTGTATATCAATACTGATTCTTTGTACATAAATTTTGAAACTGATGATATTTATAGCGATTTAAAAAATTACTTTGTGGATATTTTGGATCGAAGTAATTACCCGTCAAACTATTCCATGTACAATAATACAAATAAACGAAAGCTGGGATTACTCAAAAGCAAAGTCATTAATCCGATTAAAGCATTTGTAGGGTTGAAAGCGAAAATGTACTGCTTTTTAACAGGTGATGCATGCAAAATAACTGCGAAAGGAGTTTAAAAAAAAGTAGTGTTCAAACATTAACTTTTAAATCATACGAAGACATATTATTATCCGAATCATATATAAAACAAAAACAATATTCAATTATCGCAAAAAAAAAAAACACTTTTTAAGCTTGATGGCTGAAAATAAAACTAGCCTTTCAGCATTTTACGATAAAAAATTTTTGATGGATGCAATATCATTTGATACTTACGGTCATTACAGAAATGAAGAAATTATAGAAGAATAAAAACAAGGAAACTACAGAAAATGATGTTTTCAAATAAATATAATATATATAAAATCCCTCTAACACAATTTTGGATGAAATTGCATGAAAAAACATTTTTTAATGATAAAAGTATGTGTTTTAGAAATGTTATACAATTAAGTAAACATACAGCATTTGCAACAATCACTTTTTTTTTTTCTGCATATTGTGTATTTTGTGGAGATATAATAAAATTGATGTTTTTTATTTCCTAACTTGTTGTATTTCTTTAATTATAGAATAAATTTTCTTTATCTTGCTCATAAACACATAATAATTATTTATGCTTAAAATGTTTAAGAAAAAAATTATGTCGAATAAAATAAGCTAATTAAACTTTGTAATTATACTATTTTAAAAGAAAATTTAAATACTAAGATTATTAATTTAAAATTATATATTAACAAATAAATTATAAAATATCCTTTATTCAATATTATATAACGACTATCTCAATTAAATCAATAGAATATTATGAAAAAGAATAATTTCTTAATTGCTTTAATGTTAAAAAAAAAAAAAAAGAGTTTATCACATTTTATAGTTATTAACAGTAATTAACAATATTATTATTTTAGGAAAGATATATTCTAGAGCAAGTAAATTTTCAATGCAAAATTTATTATATTTTCCAGTAGATTTATTTTTATATACTAAAACACGTTGACATTCTTTTAAATTAAAATCACACACATTTTTTAAAATTGGATATATATTTTTTATGTAATCTAAAAAAGTATCGGAATTATTTTCTCTCATTAAACATTTTAGGTTTTTTATTATCACATTACAGTTGGGAGTAAAACGTTTATTATCATTTAACAGTTTACAGTTTAATAGGAATATATCAAAAATATTATACTGACATCTGACAGGTTTTAATTGATATTTGTCTCCTATTAATATAAATAATTCAGGTTCTTGGACTCGTAACTGTTGCTGAGAATGCAAACCACATATTTACAACAGTAGAGATTTTTTAGCAGTCTTTAGACATTTTTTAATTGTTCCACATCCAGCACTATTTTACTGGTGTATTATACAAATGAACATCCATTAAAAGAAAAGAAAAAAAAAAAAAAAGTAGAAAGGTTTCTATTATCTTAGTGTATATATTCTGTTGTAATAAAATTTATTTTCATTTTGTTTCAATTTTAATATATATAATATTTTTACAACTATTATTTCCAACAGAATTCTTTTTGTAAATTAAGAATATTTGAAGATCTCAAATTATCAGCAAGATAACTTTTATGTATCAAACGATTATCTTGTACAGCCCATTTATTTATAGTTTTTATCTTTAACTGATAACGATTATTAGTTTCTGTCGTTACACCTCCTATATCCTGTTTATACACTAAATTAGTATAACATGTTATTAACAATACCTGTAGGAATATTTCATAATTTATGTTCATTTGTTAAACAATTAAATATAATAAATTTCATAAAGTTTGTAAAATTATCAATGGGTACTATTTTATCAGAAGATGTAGCTAGAATTTTTCTAGAAACCACGTTTTTTTAACCCTCCGTCGGGTGCACCCTGCCTGAGAGGCACGTTCTGGTGTTTATTCTCTAAATATCCTACATATGATTTTTAATTCAAAAACACCCATGTGGTGACCTCATTAGGAGTGATTAGAAAGTAATAAATGAAAATTTGATGCATAAGTACGAATTTATTGATAAGTACAAGTATTTTAACAATAAAATATTTACCTGGCCTCTCAGGCACGGTGCGCCCGATTTTGTTCGTCCTATGTGCGCACCTCATGTATGGTTAATCTATTTCGAACAGTTTTTGGAGATAAATTTAAATCTTGACTTATATTTGTAGCAGTTAGAAAAGGATTTTTTGTGCATAAGGTGCATACGCTTTTATCTTGTTCTTCTGTAGTTTTACGTTTACGTCCTGTTCTTTTAAGAGGGTTAATATTACCTTGATGTTTAATCCATAAATTAACTGTTGCTGGAGATACATAAACAAGTTTAGCAATTTCTCTTTGGGTGTAACCTTCATCATATAATTTTAGAATTTTCTCTCTTGAATTGTTATCTGTATATCTTGCCATATTTTTTTTTTCTTTTGAAAATTAAAAGAAAAAGTATTATTTATAAATTTATTATTGTATAGTATAAATATTTCACTTGTATATTCAACAGTAGTTTACACAATGGTTAAAACAAATGCTTTTGCAGTATCTTATGGTCTTATTTTTATTACAAAAGATAAAATTATAACTATTCAGCATAAAATACTGTATTATATTCAAGATTTCTTAATGAGAAATAAATTTTATAGTATAAATAACTATCAAGGTGTGTTTATATGAAGTCTGATTACATACAGTCAGTCAAATAATTAACTGCACACGAAACCTTTCTCAGAATGCCAAAGAATGAGTAAAACTAAATATAAATCTTAGTATATTTAATAAGAAATTTAAGGTTTGTTTTTTAAATAAATAATGTTTATTGTTGTGTTCTCTCACAAAAAAGACATTTCTTATAAAAATTTCTTATAAAAATTTTGATTGGAATTAAAAATAATGTCCGACTAAACATAGTATATCCAGGAAAATTTTCATCCTTCTTCCTTCCAGTTCTTTTTTACAATACAATTTCTAGAATTAATGATCTGACATGTTTGCGTCATATTGCCGCCAGCATTACCTCTTTTTAAAATCTATTGTGAACATACTTTTATGTGTATAAAACAAATCTTTTCTTATCATTTTGTTAAAAGTCACATTGTATTTCCATCAGAAGTAATGAATTTCATAAAACTTAAATATTTCGTTTCACTTAATAATTTATATTAACAATAATGAGGCCAAATAAAATAAAAGCTCTCCAGAGATAGAATTTAATTTATTGCAACAGGAATATTTTGTATACAAAGTAGGAAATAGTTTCATTTTTTTCTTTGACATGTGTTTCATATCACCTGAGTTTTAAAGATAGCTATTTGGGTCACCAAACAAGGAAATAATGTCTCAAATTTAATGGTTTGCATTTTAGTATAAATAATTGGAAATTTGACAATATAATTATTGGAATTTCTTCTCTTAGAAGGTGAGTTTTCATACTTTTGTATTTTATAAATTTATAATACTTTTGTTACATTTCAATGAATTTGTCCTGTCATACTAAATTAAATTCTATCATAGACAGATTTTTTTTTCTTATATTCAAATTCATAGTTATAAAAAGTGTGAAATTCATTTTGTCAATTCTATATTTTTGTGAATTTTTTAAACATTCACGTTGCGATCATTTTCAGGACATCTATAGAGAGACTCTGCTGATTCAGTTAGAGTCAGCAAACAATTGCCGCAGTTGTGTTGCAACCGTTAAGGACTTTGCTTATGAATTCTTAAATTTTTTTTTAACATAAACGTAATTTCAGTTGTAGCCCTTAATATGTCTGAATATTTTAAGTAGCCTTTTTAATCTGAAATCTAAACATATCATTAATATGATTAACTTTTAATTCATTTTTTATCTAATTTTTTTTGACAAATAAAACTGGGTTTTAAAAATGACTGAAATGAATTAAAATCCATTAGTTAATTTTAAAAAATCTAACTGTCGTGTCGAGAAAAACTGTTTGCACCCCTGAATTCAGAGAAATCGCCCTTTTCATTGGGTTGTAACAATAAGACTGATATTTTTGTGACAAATCATTATATCCCTCTTATTCGAAAGTATGTTAACAATTTAAGCCATGACATTTAAATTTTAACTTTATGCAAGCATAGATAAATTTCCCAACTATTATTATTATTTTTTATTTTTTTTTTAAAGCTACAATAATGGTATCAAGAAGATATTTAAAAATACTTATTTTTTATCCACCCTTTCGAATACACTTATTCCTTTACATTAAAAAATACCTAAAAGTGTAAAGTCTGGCAATTTCATAAAACCATTAATTTTTTTATTTTAACTAATCTTGTTAAAAAATTTAAAAATACATCAGATATCCTTTAAAAATTATCGAACTTTCGTGATCTATATTTATCAAATCACACAGGGTTTGAAATTCAAAACATATCAGTTTTTTTATTTAATTGTACAGTCGCCGGTAAAAAGAATTAAGCACCGGGACTTTCGTAGAATTTTTTAAAGTTTATTCATAATCTATATTATGGATACACCCGTAAACTTTTCACCTAGCTTGACCCGTAAACTTTTCACCTAGCTTGACCAATCCCGAAAATATTGCAAAATTGCTAAAGAGAGGGACAGCTGAGTTCAACTCCTAGCCAGAAGGCATATGGACTCTTTTTTCAAAAGGAGGAATGTTTCATTGACACTTAATCAGGAGGTAGTTAAACAATGACACAAATACCTTCCACAATGATCTTTTGAAATGCCTGCGAGTAAAAATATATCCTTTCAGATTTTCTTTCAGATTCTATTGTTGCTGTTTTTAACGAGGTCAATATGGGGCCACGCAAAGCAGTATATATATCTCGAGAGTTTTCATTTAATTCATTCAAAATGAATTGTGTCATTTGCCAAGATCTTTTAGATCCAGCGCATGCCTTTATGCTCAATTGTGGTCATGAGTTTCACAAGATATGTGTCCGCAGTCTATTAATTCATGCAGATAGCTACAATAGCGCACTTTGCCCTCTATGCCGATTTGTATTTTATTATGAGGGCATAGAGAGTCACTTGAACATTCCCGAACTGGTTACTATACAGTCTACTCCTCCTGTCACGCCAATACGATATGATAACTTTCAGGAAGATGTCCCAAGCGGAAATCAGGGAGTTTCTGTGAATTTCTCCCGTGAATTTTTGCCCAGCTTTTTGGAAAGTTTCCAAAATTCACAGCCCTTGTTGATATCAACAATTCCAAGTACCTCATTCGACAGACAGCCTTCCGTATTTACTGAGCCCCTGTTGGTATCCAGCGAATTCTTCAGCACCCCCTCCGTATCCACTGAGCCTCTGTTGGTATCCAGCGAATTCTCCAGCACCCCCTCCGTATCCACTGAGCCTCTGTTGGTATCCAGCGAATTCTCCAACATCCCCTCCGTATCCACTGAGCCTCTGTTGGTATCCAGCGAATTCTCCAACATCCCCTCCGTATCCACTGAGCCTCTGTTGGTATCCAGCGAATTCTCCAACATCCCCTCCGTATCCACTGAGCCCTTGGGACAAGCCCAGGACAACCCTGCACAAGCTACAAGATTCAGAAGGGCCAAAAGAACTACTGTAAGTTCGTATAATCTACCTATTGTAAAAAAACTATCTATGAAAATTAAAAAAAAGGGACGTAAGTCATTCAGAAAGTTCCAACAATTGGGGAAAAATTTAAGAAAATTAAAAAGAGTAAGGTATTCACCTACTTTTAACTCTAAATTGAACGTGTTATATACTAAATACTTAGAAATTAAAAATAAACAAATAGAGTTTATGAGAGAGATTATAAAATCTCTCTCATAAATTTTCTTCTCTAAATATTTAGAAATTAGAAATAGACAAATAGACTAAATTTTCTTATCCTTTATATATAATATCAATCTAAATTTTTTTAAATTGATTTAATACGTATTGAAATTTAATGTATCCACTATTTAATTTTACGTAATTTACAGGCGTTTTTTGGTGCTGACACTGAATATAGATGGCAGCACTAAAAAAACGTAAGCTATTTTAATTTAAAATTCAATGCGTCCATTTATTTGCAAATGGGCGCTGTTTAAAAAATATTTAACTTTTTCAATCAATTTTTTTTTTTAAAAACTCATAAACTCTTAAACTAAATTTAAATTTAGTTTAATTTTGAAAAATATGTTTGCCTTATGAATTAAGAAAAAAAAATTCGTTTATTTTTACCGATAGAATTTTGAATGGCTTTTACTGGTTCCTTTTAAAGATTATAATTGTATATTGTAATTGTATATTGTAATTATGTAATTATTGTAAGTATATTGTAATAATAAATATTGATTGTTTAAGTGTTGTGTCATTGTGTTCATATAAGAAAAAAATTTAAACTGAAAGAAAAAAATATAACATTGATTACAGAGAAAAACATTGTATATATTACTTCTCACTGGTTTGAAAGAGATGTTACTGATGAATATCTAATTAAATTTTACTTTTGTTACACATTAATATTCTTTAAAAGTAAGTGAGGTTTAAAAAGAAAGAAAGAAAGAAAGAAAGTTTTATGAAAATAAATTAACAGGATTTAAAATGTAATCAGGACAAATAATTTTGATTTATTAACTTTCTTACTTTAAATTATATACAGTATATTAAAAAATAAAATAAAAACAATTTGAAATACATATGTATATTTATATCTTATATAGAAGCATATTTTATGATAGTAATTAAAAAAGTAAATAAATAAATAAATAAATATTTGATTTAAATTGATTTAAAAAAAAATATTTTTCAAAGAGACTTCACAATTGTACGCATTTTGCCAGTGAAATTCTATATCTGAGAAATCTCCATCAAAGTTATAAAGCAAAAGATGTTGAAAAAGTTAATAAATGTAGAAGAAGTAATTTAAAATTTCACAAAAAACTGCTAAAGGGTTTATTAAGGGCAGTTATATCAGAAGAGTAATAAATAATGAATTGTTTTTGAGAAAGTGAAATATGAGATCATTTAAAATAAAACCACTGTCATTGCTCAGCAATTCAAAGATTACATTGTATAAATTATAACTGTAGTACATATACTAAAACAATGCATTATTTTAATATAAAAAATTTAAATATCTCACACTATAACTGTAAAAAGTCTTTATAAAGACTAAAAAGTTTCACAAAAACATTCTCAGTTTATGCATTAAAACATTTCATAGAAGAAATATATAACTAGATGAAATGTTTTAATGTATGAACTGAGAGTGTTTTTGTGGAACTTTTAGACTTTATAAAGACTTTCTACAGTTATAGTGTGAGATATTTAAATTGGTTACATTAAAATAATACATTGTTTTAGTATATGTACTACAATTATAATTTAAAGATTTAAACAATGAATTAGAAGAAATTTAATATATGAAAATAAAAAATGACACCAAAAAAATTATCCTACATCATCCATTTGTATATTAATTTACATGAAATAATTTAAAAGTATTGAACACAACACAATGTTAATGTTAGAGACAATAAGATTAAGCTTTTTAAACAGTTAATTCAGGGATAAATAAAAAAAATGAAACATTTAGATTGATCAACAATAACTACAATTAAGTGGCGAAGAACTTAAAAATTTATATTGTAAAAGTAGCTAATCTATATAAATAAAGAGAAGTGTCTGTGTGTGTGTGTGTCTGTGTGTGTCTGCGCTCTGGTGCTCACACTACTGGTCGCAGAGCTTCCAAACTTGGCATATAGGTACTTGGGACCCTGCAGGTGTGCACCTCATCGAGATTTTTTTCGAATATCTAATTTGAATTTTTTAAATTAATGTTTTTAAGATTTTAAATATTGGCTTCAATGTTTCATTTTTCAGAAATTTCTTTCGTTTCAAAAGTCTGCGTATCTTAGCAACGGCAATTAAACTATTTATTTATTTAAATTCATTTGAGGAAGAAATCTTTTTTATTATATTTTTTGAAATCAAAAAGTTATACAGTAGAAAAAATTAAACATATTAAATTTTTAGATTTTGGCATATAGGTACCTGGGAAACTGCAAGTGTGCACCTCATCGAGATTTTTTCGAATTTCGAAAATGAATTTTTTAAATTAATGTTTTTCCAATTTTAAATATTGGCTTCTTTGTTTCATTTTTCATAGATTTATTATTTTGCTTCAATCGTCTGCGTATCTTAGCAACGGCTATTACGCAACTTATTTTTATTTAATATATTCATTTTAAAGCGATTTTTCATCGCCCTGACCTTTCGGAGTTTTCCGTGGTTTCTTCCGAAACTCGCTTAATTACAATTTTTAAGCTCAACCCAGTACGCAAATAAGTCATTGGGTTAAAAAAAGTAAACATATATAAATAAAAATAACTAACAGTGAAAAAGTAATCTTTTTTTCATCACATCTTTTTTTTTTATTAATTAAATTGAGTTTTAAATTTTTATTTGGCTAACAATAAAAACTATTTTTGCCATAGATAACAACAGACTGATGTCTAATCTTCTCTAATCCAATAGTTGGAGGTTCCGGGTTCGATCCCAGGTCGTGCTCATCGCCCTGACCTTTCGGAGTTTTCCGTGGTTTCTTCCGAAACTCGCTTAATTACAATTTTTAAGCTCAACCCAGTACGCAAATAAGTCATTGGGTTAAAAAAAGTAAACATATATAAGTAAAAATAACTAACAGTGAAAAAGAATCTTTTTTTCATCACATCTTTTTTTTTTTATTAATTAAATTGAGTTTTAAATTTTTATTTGGCTAACAATAAAAACTATTTTTGCCATAGATAACAACAGACTGATGTCTAATCTTCTCTAATCCAATAGTTGGAGGTTCCGGGTTCGATCCCAGGTCGCGCTCATCGCCCTGACCTTTCGGAGTTTACCGTGGTTTCTTCCGAAACTCGCTTAATTACAATTTTTAAGCTCAACCCAGTATGCAAATAAGTCATTGGGTTAAAAAAAGTAAACATATATACGTAAAAATAACTAACAGTGAAAAAGTAATCTTTTTTTCATCACATCTTTTTTTTTTTTTTTTTTTTTTTAAATTGAGTTTCAAATTTTTATTTGGCTAACAATAAAAACTATTTTTGCCGTAGATAACAACAGACTGATGTCTAATCTTCTCTAATCCAATAGTGGGAGGTTCCGGGTTCGATCCCAGGTCGCGCTCATCGCCCTGACCTTTCGGAGTTTTCCGTGGTTTCTTCCGAGACACATGTAAATACGGGCTAGGACACTCATTCGCCCTAACCGTTCGGAGTTTTCCGTGGTTTCTTCCGAAACTCACCAATTTCTAATTATGATTAAATTAATTTTAATACATCATTCGAAAGATTTTTTTTTTTTTTTTTTAATAATAAAAGTTTGAGTTGAGAAGGAATATGCGTGTACAGCGCACATATATCCTCACACTTGCGCGCACAGCGCATATGGATCTGCACTGCCGAAGGCAGTGGGGTCCCGGTGTGAGTATTTACCCGATGCTAAATGATATGTTTTTAATTCCTTTTCTTAAGAATGAAATTTATGAATAGTAACATGGAATTTTTAGAAGTCAACAGGATGGTGAAGGAATACGTGCGCGCAGCGCACGGGTTTAAAAAGGGCTCCTGTCCTTCAGCCTATAGACAAAAGTTTATCGCAAGTCCTTAGAAATCAATAGTTTTTCTCTTTCTGAAAAAAGAGATATAAACTAACTTTTTTTTTATTTTTTAAAACGAGTTGATTTTTTATGCAATATGTCTGACATACATTTTTTAACTGACCAAGAAAGTCTCAGAAAGAGGGTCCCCCTGACCAGCACGGGCCTGGCGCACCTGGCCATTGAACAATACTTCATTGTGTTGTTACCGGCTAAGATTAAGCTTTTTAAACAGTTAATTCAGGGATAAATAAAAAAAATGAAACATTTAGATTGATCAACAATAACTACAATTAAGTGGCGAAGAACTTAAAAATTTATATTGTAAAAGTAGCTAATCTATATAAATAAAGAGAAGTGTCTGTGTGTGTCTGCGCTCTGGTGCTCACACTACTGGTCGCAGAGCTTCCAAACTTGGCATATAGGTACTTGGGACCCTGCAGGTGTGCACCTCATCGAGATTTTTTTCGAATATCGAATTTGAATTTTTTAAATTAATGTTTTTAAGATTTTAAATATTGGCTTCAATGTTTCATTTTTCAGAAATTTCTTTCGTTTCAAAAGTCTGCGTATCTTAGCAACGGCAATTAAACTATTTATTTATTTAAATTCATTTGAGGAAGAAATCTTTTTTATTATATTTTTTGAAATCAAAAAGTTATACAGTAGAAAAAATTAAACATATTAAATTTTTAGATTTTGGCATATAGGTACCTGGGAAACTGCAAGTGTGCACCTCATCGAGATTTTTTCGAATTTTGAAAATGAATTTTTTAAATTAATGTTTTTCCAATTTTAAATATTGGCTTCTTTGTTTCATTTTTCATAGATTTATTATTTTGCTTCAATCGTCTGCGTATCTTAGCAACGGCTATTACGCAACTTATTTTTATTTAATACATTCATTTTAAAGTGATTTTTCATCGCCCTGACCTTTCGGAGTTTTCCGTGGTTTCTTCCAAAACTCGCTTAATTACAATTTTTAAGCTCAACCCAGTACGCAAATAAGTCATTGGGTTAAAAAAAGTAAACATATATAAATAAAAATAACTAACAGTGAAAAAGTAATCTTTTTTTCATCACATCTTTTTTTATTAATTAAATTGAGTTTTAAATTTTTATTTGGCTAACAATAAAAACTATTTTTGCCATAGATAACAACAGACTGATGTCTAATCTTCTCTAATCCAATAGTTGGAGGTTCCGGGTTCGATCCCAGGTCGCGCTCATCGCCCTAACCGTTCGGAGTTTTCGGTGGTTTCTTCCGAAACTCGCTTAATTACAATTTTTAAGCTCAACCCAGTACGCAAATAAGTCATTGGGTTAAAAAAAGTAAACATATATAAATAAAAATAACTAACAGTGAAAAAGTAATCTTTTTTTCATCACATCTTTTTTTTTTTATTAATTAAATTGAGTTTTAAATTTTTATTTGGCTAACAATAAAAACTATTTTTGCCATAGATAACAACAGACTGATGTCTAATCTTCTCTAATCCAATAGTTGGAGGTTCCGGGTTCGATCCCAGGTCGCGCTCATCGTCCTGACCTTTCAGAGTTTTCCGTGGTTTCTTCCGAAACTCGCTTAATTACAATTTTTAAGCTCAACCCAGTACGCAAATAAGTCATTGGGTTAAAAAAAGTAAACATATATAAGTAAAAATAACTAACAGTGAAAAAGAATCTTTTTTTCATCACATCTTTTTTTTTTTATTAATTAAATTGAGTTTTAAATTTTTATTTGGCTAACAATAAAAACTATTTTTGCCATAGATAACAACAGACTGATGTCTAATCTTCTCTAATCCAATAGTTGGAGGTTCCGGGTTCGATCCCAGGTCGCGCTCATCGTCCTGACCTTTCGGAGTTTTCCGTGGTTTCTTCCGAAACTCGCTTAATTACAATTTTTAAGCTCAACCCAGTACGCAAATAAGTCATTGGGTTAAAAAAAGTAAACATATATAAGTAAAAATAACTAACAGTGAAAAAGAATCTTTTTTTCATCACATCTTTTTTTTTTATTAATTAAATTGAGTTTTAAATTTTTATTTGGCTAACAATAAAAACTATTTTTGCCATAGATAACAACAGACTGATGTCTAATCTTCTCTAATCCAATAGTTGGAGGTTCCGGGTTCGATCCCAGGTCGCGCTCATCGCCCTGACCTTTCGGAGTTTACCGTGGTTTCTTCCGAAACTCGCTTAATTACAATTGAATCAGTCATTTGAGAAACACCTCATGTCCATTTTTGGCCAAAATTGAGTTATACATATTAAATTGTTCGTGAAGGCTAGACAAATCCAATACGCATAAAACAATTCATCTCCACTTAATAACCATGGTGATGCCGCATTTGAAAATATCCATTCCTTTGAGAAACACCTCATCTCCTGGATATGTGTTGTTTCTCAAATGACTTACAAAAGAATGTGGCTGGTGGTAGCACTGTTTCTTGTTATTCTACTTTAATGTGGCTCCCATATAATCCCTTTGAGACCTCTTAAACCAGATTTGGAGATTTACCTGTCCTTCTTAACTCAGGCACATTGGGACGTGCCTAGATGCCTAGGCCGTGGCCTATGGTTCGTAGCCGAGATGTTTATTTATTTATTTTTTTGTGAGTTTACTTCTTTTTCAGATACCTTGTCTTTTTATTTGTCTAATCTTTTTTCACACGTAGTTTTCATTTCCCCCCACCCCTCTCTTCTAAGCTGTATGAAAGATATATTCTTATTACGTCAGAACAAAAAGAGACTTGGTTTGTTTTCAGTATGGAGATTTACTGATTTTCGATTCTTTTTTAACTTAATTTGTGGCTTACTGGAAAGTTGGAAAAATATCTATCATTTTACCACTATTTATTAAACTCTCTTTTACTTAATCTCTTTTACAATGTATATCATGAGGGCTTAGCTAAGAAGGGACCAAACGAAATTTGTTCATTTTTAGTTGATTAAATCAATGAAGGTTTTGATGCTGGTGTATTAGGCATCTTCATTTTTTTTCCGATGATGCACCTGGACAAAACAAAAACACCGTGGTTGTGCGGTTTTTTCTAGCCCTAATAGAAACTGACCGATTCGACAGTATTCATCACTGTTTTCCTATTCGAGGTATTCGTACCTTCCGTGTGACCGCGACTTTAGTGTAATCAAACGAAAAATTAAAACAACTGACAGGATTTACACAGTAAAACAGTATGCTGAACTTACGTTGCACTCTGCTGCTATTCAGGACAAGTTCCTGGTGGAAATAGTAGAAAGAGAAAAATTAAAGGATTTTATATCATGGTGTGGTCAACTTTATAAAAAAAATGTAATATCTACGGAGACTCAAGCAAGGAATATCCCAAAGGAAAACAAAATAAAATTCAATATTTCAACTTTTATGGAGTTTCATTACTCTAATAAACATGTAGGCCAAGTTAAAGTAAAAAACTTTATTGGTGGACTCAATAAACAAACTTTTGACCGCAAAAATGTGTACCTATCAATTTCAACAAAATCAAAGACCTCAAGAAAGTCGAAGCCTATATACCTGCAGACATTGTTGGTGAATTTTATTCAAAAATTTATGACTGGCCAACTATCGATATGGATGACATTGAAATGTTTTAAAAAACAATGTTTGGAAAATGTGTATATATTATTTGAAAAATAAAATACTGATTTTTATTAATAATTTGAATTGTTTTACCTTTTATTTCATACCTGATAACATATCGTTTAGTCAGTCATTTGAGAAACAACACATCTCCAACAACGTTTATAATTTTTTTAAATATCAAAATAAAAATAATAAAATTTTATTTTGGTAGAATTAGCTTATCAAACCCCTGTAGAAACATATAAAAAAATTCAAAAAATATATGATGTTAAATTATGGACTAGCTGGGTTTTTTTTGATTTCCCGAAAGTTTACTTTTTTGGATATGAGGTGTTTCTCAAATGACCGATTCAATTTTTAAGCTCAACCCAGTACGCAAATAAGTCATTGGGTTAAAAAAAGTAAACATATATAAGTAAAAATAACTAACAGTGAAAAAGTAATCTTTTTTTCATCACATCTTTTTTTTTTTTTTTTTTTTTTAAATTGAGTTTCAAATTTTTATTTGGCTAACAATAAAAACTATTTTTGCCATAGATAACAACAGACTGATGTCTAATCTTCTCTAATCCAATAGTGGGAGGTTCCGGGTTCGATCCCAGGTCGCGCTCATCGCCCTGACCTTTCGGAGTTTTCCGTGGTTTCTTCCGAGACACATGTAAATACAGGCTAGGACACTCATTCGCCCTAACCGTTCGGAGTTTTCCGTGGTTTTTTCCGAAACTCACCAATTTCTAATTATGATTAAATTAATTTTAATACATCATTCGAAAGATTTTTTCTTTTTTTTTTTTTTTTTAATAATAAAAGTTTGAGTTGAGAAGGAATATGCGTGTACAGCGCACATATATCCTCACACTTGCGCGCACAGCGCATATGGATCTGCACTGCCGAAGGCAGTGGGGTCCCGGTGTGAGTATTTACCCGATGCTAAATGATATGTTTTTAATTCCTTTTCTTAAGAATGAAATTTATGAATAGTAACATGGAATTTTTAGAAGTCAACAGGATGGTGAAGGAATACGTGCGCGCAGCGCACGGGTTTAAAAAGGGCTCCTGTCCTTCAGCCTATAGACAAAAGTTTATCGCAAGTCCTTAGAAATCGATAGTTTTTCTCTTTCTGAAAAAAGAGATATAAACTAACTTTTTTTTTATTTTTTAAAACGAGTTGATTTTTTATGCAATATGTCTGACATACATTTTTTAACTGACCAAGAAAGTCTCAGAAAGAGGGTCCCCCTGACCAGCACGGGCCTGGCGCACCTGGCCATTGAACAATGCTTCATTGTGTTGTTACCGGCTTGCCAATGAGTCATCACTCAATGCACCTGGTCCCCTTTGAAAGGCCCCCCAACAGCTGCTTCACGGTTGAATGAGATTGGACTGGAAAGCGACAGCTGCTGCTTGCGTGACCCCAATGAGTCATCACGGGGACCTAGTTCCTTTTGAAAGGCCTCCAACAACTGCTTCATGGTTGACCGCTTGCGTGACCCCAATCCAAAGACAGCCCTCCCTTGAACAATGCTTCATTGTCATGCGATCATCCCAGGGTGACCCATTTATCATGATTGAATGCACAAACTCAATGAGAGCTGCCTCATCGACCTGGTTTCCTTTTGAGAGAGGAGAACAATGCTTTTGAAAGGCTTCATGGTTGAATGCACAAACTCAATGCTCGCTGCCCTTTTGAAAGGGCCGTTGAACAATGCCCGTGTGAAGGCCAGGTGGTTCCATGCACCTGGTCCCTTTTGAAAGGAGGCTTGCCAATGAGTCATCTCTTTTCAAATGGAC
Source organism: Salticus scenicus (assembly GCA_963930645.1). NCBI lineage: Eukaryota > Metazoa > Arthropoda > Arachnida > Araneae > Salticidae > Salticus > Salticus scenicus. Next base: position 250,280,679 of record OZ005658.1, read on the forward strand.
ATTACCCTGAATACATCTGATCCACACAGAAATTATCCCACAATATTACCTTCAATGTTTATTATATTATTTATTATTATTTATTTATTTATTTATTTATTTATTTATTTATTACCGAATCGGTATTAGAAAATGAAAACAATGAGTCACACGATTGCTTCAAATCTCAAATGGACACTGCCCTGAATACATCTGATGTGGAATCCACATAGAAATTATACTCAAAATCCCTTATTTATTTATTTATTTATTTATTTATTAATTACCGAATCGGTATTAGAAAATGAAAACAATGAGTCACATGATTGCTTCAAAACTCAAATGGACAAATGGCATATGAAAATTGCATATTTCAAAATATTAAAAGGCGACGAGATCATCTCCGAACTCTATCGTTCTTGGATGTAATTCATATGCGTGAAACTGAAATGTGATATGTATGTGACAATTGCATATTTGAAAAATTAAAAGACAATAAAATTATCTCCAAAAACTTTCAACATTTTCAAGTGTAACTAATATGTGATAAATATTTTTTTAATTCACAATGTATGCATGAAAATTGTTTATTTTTCAAAATATTATGTAATTAATATGTAATAAATCCTTTTTTAATGTGCAAATATGTGTGTCTTTATTTTTGTCGTATGTAACTCATTTTGCAGATGAGGTTTCATTTACTATTCTTATAGTAAATAAAAATGACATGTTTGATACGTTTTTATTATTTACTTAACATTATTTCACATTAAATTACAGCATATTATACATGAAAATTACAAAAATATTTTACAATTTTAAAACAATATTTACAATTAAAACAAAGATCGCAATTCGCTAATGCGATATACTTTAAGTAATTGAAACATACAAAATATAACCAATTATTTTTCCATTTTTACGAATACAAATTATTTTAAAATATTTTTAATAAGTGTTCATTTTTGCGAAAACATTTGTTATATTTTTCTTCCAAATAAAAAACTTATAAATTCTAAATAGGAATAACCAATATTTTCAGAACATTCTGTTAAATAGAGCATTCTAGGATCTTGTTGCATAAAATGTATATCTACAAATCCATGTTTTAAAAACATGTATAGTTCCGTAGTATAATATTCGCACATGCTTTCTAACTTTTTTAATAGATCGTTGTGTTCTATCATGCCGTATTTCGGCCAAAAAAAATATTAATTTTTATCAAACATAATGCTAACATAAAGTCGGTCAAATAATTTATACTTCCGTTCTCTGTTAAAATGCTTTCTAATCCTTGTTTATGCTTAATTCATTCAATTTTATTTATATATTAAGAACTATCGCTTTTTTTTTTTTTTTTTTTTTCCTGTTCCGTCATGTCATTTCTTCCTGTTTATTCATGACAGCGGATATTTTGAAAACGTGACATTAACCTATATTTAATCTCGATTTTCAATCCATTGAAGCAAAAAATTTTCCTTATTCTATGACCATACAGTTTTAAGCTACTCACTTTTTCTGACATTAACCGCTTGGATAATACCGGCTGTAAAACGATGGATTCTTCAATTGCAGGTAAATATTTAATATTCATTAATATTTAGTAATCTTTTTTTTTTATTTCAAAATTTTTCAATATATTGAATAATTTAAAAAAGTTTTTTTTTTTTTTTTTCTATTGGAAAGATCATTCACGCACATTAAAAAAAGAAAAATAAATAAAATATTTACTGACGAGGATGAAGATAATTCTGAAGTTCCCACACAATCTACAGACGAAGCCGGACCGTCAAAAAAACCGCGCTTAATTAATCTAGCTCCCGACGAAGACATGTATGAGGGGAAGAAAAAAAATTTCGACCCCGTTGAAGTGTATCTCGGAGATAATGTGTTCGTAGAACTCAAGGAATTTCGCAAGCAGGTATATTTAGGGTTTTACAAAACAGATAAAAATACGAAAGAGATCAAGAATCGTTTCAATATCAACCTGAAACAACTGTCTAATTTGGAAAAGGCCATAATCCAAATTAAAAAAACATAAAAGTCATTGTTTTTGTGTTTAAAATTTTGTTCATTTAAATATATACTTTATTTTTAATTTATTTATTAATTGTTTATTTATTTCATACATACTTTAATTTTTTTAAGTGAAAAAATGATTAATTTTATTCTAAGAGATTTTGTGCACAGAGGCTGCATCGAAAGTTATTGCGCTGTTTTGGATGAAAATTATACAGATCTCTATCAAACGATATTTGAATCAAGGCCGCTTATTAAATCTCTTCTAAACACAAATGTTATTTTACGATTGAGGTTTCCAATTTGTATTAATATTTTGTTTGTAAAATATGACGAATTCGAAAATGAAATGACTCAAACTTTTTACTTTTGTTCTAACGTCGAAAGATTATTATCAAATTACATGATTGACGATGCAATTCACAGATGCTTCCAAAAAATTCTTAATTCAGTTGATAATTTCATTCGCAATGGCAGCGGTTGGAAAATAAAGCACATTCTTTTCATTGACGTTAGTATCGGAAATTATAGAGAACTCAGGGGCGAATGTAAAAATATTAAACTACCGCGTAAACTTTCTGCAAAACGTGCTCTATTAAATATTAGATGACGACAGCAAATGTTTTCTACATTGTTTGGCTGCTAAATTACATCCTCAACGTAATAACAAAAACGGACCATACAAAAGTAACAAAATATTTCAATACAAATAAATTGACATTTCCCGTAGCGCTTAACCAAATACCGACATTTGAAAGAACAAATAATTTGCGTATTAATATATACGGTTATCAGGAAAACGAAATTTATCCTTTATATGTATCCCCAAATGTTATTATCATCAAAGACATCGATTTATTACAGTAATTTTCGGGAGATAAGCTGGACCGTTGTATAGGCCGCACCAACGAAAAATCGAGAAAAATGAATTAAGTTTCATCAGATAAGCCGCATCGCCGAATAAGCCGTGGCATATACCAAATAATCTACTACTAAAACAATTCTTTGCACATACATCGATATCGTAAATATCGAGGTATTTTCTTTGAGCATTTAATTTTCCTTTTCTTTTATTAATATTAATGCATTAGAAATGAAATGTTAAAATCTTATACAGTACAAAGTTGAAAAAAGGGACATTTTCGATCGCATTAATTTTCCCCAACAGCGTTTTTTTAATTATTATTATTTTCAACTATTTTTAATTAGGTGAATCAAGTTAAAATATTAGATAAAACTTGTCAAAAATAAGCTTTATCTAACATTTCAACTACATTTTCAGCTGATCCCCTCCCCCCATTTTTAATTTTTAAATTCATTATTATGAATGATTATCAGAATTATTTGACATGCTTGTTGTTTTTACCTCTTCTAAAAAATTTAAATGTAAAAAAATAAAATTATAAACTGGAAAATTTCACAAAACAAATGTTAAAATAAGTTTAAAGATTAATTAGATAAGAAAGGTTTTAATAGAAATCACTTAATATAGTTTTCATAGAAAATTGTTTGATTTTACAGTTTACACATTCTGTACTTTTGAAATTAAATTATTAAAAATTTTTGTGATCTGGATGTGTATTAAAAAAATTATTTTAACTAATTAAAATATCAGCTGATGAATTAATGTTATGGACGCTATCAAAATGGCCATGAAAATCGATCACGGAACTTGTTTCCTTGATTTTGTGCAATAATATTAAGAGTTCTGGTTGAAAACTAAAAGGACAAAATAATAATACATAAATAAAATAACATGAGCTGTTCTTTCTGATTTAGAAATATATTTTTCTTTTGATAAAGATCGCTAATAAAAATATTTTTGCAAGGAAAAAAAACTTCCATTTTTTTTCTCCCAACAGATAGGCCGCACCGTTAGATAGGCCGCAGTTGCCGATTTTAAACTTTTAAACACGTATAAGCCGCGGCTTATCTCCCGAAAATTACGGTACTATATAAAAATCATTTCTTTTTAATAACAAATTTTCAACGCTTGGTAAGTTCGAAACAACACCGTCAATACTTTTGCAAATTATGTATGAACGGTTTTAGTCAGAGAAGCGGTTTGAATAATCATGTTAGTTTATGCGGGCTATATAAAGCACAAAAAACAAGCATACCTAAAAATCTTATTCTTAAATTTACGGATTTGTCAAAACTGGTTAAACATCCTTATGTTATCTTTGCAGATTTTGAGTGCATAACTTCAAAAGTTAGCACTGTTTTGCCTTCTAGCTCGCAGAGTTATTCGACCCCCATAGAAAACCATATTCCAGTCAGTTATGCATTATTGGCTACGGATATAAATGATAAGCCGATATTCCATGAATATTTTTGCGGCAAACAAGCAGTGGAACATTTTTTAAATACGCTTAGAGATTTCGTAAATAAACTCATTGAAAAAATGAAGGAAGTAATACCTCTCGATGTAAAAGGCAACGTAACAAACACAAATAGTTGTCACATATGTAAAAAACCGTTTGGGTTAAACGAAACAAGAGTGCGCGATCATTCCCATTACGGCACTGGCGAATTTAGAGGATTTGCGCATAATACATGTAATTTGAATTACAGATGTACATATTTCATTCCGATCATCATGTTGGTAAAAAACTTAAGCGATTCAGGTCATGATTTTAATATTTTGTCTTCTTTTTTTTATGGTTCCGAACACACGCATTTATTAAAACGTAAAGGAATATTTCCATATGCATATTTTAAATCGCTTGATGTGTTAAAAAAAAAATGTTACTCCTAAAAGAAGCATTTTATAACATGCTAGAAAATAAAAATATAGATCAGGAAGAATATAAACACGCATTACATGTATTTAACGTGTTTAATTGTAAATCTTTTACAGACTATCTTGAATTATATCAAAATACAGATGCAATTATGTTAGCAGAGGTATTTCTATCATTTAGACGTACGGCATTTAAATATTATTCTCTAGATCCGGTTCATTTTTTTTCCATTTCACAATTTACATTTTCGAGCGGATTAAAATATACAAAGACCGAATTAGAACTATTAAACAATACGACTGATTATATGTGGTTCGAATCGCAGATGAGAGGTGGAATCTGTTTTCTGGGCACGAGTTATATGAAAGCCAACAATCCATTGCTGCAAAATTCGTATAAGCCCAAATTACCTAAAAATTATATCATGGCATTCGATGCAACAAATTTGTATGGATTTATTCAATGTCTCCCTCTTCCGAAAAATAACTTTTCTTGGTTGACTGCAGATGAAATAGCAAATTTTAACATTCTACAAACAAGCGGCGATTCAAATGTTGGTTATTTCCTAGAAGTGGATTTACAATATCCGTCTTCGTTACACGATGCACACAATGATTTTCCTTTAGCACCGGAGCATTTAACTCTGAATTGGGAAATGTTATCACCCTATGCAAAATAAATGGGAGAACAATTTAAAATCTATTTTTCCATGGAAAAATTAATTCCAAATTTTTTTGACAAAAACAATTACATCACACATTACTTAAATCTAAAATTCTATGTCGAACACGGATTAATTATTACAAAAATTCATAAAATATTAGCACTGAGCCAAACACCGTTCTTAAAAGATTATATAGAATTTAATAATAATAAAAGAAATGAAGCAGACAACAATTTTGACAAAACATTTTTTAAAAAGTTAAACAACGCATTTTATGGTAAATGTTGCGAGAATGTGCAAAAAAAGTTAAATGTGAACGGAGCGTTAAAAGTTATTGTCAAATCCAATGCTCGATTATTTCGAAATTATCAATAAAGATTTCACTTTATTTAAAATGAAAAAAAAATAATAATAATTCTCGATAAGCCAATTTTTGTAGGTTTTGCCGTTTTGGAGCTGAGCAAGCTTCGAATATATTCTCTTTACTATGACCATTTAAAAAAAATTTATAAGAGCAACGTCCAACTCCTTTATACTGATACAGATTCAATGTATATCGACGTCTGAACAAATGATATCTATCAGGATTAAAAAAATTCCTTTGCAAATATATTGGATTGTAGTAATTATCCGAAAAATCATCCTATGTATAATGATTCAAACAAAGGTAAACTCGGTTTGCTCAAAAGCGAGTTTATTATACCAATAAAAGCTTTTATCGGTTTAAGGACAAAAATGTATTGTTTTATTACAGATGACGAGTGCAAAAAAAAAAAACTAAGGTGTAAAAAAAACTAGCATTCAATCATTAACATTTGAGTCATATAAAAATGTTTTATTCTCGGAAACATATATAAAACAGCAACAATATTTGATATTAGCTAAAAAACATGATATCAATACAATGGTAGAAAATAAAGTAAGTCATTTTATGATAAAAAATATTTAATTGATGCCATAACAACAAATAGTTATGGTCACTATAAAAATGTTGAGCAATGCGATGAATAAAATATTATATGAACGCAAAAACAATGACATTAGTTTTTTCTTTTCCATGTTATATATGCATTTCTTTTTTATTTCTTTCGTATCTGTTTTGCAAGATAAAAATATTATAAAAAAAAAAAAAACCTGTGATTTGTGCATCTTGTGTTTTATCATCTATTTCTTTTTCATGTATATATCCTGAGTTCGTCAACTGCATTAAATTGATTTTACGAGCATGCAAAAATGTCACCAAAGAAAATAAATCGTGAACTGTACAAGGTTCACAGACTGTGATTTTTCATGTGTGTATTAGAAGTCCATCATCTTGGACAAAAAAAAAAAATGTCATCAAAGAAAATAAATTGTAAACTATACAGTGCTCGTCGCCTACAATTTTTAAAAACTATTACATTGCATATGTATGTTTTCATCTTTTATATAAAACAAAGCATCTATAATATATTTTTTTTTTCATATTGTGAAAAAAATTAATATGTAATAAATAATTTTCTTTAAAATTCACAATGTATGTGAAAATTATCTATTTTTTCAAAATATTATGTAATTGATATGTAATAAATCCTTTTTTAATGTGCAAATATGTGTATGTCTTTATTTTTATCATGTTTTATTTTTACCATTTAAAAAAAATTGTGATCTCCTTTTGCAGATAAAAACTTAACTCTTTACTTTTCTTCTAGTAAATAAAAAAAAATCTTGTCTGATCCCATTTTTAACAACTTATTTACAATATTTCATAATAAATTATTTACAATATAATACAAATAAAAAATTACAAATATTTTTTTTTTTTTTTTGGTATTTTTAAACAATATTTTGTAACTTTTTTTATATAAATGAAATATTTACAATTTAGTATTATATGACATTATATTTTAACAGTTTAAAATTTTTTCCATATAAAAAAAAAAAAAAAAAAAAAAACTATAATTAATTACATCATACATGTTTTTGATAATAAAAAAGATAAAATATTTTATCTAAATTGTTAACACAATGTTGCAAACATTAAAAGTTATTTTTTGTCACAACTTAATAAATGTTTTTACTTACATAATGGTCGGTCAAATGTATCAATCTTTCAAGGCTATAATAAAACATTACTTTTAAATGTAGGTCACTGATGCAAAAAGTATTTTCTCTACGACATATGCTTCCGTGTTTTAAAAAACATCAACAGATGAAAGTGAAATTCAGGAAGAACCACTCAGCCTTAGTACAAAGTAAAAATGAAACATGGATGCGTGGTTGCGCGAAGCATAACGATGCTTCCGCAAATGTAAATAAACAAAGAGTGAAATTCAGGAAGAACCACACAACCTTGTAATACAAAGTAAAATGAAACATGAGCACATGGTTGTGGGAAGCATGACGGTGCCCCCCACGAATGTAAATAAACAAAATAAGGTATGCTTTTAATACAATTATACTACATATTTAAGCAAATTTCACAACACGCATAAGTACATTGTTGACATTCAAGCCCAATCAAGTGATGAGCCAGGGGGGGTGTAGGGGGGAGGGGTTATAAATAGGTAGGTTGGTTGGTTGGTTGGTTGGTTGTCTTTTAATGGTGCAAACTGCGCCAAACAAATATGTGAAATTGAAGTATATGCTTCTGGATGGGTAGATGGTCACTAAAATACAAATATTTGTAAAAAGTTAAAAAATAATGAAGTCAAAAAATCAAAAATAACAGGGCAAACAGTGTATAAGATGAAATGATGTAAAAGTAATGAGCAGTGTATACAATAAAACCAGAAGTAAAAAATAAAATCAGATATCGTAATAAAAATCAGCCTCTATTAAAAAGTTTGTCAGCAAAGGATGAGGATTAGTACCTATAAGGCTTGTCAGATTTGGCGATGATGATTTAAAATAATGTCTGTACAAATGACGAAGGCACGGGCAATCTGTAAGTAAATGGCGAATGGTAAGTGAAGTAAAATGACATTTAGGACAGTCAGGTTCTTGTTCTCCCAGAAGTAAGTGTTTATGTGTTAGGTTATAAATAGGTTATTGACATGTAAATAAACAGAGAGGACATTCACTTCCGGGTGATCCTTGAGTGTAAAAGTAAACAACAGGTGATCCTTAAGTGCTAGGTTTGTATACTACTTATTTATATATATTTACTATCATTATATGTATAAATATATATATTACTTGATGCGACTAAACATTTTCTAATTGGTCTAAATATACAAAGAGTGTAAAAATAAGTAAATAAATAATAAAAAACTGATTTATTTATTTATTTTCCTTTTTAATCTTAAAATAAAAGTTTTATTCTTTAGCAATAATTACTATCAAAATTTCTATTGCAGGTACTATATCAATTTAAATTTAATATTTTCTTAACTTGTTGCCAAAAGAAAAAACATCTTTACATATTAAAAAAAAAAGCAAAAGATGACGAAGCGAAATGTTACATTAAAAGCAATAATCCTGTCTTACTAAAAAAAGAGAAAAATACAGATTTTATTAAATATCAGAAGATACAATTCTCATGACTAAGCTTTTGCTGTTACCCTTTTTGGAATGATTATGTTAATGATACACTGTGTTTAATAAAACTAAAAATAATTTCATAAAAAATGGAACAAGTTGGAAATAAAAAATAAATAAAAATAAAAGTTCTTGCACATATTTACATAGTGTTGTTATTGTTCAGTGTTGAGGATCACAGGTTGTCTTTTCTTTTCCTTGAAAAATATTTTCAAGTTCGAGAAATAATTTAAATATATATATATATTTGATGCATACATAAAATTTATTTTTAAACTTTTCAAATATGTTAACATTGCAATTTTATGGTGCTTTCTTATTATTTTGGTTCACAAGTAGTCAGATAATTTGTAATTTGAAAAAGTAATTTTGTGTTTTTTTTTTTTTGCAATTTTATGAATCATACATCCAGCAAGGTTATATGAAACATTTTTTTAGTCTCTGTGATTTGATATGTCCCCAGATATTAATTATTTGTATAAAATATTTTTCAAAACTGATGTCGATACAGTTTTTCTAAAATATATTTTCTGAAATATCATTTACTTCTATAGTATTGGAGAAAATTTCTATTTCTATACTTGATTTTTTGAAACTTTGGAAAGAAAACTTTTCTTTCATAAAAGTATTTTCTTTTTCTATATTTTCTTTCTCGGATTTAAATTTATGAAAATATGAACATAATCCTTTTCAGAATTTTCATCAAACTCATAACTTCCCTTCACACCACCATAAAAAAAAACTGAGCCAAAATAATAATTCTTAGGTCTCTTTTAAACTCTTTACAATCAGGAACTGAATTTTTCATCATTATTATAGAAAAAAGGTTTTCAATGTCATCTTTTAAATTGTAATTATCTAAAACGAAAGTGATCTTTTTCAATACACATGCAATGGCTAAGAATTAGTTTATCCACAAAATGGCGCCCATGACATCACTTACCCTTCTTGATCAATCCGAAAGTGAGCGGCAAAGAGAAAAGCGTTTCGCTACTCTGTAAATCGAGGGCTCTAGTCAAAGCTACTCAAAGGGTCCGAATACATACAAGCCCATGTACTACAGGAAATATTTAAAAAATGAAGAAAGGATCGGATTATTGGAACACGAAATGGTGTATGGTATGTACATACTGATAATAGGAAAGAAATCATTAATGGAATCAACAACCCTGCACAATTGGATAGATAATTACATATATGAAAACACGTTAGTCACGCCAGCTTGGGAGAATTTTTTGTATTCACCAACCATCAACTATTGTTCTTATAATATTCATGGCATGTCCTTTAGAGAGCAGTATAAAGAAGACACAAGGCATTTACATACTTTGGAGAAAATAATACTAAATTTGTATAATTATACGACCGATACCAAAACTGTAGTCGCGTACAAGGGTGGCGACGTAGAAAGAAATCTGTTGGATAAACTTGATATTCCAACTGTGAATTTAGAAAATTTTGGATGTCCGAAATTCGAATATCTGCTAATGCCTAAAGTGACTGCGGTTACTATAATAAATTTAAAAATACAGCGAAAAAAGTAGACTGTTGCAAGCAAGAGTGTGCCACTTTCTCCGTGTGGATCAGAAACAAAATCAGAAAATCTTAAAAAATGTCTTAACAGAAAAAAATTGTTTTTACAGCTTTATAGCTAGAAAAAGGAAAAAAAATCTCTATAAGAGTGAAAAAACGGGGTTGGACAAGGTATTGTGTAAAACCGAAAACTTATAAATTGTTTTTGGTTAACACTATCTTGTCCAACCCCATTTTTTTTATGCTTGAGTTTTAACCAATATTGAAATTATAATTTTAAAAATAAATCTTTACATTTAAAAAAATCATTTCATCTTTTAAAAAAAAAAAAAAAAAAAAAAAAAATCTAGAATTTTCCATATAGTTAAAAAAAAAAAAAGATTTTTTTTATTTATTAAAGACTTAATTTCGATATTGGTAAAATAATTGTAAACTTAAAAAAAAAAAAAAAAAATCTTGCATTCAATGCACAAGCAAAGTTACCATTCATGAAAAATTTACACGGTCCGATCAACATCATAAATATATAATCTTTTTAACATTAAACAATCATTAAAATTAAATTTTCTTTCGTGTCCAAGAAGTAGTTGTTTTCATTTTTGAAATGGTATAACTATCGATATTAGTTTACTTAAAATTCACTCTTTCAAAATTAGTAAAATTTTGCGGAATTAACCCTGCTGCTGTGTTCATTACGAATGAATGAAATAGACACTCATTTTTAAAAGCACGAAATGGAGTCCAAACGAGACCAAAAGTTTTTAATTTCAATATATAACCGTACTTTCTTTTCCTATTTTTTAATTTAATTTATACAATAATGTTTTTACGGAGTGCAGTCTACCTAAAATACAAATTTTCCTGTAGGTCGAAATGGACTTAAACACAGCAGCAGGATGAATGAAGTGCAAATTCTAGTATACCCACAGATCGCGTTCTTTAAATTTTCTGACTTATCAAAGATGGTTAAACATCCTTTTGCGATCTTTGCCGACTTCGAATGCATCACCACAAAGTGCTATGCCTTCTAGCATTCAAAGTCATTCAACTCCCATAGAACATCACGTGCCAGTAAGTTTTGCATGACTAGCAACAAACATAAATGATGGACCGATATTCCATGAATAATTCTGTAGGGAAGATGCAATTACAAATTTCTTAAAAACTCTTAAAAGTTTGGTGAATAAACTAATTAATAAAATAAAAGAAATTGTACCACTTGACGTAAAAAGTAGTACAACAAATATGAATTGCTGTCACATTTGCAAAAAAAGCTTTAAATTAAACGAGACAAGAGTGTAAAATCATTCGCATTGGGAAACTGGTGAAATAAGCGGGCTTGGCCATAATGCGTGTAATTTGAACGTTGGATGCACATATTTCATTGCAGTTATTATACATAATTTTAGAAATTACGATTCATATCTTATATTAAAACATATGCCGGCACATTATGCCAATAAAATTAAAATAATTCCAACCAACATAAAAAATTTTTAAAGCTTTTCTTTAGATCATATATGTTTTTTAGACTCGTATCAATTTTTAGATGCAAGTTTAGACACACTTGTAAAGAACTTATGCGATTCTGGTCACAAATACAAAATTTTTTCTTCTTTTTTCGATAATTCTAATGTAGTGCATTTATTTAAACACAAAGGATTATTTCCTTATTCTTATTTTTGTTCACTCGAAATATTAAAAGAAAAATCATTGACTCACAAAGAAGCTTTTTATTATGTGTTAGAAAATAAAACTATAACACAAGAAGCATATAATTATGCATTAAAAGTGTATGATGTGTTTCAGTATAAGTCTTTATCTGACTACCTGGAACTTTACCAAAATACAGACGTAATTTTGCTAGCGGAAGTTTTCTTATCATTCAGGTGAATGGCGTTAAAATATTATTCACTAGATCCTCTTCATTTTTTTTCGCTCTCTCAATTGACGCTCGCGAGTGGAATGAAATTTACGAAAGCAGAATTGGAACTATGGTGTAACACCACCGATTATATATGGTTTGAGTCACAAATGAGAGATGTTTTCTAGGAACTCGCTATAAAAAAGCTAATAATCCGGTGTTAATAGATACGTATAAACCTACATCCTGTGGCATTCGATGCTTCAAATTTGTATGGGAAAATTCAATGTTTACACCTGCCACAAAGTAATTTTTGTTGGCTTACTGCAGATGAAATCTCAAAATTTAACGTATTAAAAATAAGCCCCGACTCGAATGTGGGCTATTTCTTAAAAGTAGATTTAGAATATTCGTCTTCTTTACATGATAATCACAATGATTTGCCCATGGCCCAGGAGCATTTAATGCTAACATGGGAAATGTTATCAACATATGCAAAAAAACTATGCGAGCATTTTAATCTTAAGTCAATTTTCCCCTGTAAAACAATACAAGGTGTGGTAGATAAGTAATGAGACTGGCCGCCGCGCGGCGACCCAGTCACTCGCAGTGCGGTCTACACCTGCAGGTCACGTGGTGGGGGATCTGAGCTAACAATAGAACCGGTTCGCAGTCGCGTCGGAGCTGTGGCGCAGTGAGGGTGGAGCTTCGCGTATTACGTTGTTTGTGTGCACGTGACACTTGTGAAAATGCTGAAGATGGATCGCTCGATAGAACAGCGGTATGCAATCAAATTTTGCTTTCGCTTGGGAAAAACTGCTTCGGAAACTTTTGCTATGATTATGGAGGCCTACAAAGAGGACGCCCTATCAAGAGCTCAAGTGTTCCGGTGGTTTAATGAATTTAAAAACGGGAGGGAATCCGTTGAAGACATGGAACGATCTGGACGCCCTTCAACGAGTCGTGTGGATGAAACGGTGGTCAAAGTGAAAGAACTCCTGGACTCCGACCGTCGTTTAAGTCTCAAAATGATCGCCAATGAGGTCTCCGTGAATAAATTTACGGTTCACCAAATTGTTACGCAAGATTTGATGATGAGGAAAGTTTGCGCAAAATTGGTTCCCCGAGTGCTCACCACCGAACAAAAGCAACGACGAGTGGACGTTTGCCGTGAGATGTTGAATGAATTGGAAACTAATCCAGACTTTTTAGACAACGTAGTAACAGGCGACGAATCGTGGACATTCCAATACGACCCGGAGACGAAAGCCCAGAGCTCGGAGTGGCACACACCGGCATCCCCGCGGCCGAAGAAAGCAAGAATGTCAAAGTCCCGCGTCAAGACAATGCTGATTGTGTTTTTCGACAAGCGGGGGTTAATTCACAAAGAGTTTGTCCCTCAGGGGAAAACTGTGAATGCCGAATTCTACAAAGAAGTCCTTCAGCGATTGCACAGAGCCGTCAAACGGAAGCGACAGGACCTTGCTCAACGCTGGCGTCTCCACCACGACAACGCTCCGGCGCACACAGCGTTCCTCGTGACCTCCTACTTGACCCGAATTGGAGCTGAAGTTCTGCCACAGCCACCATACAGCTGTACTTGAGTCCTCCTGATTTCTTCCTATTTCCGAAGGTCAAAAGATGCCTGAAGGGTCATCGTTTCGACGATATTCCGAACATCCAACGTGCTGTCACGAAGGCACTAACTGGGATAACTCCAACGGACTACAGTGGGGCCTATGAAGCTTGGAAAATGCGCTGGCAACGTTGTGTCGACGCCCAAGGCGAGTACTTTGAAGAATATTAACGTTTTGTACAAATCGGATCAATAAATTTGTTTTTCTAGACTGAGTCTCATTACTTATCTACCACACCCTGTAATACCTAATTTTTTTAATGAAACAAACTACATTACCCATTTTTTATGTGGAACATTGGTTAATTATTAAAAATATATATATATAGAATATTATCTTTATGAAAAACACCTTTCTTAAAAGAATTATATCACGTTTAACAATGAGAGAAGAAATGATGCAACTTACAATTTTGAAAAATCTTCTCTAAAAAACTAAATAATGCATTTTATGGAAAATGTTGTGAGAATGTACGAAAAAAATTAAACATAAAAGGTGGCATTAAGTGTTAAAGAATGTAAAAAACTTCTTTCAAATCTAATGCGAGAATACTTTGAAATTGTGAACATAGATTTTACTCTTTTTAAAATGAAAAAAAGTACTTTAATACTTGACGAACCAATTTTCGTGGGTTTTGCTGTATTGGAACTTTCAAAACTTCATATGTATGATTTGTATTATTCACATTTTAAAAACGGTTTATCAAAATAAATGCAAATTGTTGTATATCAATACTGATTCTTTGTACATAAATTTTGAAACTGATGATATTTATAGCGATTTAAAAAATTACTTTGTGGATATTTTGGATTGAAGTAATTACCCGTCAAACTATTCCATGTACAATAATACAAATAAACGAAATCTGGGATTACTCAAAAGCAAAGTCATTAATCCGATTAAAGCATTTGTAGGGTTGAAAGCGAAAATGTACTGCTTTTTAACAGGTGATGCATGCAAAATAACTGCGAAAGGAGTTTTAAAAAAAGTAGTGTTCAAACATTAACTTTTAAATCATACGAAGACATATTATTATCCGAATCATATATAAAACAAAAACAATATTCAATTATCGCAAAAAAAAAACACTTTTTAAGCTCGATGGCTGAAAATAAAACTAGCCTTTCAGCATTTTACGATAAAAAATTTTTGATGGATGCAATATCATTTGATACTTACGGTCATTACAGAAATGAAGAAATTATAGAAGAATAAAAACAAGGAAACTACAGAAAATGATGTTTTCAAATAAATATAATATATATAAAATCCCTCTAACACAATTTTGGATGAAATTGCATGAAAAAACATTTTTTAACGATAAAAGTATGTGTTTTAGAAATGTTATACAATTAAGTAAACATACAGCATTTGCAACAATCACTTTTTTTTTCTGCATATTGTGTATTTTGTGGAGATATAATAAAATTGATGTTTTTTATTTCCTAACTTGTTGTATTTCTTTAATTATAGAATAAATTTTCTTTATCTTGCTCATAAACACATAATTATTTATGCTTAAAATGTTTAAGAAAAAAATTATGTCGAATAAAATAAACTAATTAAACTTTGTAATTATACTATTTTAAAAGAAAATTTAAATACTAAGATTATTAATTTAAAATTATATATTAACAAATAAATTATAAAATATCCTTTATTCAATATTATATAACTACTATCTCAATTAAATCAATAGAATATTATGAAAAAGAATAATTTCTTAATTGCTTTAATGTTAAAAAAAAAAAAAAGAGTTTATCACATTTTATAGTTATTAACAGTAATTAACAATATTATTATTTTAGGAAAGATATATTCTAGAGCAAGTAAATTTTCAATGCAAAATTTATTATATTTTCCAGCAGATTCATTTTTATATACTAAAACACGTTGACATTCTTTTAAATTAAAATCACACACATTTTTTAAAATTGGATATATATTTTTTATGTAATCTAAAAAAGTATCGGAATTATTTTCTCTCATTAAACATTTTAGGTTTTTTATTATCACATTACAGTTGGGAGTAAAACGTTTATTATCATTTAACAGTTTACAGTTTAATAGGAATATATCAAAAATATTATACTGACATCTGACAGGTTTTAATTGATATTTGTCTCCTATTAATATAAATAATTCAGGTTCTTGGACTCGTAACTGTTGCTGAGAATGCAAACCACATATTTACAACAGTAGAGATTTTTTAGCAGTCTTTAGACATTTTTTAATTGCTCCACATCCAGCACTATTTTACTGGTGTATTATACAAATGAACATCCATTAAAAGAAAAAAAAAAAAAAAAAAAAGTAGAAAGGTTTCTATTATCTTAGTGTATATATTCTGTTGTAATAAAATTTATTTTCATTTTGTTTCAATTTTAATATATATAATATTTTTACAACTATTATTTCCAACAGAATTCTTTTTGTAAATTAAGAATATTTGAAGGTCTCAAATTATCAGCAAGATAACTTTTATGTATCAAACGATTATCTTGTACAGCCCATTTATTTATAGTTTTTATCTTTAACTGATAATGATTATTAGGTAGTTTCTGTCGTTACACCTCCTATATCCTGTTTATACACTAAATTAGTATAACATGTTATTAACAATACCTGTAGGAATATTTCGTAATTTATGTTCATTTGTTAAACAATTAAATATAATAAATTTCATAAAGTTTGTAAAATTATCAATGGCAAACGATTATCTTGTACAGCCCATTTATTTATAGTTTTTATCTTTAACTGATAATGATTATTAGGTAGTTTCTGTCGTTACACCTCCTATATCCTGTTTATACACTAAATTAGTATAACATGTTATTAACAATACCTGTAGGAATATTTCGTAATTTATGTTCATTTGTTAAACAATTAAATATAATAAATTTCATAAAGTTTGTAAAATTATCAATGGGTACTATTTTATCAGAAGATGTAGCTAGAATTTTTCTAGAAACCATGTTTTTTTAACCCTCCGTCGGGTGCACCCTGCCTGAGAGGCACGTTCTGGTGTTTATTCTCTAAATATCCTACATATGATTTTTAATTAAAAAACACCCATGTGGTGACCTTATTAGGAGTGATTAGAAAGTAATAAATGAAAATTTGATGCATAAGTACGAATTTATTGATTGTAGTACAAGTATTTTAACAATAAAATATTTACCTGGCCTCTCAGGCACGGTGCGCCCGATTTTGTTCGTCCTATGTGTGCGCCTCATGTATGGTTAATCTATTTCGAACAGTTTTTGGAGACAAATTTAAATCTTGACTTATATTTGTAGCAGTTAGAAAAGGATTTTTTGTGCATAAGGTGCATACGCTTTTATCTTGTTCTTCTGTAGTTTTACGTTTACGTCCTGTTCTTTTAAGAGGGTTAATATTACCTTGATGTTTAATCCATAAATTAACTGTTGCTGGAGATACATAAACAAGTTTAGCAATTTCTCTTTGGGTGTAACCTTCATCATATAATTTTAGAATTTTCTCTCTTGAATTGTTATCTGTATATCTTGCCATATTTTTTTTTTCTTTTGAAAATTAAAAGAAAAAGTATTATTTATAAATTTATTATTGTATAGTATAAATATTTCACTTGTATATTCAACAGTAGTTTACACAATGGTTAAAACAAATGCTTTTGCAGTATCTTATGGTCTTATTTTTATTACAAAAGATAAAATTATAACTATTCAGCATAAAATACCGTATTATATTCAAGATTTCTTAATGAGAAATAAATTTTATAGTATAAATAACTATCAAGGTGTGTTTATATGAAGTCTGATTACATACAGTCAGTCAAATAATTAACTGCACACGAAACCTTTCTCAGAATGCCAAAGAATGAGTAAAAATAAATATAAATCTTAGTATATTTAATAAGAAATTTAAGGTTTGTTTTTTAAATAAATAATGTTTATTGTTGTGTTCTCTCACAAAAAAGACATTTCTTATAAAAATTTATTATAAAAATTTTGATTGGAATTAAAAATAATGTCCGACTAAACATAGTATACTTGAAACATTTTATCCATGAAGCAATTTAATTAACAAAACCATTAAGATATACAACCTTTTACTTATCTTCACGTTACATCTTTTGTAGACTAGTTTTATCTGGGGCGCCCCAGCTTAGTCACTACCTTGTTTGGTGTTCGAAACTGTGGTCTTCCTGTCTTCTTGTTCTTTTAAAGACTTTACGCCATTGGCGGTTAAGGATAGCACCCTCGTTGCCATTACAACTGTCAGAATTAGCCAAAATTTCAACAGACTCCCTGATCGCTGCGTATCCGTGGTTGTGGTAGTTGGCCAACTTTTTTACTTCATCAAATTTAATATTAATTTCTTCGTTTTTGTTTACTTGGGTTAAGGCTGTGGTTAATTTACCTGTTTTTATATCGTGTTTATGTTCTTTGATACGGGTCTTTATTTTTCTTTTTGTTTTTCCTATATAACACTTTTCTTTATCTTGTTCGTTATTGTATGGTATTTTATATATTCCTGCAGTTTCTAAAGATTTAGTTTTATCTTTGTCACTTCTTATTAATTGAAAAATGTTAGGGTTAGGTTTTATGGGTACATTTATATTATGTTTTGTTGTACATTTATATTATGTTGTTTTTCAATGTTATGTTGTTTTTATGTTATTTTTCAATTAATAAGAAGTGACAAAGATAAAACTAAACCTTTAGAAACTGCAGGAATATATAAAATACCATACAATAACGAACAAGATAAAGAAAAGTGTTATATAGGAAAAACAAAAAGAAAAATAAAGACCCGTATCAAAGAACATAAACACGATATAAAAACAGGTAAATTAACCACAGCCTTAACCCAAGTAAACAAAAACGAAGAAATTAATATTAAATTTGATGAAGTAAAAAAGTTGGCCAACTACCACAACCACGGATACGCAGCGATCAGGGAGTCTGTTGAAATTTTGGCTAATTCTGACAGTTGTAATGGCAACGAGGGTGCTATCCTTAACCGCCAATGGCGTAAAGTCTTTAAAAGGACAGGAAGACCACAGTTTCGAACACCAAACAAGGTAGTGACCAAGCTGGGGCGCCCCAGATGAAACTAGTCTACCAAAGATGTAACGTGAAGATAAGTAAAAGGTTGTATATCTTAATGGTTTTGTTAATTAAACATAGTATAACCAGGAAAATTTTCATCCTTAAAATTTTCATCCTTCTTCCTTCCAGTTCTTTTTTACAATACAATTTCTAGAATTAATGATCTGACATGTTTGCGTCATATTGCCGCCAGCATTACCTCTTTTTAAAATCTATTGTGAACATACTTTTATGTGTATAAAACAAATCTTTTCTTATCATTTTGTTAAAAGTCACATTGTATTTCCATCAGAAGTAATGAATTTCATAAAACTTAAATATTTCGTTTCACTTAATAATTTATATTAACAATAATGAGGCCAAATAAAATAAAAGCTCTCCAGAGATAGAATTTAATTTATTGCAACAGGAATATTTTGTATACAAAGTAGGAAATAGTTTCATTTTTTTCTTTGACATGTGTTTCATATCACCTGAGTTTTAAAGATAGCTATTTGGGTCACCAAACAAGGAAATAATGTCTCAAATTTAATGGTTTGCATTTTAGTATAAATAATTGGAAATTTGACAATATAATTATTGGAATTTCTTCTCTTAGAAGGTGAGTTTTCATACTTTTGTATTTTATAAATTTATAATACTTTTGTTACATTTCAATGAATTTGTCCTGTCATACTAAATTAAATTCTATCATAGACAGATTTTTTTTTCTTATATTCAAATTCATAGTTATAAAAAGTGTGAAATTCATTTTGTCAATTCTATATTTTTGTGAATTTTTTAAACATTCACGTTGCGATCATTTTCAGGACATCTATAGAGAGACTCTGCTGATTCAGTTAGAGTCAGCAAACAATTGCCGCAGTTGTGTTGCAACCGTTAAGGACTTTGCTTATGAATTCTTAAATTTTTTTTTAACATAAACGTAATTTCAGTTGTAGCCCTTAATATGTCTGAATATTTTAAGTAGCCTTTTTAATCTGAAATCTAAACATATCATTAATATGATTAACTTTTAATTCATTTTTTATCTAATTTTTTTTGACAAATAAAACTGGGTTTTAAAAATGACTGAAATGAATTAAAATCCATTAGTTAATTTTAAAAAATCTAACTGTCGTGTCGAGAAAAACTGTTTGCACCCCTGAATTCAGAGAAATCGCCCTTTTCATTGGGTTGTAACAATAAGACTGATATTTTTGTGACAAATCATTATATCCCTCTTATTCGAAAGTATGTTAACAATTTAAGCCATGACATTTAAATTTTAACTTTATGCAAGCATAGATAAATTTCCCAACTATTATTATTATTTTTTATTTTTTTTTAAAGCTACAATAATGGTATCAAGAAGATATTTAAAAATACTTATTTTTTATCCACCCTTTCGAATACACTTATTCCTTTACATTAAAAAATACCTAAAAGTGTAAAGTCTGGCAATTTCATAAAACCATTAATTTTTTTATTTTAACTAATCTTGTTAAAAAATTTAAAAATACATCAGATATCCTTTAAAAATTATCGAACTTTCGTGATCTATATTTATCAAATCACACAGGGTTTGAAATTCAAAACATATCAGTTTTTTTATTTAATTGTACAGTCGCCGGTAAAAAGAATTAAGCACCGGGACTTTCGTAGAATTTTTTAAAGTTTATTCATAATCTATATTATGGATACACCCGTAAACTTTTCACCTAGCTTGACCCGTAAACTTTTCACCTAGCTTGACCAATCCCGAAAATATTGCAAAATTGCTAAAGAGAGGGACAGCTGAGTTCAACTCCTAGCCAGAAGGCATATGGACTCTTTTTTCAAAAGGAGGAATGTTTCATTGACACTTAATCAGGAGGTAGTTAAACAATGACACAAATACCTTCCACAATGATCTTTTGAAATGCCTGCGAGTAAAAATATATCCTTTCAGATTTTCTTTCAGATTCTATTGTTGCTGTTTTTAACGAGGTCAATATGGGGCCACGCAAAGCAGTATATATATCTCGAGAGTTTTCATTTAATTCATTCAAAATGAATTGTGTCATTTGCCAAGATCTTTTAGATCCAGCGCATGCCTTTATGCTCAATTGTGGTCATGAGTTTCACAAGATATGTGTCCGCAGTCTATTAATTCATGCAGATAGCTACAATAGCGCACTTTGCCCTCTATGCCGATTTGTATTTTATTATGAGGGCATAGAGAGTCACTTGAACATTCCCGAACTGGTTACTATACAGTCTACTCCTCCTGTCACGCCAATACGATATGATAACTTTCAGGAAGATGTCCCAAGCGGAAATCAGGGAGTTTCTGTGAATTTCTCCCGTGAATTTTTGCCCAGCTTTTTGGAAAGTTTCCAAAATTCACAGCCCTTGTTGATATCAACAATTCCAAGTACCTCATTCGACAGACAGCCTTCCGTATTTACTGAGCCCCTGTTGGTATCCAGCGAATTCTTCAGCACCCCCTCCGTATCCACTGAGCCTCTGTTGGTATCCAGCGAATTCTCCAGCACCCCCTCCGTATCCACTGAGCCTCTGTTGGTATCCAGCGAATTCTCCAACATCCCCTCCGTATCCACTGAGCCTCTGTTGGTATCCAGCGAATTCTCCAACATCCCCTCCGTATCCACTGAGCCTCTGTTGGTATCCAGCGAATTCTCCAACATCCCCTCCGTATCCACTGAGCCCTTGGGACAAGCCCAGGACAACCCTGCACAAGCTACAAGATTCAGAAGGGCCAAAAGAACTACTGTAAGTTCGTATAATCTACCTATTGTAAAAAAACTATCTATGAAAATTAAAAAAAAGGGACGTAAGTCATTCAGAAAGTTCCAACAATTGGGGAAAAATTTAAGAAAATTAAAAAGAGTAAGGTATTCACCTACTTTTAACTCTAAATTGAACGTGTTATATACTAAATACTTAGAAATTAAAAATAAACAAATAGAGTTTATGAGAGAGATTATAAAATCTCTCTCATAAATTTTCTTCTCTAAATATTTAGAAATTAGAAATAGACAAATAGACTAAATTTTCTTATCCTTTATATATAATATCAATCTAAATTTTTTTAAATTGATTTAATACGTATTGAAATTTAATGTATCCACTATTTAATTTTACGTAATTTACAGGCGTTTTTTGGTGCTGACACTGAATATAGATGGCAGCACTAAAAAAACGTAAGCTATTTTAATTTAAAATTCAATGCGTCCATTTATTTGCAAATGGGCGCTGTTTAAAAAATATTTAACTTTTTCAATCAATTTTTTTTTTTAAAAACTCATAAACTCTTAAACTAAATTTAAATTTAGTTTAATTTTGAAAAATATGTTTGCCTTATGAATTAAGAAAAAAAAATTCGTTTATTTTTACCGATAGAATTTTGAATGGCTTTTACTGGTTCCTTTTAGAGATTATAATTGTATATTGTAATTGTATATTGTAATTATGTAATTATTGTAAGTATATTGTAATAATAAATATTGATTGTTTAAGTGTTGTGTCATTGTGTTCATATAAGAAAAAAATTTAAACTGAAAGAAAAAAATATAACATTGATTACAGAGAAAAACATTGTATATATTACTTCTCACTGGTTTGAAAGAGATGTTACTGATGAATATCTAATTAAATTTTACTTTTGTTACACATTAATATTCTTTAAAAGTAAGTGAGGTTTAAAAAGAAAGAAAGAAAGAAAGAAAGTTTTATGAAAATAAATTAACAGGATTTAAAATGTAATCAGGACAAATAATTTTGATTTATTAACTTTCTTACTTTAAATTATATACAGTATATTAAAAAATAAAATAAAAAAAATTTGAAATACATATGTATATTTATATCTTATATAGAAGCATATTTTATGATAGTAATTAAAAAAGTAAATAAATAAATAAATAAATATTTGATTTAAATTGATTTAAAAAAAAATATTTTTCAAAGAGACTTCACAATTGTTCGCATTTTGCCAGTGAAATTCTATATCTGAGAAATCTCCATCAAAGTTATAAAGCAAAAGATGTTGAAAAAGTTAATAAATGTAGAAGAAGTAATTTAAAATTTCACAAAAAACTGCTAAAGGGTTTATTAAGGGCAGTTATATCAGAAGAGTAATAAATAATGAATTGTTTTTGAGAAAGTGAAATATGAGATCATTTAAAATAAAACCACTGTCATTGCTCAGCAATTCAAAGATTACATTGTATAAATTATAACTGTAGTACATATACTAAAACAATGCATTATTTTAATATAAAAAATTTATAAAGACTAAAAAGTTTCACAAAAACATTCTCAGTTTATGCATTAAAACATTTCATAGAAGAAATATATAACTAGATGAAATGTTTTAATGTATGAACTGAGAGTGTTTTTGTGGAACTTTTAGACTTTATAAAGACTTTCTACAGTTATAGTGTGAGATATTTAAATTGGTTACATTAAAATAATACATTGTTTTAGTATATGTACTACAATTATAATTTAAAGATTTAAACAATGAATTAGAAGAAATTTAATATATGAAAATAAAAAATGACACCAAAAAAATTATCCTACATCATCCATTTGTATATTAATTTACATGAAATAATTTAAAAGTATTGAACACAACACAATGTTAATGTTAGAGACAATAAGATTAAGCTTTTTAAACAGTTAATTCAGGGATAAATAAAAAAAATGAAACATTTAGATTGATCAACAATAACTACAATTAAGTGGCGAAGAACTTAAAAATTTATATTGTAAAAGTAGCTAATCTATATAAATAATCTATATAAATAACAATCATATACCCATAGATGATATTGAAAATATAAACTACTATGTATTACCAACCTACGATCTTATTGTGATAAATCACAATAAAAAAAAATATTAACCCTTAAACACAGACGTGCGGTCTGTATGACCGCTCCGATATTTTAGAACTGCAAAACTCTTTATAAGTTATATAATTATTCTCCTTCTTTTCAGTACTTTCATGTTGGCATTAAATATAACTACTTCTAAATTTTTATTAAATTCTGCGCATTAGTTTTTTTAAAAATAAATTTTAAATTTGTGCCGCGGTCATATAGACCTCACGTCTGCGATTACGTTACTTTTTCTCGCTTGTGGGAGATGCGGGATTATTACAAATTTTTTTAATATTCTTTATATAATAGCCTTTTTTGCATTATTTTATATAATCCAGACACTGTTCATGTGGAATTTATTAAATAATTTCATTTGTACGCATTTTCAAGTAAGTTGTCCTTATTTTCATTATTTGATTCATTTTTCTGGATTTTTTCATATAGTTTTTAGAAATCATATTTTTAATATATTAATTTTATAGTTTTTAAATGAATGAATTACCTTAATATAACTTGGAATGTGTATTCTTGCATATAAAATAGCAGGAATTTATTATCTTCAAATTTTGTATTTTAAAAATGCATAAAACAGCTCGCGGTCTGAGAGACCGCACGTCTGTGTTTGTAAGACAGAAAATAAACGTCTGTAGTTAAGGGTTATATTGGGATTGTAGTGTGAAAAAACTAGATAAAACAATTATGTTAAAAGACCGTAACGATCCCTATATAATGACCATTTTTTGAGAAAGGTTTTACAATAAAATGTGTCAAAGAAAACTGTGAGGATTGTGCAATGAACGTACAATATTTATATCCTATTAGATCTACGTGGGCAGAGGAACGACAAATAAATTATAGAATTTTAAATTTAAATAATGTCATTAAAGAGACAGATTTTATAATAGAGGAGATTATTTAGCTATTTATTAAAAATTATGTATTTCTTTTTAAATTTGTAAAATATGTTTTCTTTGTATTATATTGTGTATATATATTTGAATATAAAATTTCTTTATTTAATTTCTTTTGACATAAATTTTAAATTTCTCGAAAGCTTTTTAAAATATTTTTAACATTTAAAATTTTTCAAGAGATGAAAAAGTTAAATATATTTAACAGTTAATTTTTTGATATTTTATTAAATTCTCGAAAGCTTTTTAAAATATTTTAAACATTTAAAATTTTTTCATCTCTTGAAAAAGTGAAATATATTAACAGTTATATACCTTAATTTTGATATTTTATTAAATACTAATTTCACAATGACCATCAAATATCTAGAAAATTTCTTCAGTAATCATCTTGAAACTTCCCACACAGCACAACCACATCTATAAGATATCTATCTATTAGATGAAAACCCAAGACATCCAACACATATAAGTCTTCCAAAAATATCCGCATGACATTTTTTTAACATCTATTAGAGATTGGAGGTGTGATCTGCGGACTGGACTTTGTATTTTACGCGTTTCAGAAAGCCCTCTGCAAGGTATCTTAGTTTGAAAATTTTTACCAATTTGCTTCCAAGTGAAATTTGCTCAAAACATTTAGCAGTCATATTTTAAGATACTATGTAACTATTGTAAAATGGTATGGTAGAGTCATTTTGTGGTACTTGGCTACATGCATAAAGATTATGTTTGAACACATAATTAATAATTGAGTAATTCTTTTGACAAATGATGGGTTTTTCATTTAACTGAATTCAGCGATTAGTTGGTCTATCCTCGATTATGGTGTAACAAGACTTGCTATAATCTATATCGAAAGGTGTTTAAAATACAAATCTATACTGTACGAAGAGTTATGAGGACTGATTGTTTTTATTAAACATTTTTATTTATTTGCTTAAAACTGACTTCAATATTTTATATTCTGATCATTGGTATTACCATCCAATCAATGAAAACGAAGAAAAATTTATCGTCACTATGAAAGCTAATTTTCATGAATTTATACCAAAATATGGTGCTGTTGTTACCCAGATTGTTAAATTTTTTGCGACTCCATTTTATGTTAGATCTAACTAAGTGCAGCAAATGTGCATGGTATACTATTGTGCATGGTATACTATTTCCTTATATTGTATATCCATTTTTTCTAAACATGAAGGGTGAAAGACAATGGATTAGATTTATGATCTTTTGTGAATTTATTCCACAATTATACAGTTTAATTGAAGCTGATAAGTTGAGTTTTAAGACTAAATATTTATTCCATATATTTAAAATACTGACATTTGAGTATGACAAATGGGTTAATAACAGGGTGGCTGGGAAAACATAAAAGAGTGGCAGAATGAAAATTTCAATGGAAACGATATTTTCACTGTCAGTGCTTAGAAAATGCTCCACCCATGTGACCACATAAAATACTATATGACCTTCAAAAAAATAAAAAAATAAATATATATATATATATATATATATATGTC
The DNA here is from genome assembly GCA_963930645.1 of Salticus scenicus. Classification (NCBI taxonomy): domain Eukaryota; kingdom Metazoa; phylum Arthropoda; class Arachnida; order Araneae; family Salticidae; genus Salticus; species Salticus scenicus. The sequence continues at coordinate 250,307,039 of OZ005658.1, forward strand.
ATGTCTTGATCTCCTGATTTCGTGTATGCAGTCGTGAATCCATGAGAAAGTAATCCAGGCTGGTTAACTAGAAACTTATTTATTAAAAGTCCATTTGTGGGCTAGGGAACCGAGTCATTTTAGGGCAATGAAGGCTGTCGGGGTCTCGTACAGTCCCGCGGCGTGGACAGAATTTTTCAGTGACCCAACCTTGCATGAAACGTTCAAATTCGGTGGCGCTTAGCTGCTAACTTTTCTGGCAAGAACTAAATCAAGAGAGATTAAAGAGAGCTTCAGAGATCCCCAATTTTTGGCAAGTTCCATCTTTTAAACCCTAATTTTTGGTGTAAATTGCCGTATTTCGAAACCCAACCCCATTTTATTTAATTGGTTATTTTATTCAAAACTAACGCCTCTGCCTGCCTTTTCATTGTTTTCTATTGGTTATACTTTTATATTCTGTAGACATCGCGAGCTGGTCGGCGCTCTTGTTTGCCAACTCGCCAAGTCATTAAAACCATTATTTATTGCTTTGTATCTGACATGAAATAATCAAACCGTCATTAGACTCATAAATCCTTTATTCTTTAACTGAATCTTTTCGGAGCCTACTGCTTATTAACTTTATTTCTAGGCTAATTATAAAGCTATTTCCAGATATCAAAATACTTAAATGAATCATTTGCTTATTTATTTCAAAGGATGATGACCGCAATTGCATTTTCCACTCACTATTTTTCCCATACTTTTAGAGTAATTTATAATCCAATATGAACTTTCTTTTAATGCTTTCTGCTATCTAAAAAGAATACCGTAGAACGTAAATACACTAATTTAAAATATAAAAATATTAATTTATTTCTTACCTCTTTTAATCTATTCTATATCTTTCATATCTATTATATTTTATATCCCCCCCCATCCAAGAAAGGTCCCCGTCTGACATTTTAAACTCACTTTAGGGTTTACTACCTCAAAATATTGATACCAAAATAATAATAAGTAATGAAAATTAAAAATATAGAACCTTATGAAAAATTAACAATCACAACACAATTACTTAAAATAAGAGTTGAAGACTGTCTATAAATGTGGAAAATATGTACAATACGAAGATAATACCGATACAAGTGATGAAGGCAGGGGCAGTTGGTGAGTAATGACGAACAATAAGTAAATTGAAATGACAATTGGGGCAAGAAGGCTCCTGTTTCCCAAGAAGTAAATGCTTATGTGTGAGCCTAGTGTGTCCAATCCTAAGGCGAGTAATAATTACTTCATATTTACTAGGAGTAAGTGTGGGCCAGACTGCAATGTTTGGTTTGATGAGATGTAGCTTATTATTAGTTTCATAACCGCACTCTCTTTGCCATATATCTTTTAAAAATTTCTTTATTGAGTGCTTAATATCCTCATAAGGAATTGGACAATTTATAGTAACTAAAGCCTGCCTAGCTGCTTTATCTGCAAATTCGTTGCCTTTTATACCAACATGACCTGGAACCCAACAGAATAAAACGTTAAATCTCTTTCTCAGAAGGTCGTTATAAGCTTTTAGAACAGAAATAAAAGAAGGGTTACAAGAAGTGGATGAAAGTGAATCGATGACACTCTTTGAGTCTGTATAAATTATGAATTTTTTTATAAGGATGAAATGAGATGAAATTAAGTGCAACTTCAACTGCAAAAAACTCCGCAGAGTAAATGGACAATGAATTAGCGAGTCTATAGCTAAAAACTGTATTACCACATATGACACCACAACCAACCCGGTCACTTGTCTTTGAATCATCTGTAAAGACCTCCACATATTCCTTATAATCACTGCGATGAGCAGCATAAAGCGTCTTAAAAAATTGAGGCACCTGTGTTAGATCTGTCAAAATTTTTAAATGGATAAAGACAAGAAACGGCTTGGAAGTCCCAAGGAGTCATATTCAAAACATACCGAGGGAGAACTTTGGTATGAGCATGACAAGTGCCTGTAAGAAGTGACCAGCAACAAGTCTTCTAGTCATACCTCTGTTTGAAAAATTTTCAAAATCTGATATCTTACAGTCTCATAAAAACAAGGTCTAGTTGAAAAATGTCAAAGGCTAAGCCCTGATTTGAAAAACTGTAAGTCCAACTTTATAAATGAAGGGTTTGAACTTGGCTTTGCACGCGTCTTCGACAGATTTCGGAGCCACAAATTCGATGCCACCACAGGACGAGACTGGAACATCGAAATGGGTGATGACGCCCGAGGTGTAAAAAGGAAGCATGGATAAAAGGATCACTTTATCCGTGACATTGCCGTATTCGAAATAGATGCAAAAAAGGGCGTCGATAATTTTTTGGGTGAATCGTTTGAAAGCCAAGTGACCCGTTTCCAAAAAGCAAACGACCCATCGATCGATGTAAGCTCGGTTTTCTAGCATGTAATCGAAGGCATCCCAAAAGGCCAAATACACGCTCAAAATGTCCTTATTGAAAGGGATCAGGTTGATGATCACGTAGGTGTTGGGCTCTTTCAGACCCATGTTCAATTTTCCGGAGAGCGTTTACACGGTGGCGTGGTCTCTTTCCACCAGTCCCACATTGCGGGTCTGGATGGACAAGTCTTGCCGCTTGAGTAATTTGGCCGTCCCTTCGAGATCCATGCCGCAGAAATAACAGACATGGATCCATGGTTCGTTGTCCCCCCTTTTAAATGTATAGTGTGAAGTGAAAACGACGACGCGAGACACCAGGGGGTGCTTGATCACTGATTTGTGGGAGCTGGGTTCCAAATAGAGGAGTAAATCACATTTGTCGATGGGATCGGTCGAGCGCTGAATGTGAATGCGATTGTCAGCCGACGAGGAAATGCAATGGTCGGAAACGATAATGACACGAAGTAAAGGGATCGAGAGGAGAGTCTCTAAGAGGAGAGGAACATAACGTCCTAAATTTCTAAAAACGATCATTCGATCCTGTCGTAAGATAAAATCAAACAAGTCTTCAAGGCTCTGTATCATAACTTGATTTACTGTTTTTATTATAAAATTATTTATTATCTATTAATCTAATATATATATATATATATATATATATATATATATATATATATATATATATATAAATGATCTTTTACAAAATTGTAAATGACTAATTTTTATCTTTATAGATTTCTAAAAAAGATGCATCTTATCTGTAGTATTTGCCGTGAGAACAAATCTGTAAAGACATCACTGGTCTTATTGTGTCACCATAGTTTTCATGGACACTGTATCATGGAATGGCTGGAAATAAAAAAAGAGTGCCCAGAATGCAGGCGAAGACATAGTGATTATCAGATAAGAAGAATGTACAAAAAATTCCTTAGAAAATATTGTTTTCACCATTTTATTTTACATTAAATATTTCTATTCATTCATTAATTAACGTTATGTAAAATATTATAATAAACATTTTTTATTAACTGTCTGTTGTTTATAGTCTATATTTTATATTAAACAACATATTCTAAACTAATTTAAAAATTGTAAAATTAACCGGTAGAATTTAAATAACACATTACTCACATGGGTCTATTTTTATTATTTCATAAATTGTTCAACATACATAGATCACCACCATTAACAAGAGGTATGGTGTAAATTAATATTTTTAATTACCACAACAATTTTTTTTTTTTTAATCAATAATTACATTAAAAGAAAAAATTATTTTTCACACCCATCATAGTAGATCCACAGAGTCCATACTATACTTACATGCACTAGTCCACACTATTAGTTTTTTACAACAAACCATGTGCTCTCCATTTGTGGTAGTTCCACATTGCGGGTCTGGATGGACAAGTCTTGCCGCTTGAGTAATTTGGCCGTCCCTTCGACATCCATGCCGCGGAAATAACAGACGTGGATCCACGGTTCGTTGTCCCCCCTTTTAAACGTATAGTGCGAAATGAAAACGACGACGCGAGACACCAGGGGGTGCTTGATCACAGATTTGTGGGAGCTGGGTTCCAAATAGAGGAGTAAATCACATTTGTCGATGGGATCGGTCGAGCGCTGAATGTGAATGCGATTGTCGGCCGACGAGGAATTGCAACGGTCGGAAACGATAATGACACGAAGTAAAGGGATCGAGAGGAGATTCTCTAAGAGGAGAGGAACATAACGTCCTAAATTTCCAAAAACGATCGTTCGATCCTGTCGTAAGATAAAATCAAACAAGTCTTCAAGGTTCTGTATCATAACTTGATTTACTAATCTAATATATATATATAAATGATCTTTTACAAAATTGTAAATAACTAATTTTGATCTTTATAGATTTCTAAAAAAGATGCGACTAATCTGTAGCATTTGTCATGAAAACAAAACCATAAAGACATCACTCGTCTTATTGTGCCGGCATAGTTTTCATGGGGACTGCATCATGCAATGGCTCGAAATAAAAGAGTGTCCGGAATGTAGGAAACTACATACAGAAGAAGAAATCAAAAGAATATATAAAAAATTTATAAAGAAATATTGTTTTTATAACTATATTCTTCATTAAATATTTTACACATTTATATATTGTTATATAAAATATTATTATAATAAACATTTTTTATTAACTGTCTGTTGTTTATAATCTATATTTTATATTAAACAACATATTCTAAACTAATTTAAAAATTGTAAAATTAACCGGTAGAATTTAAATAACATATTACTCACATGGGTCTATTTTTATTATTTCATAAATTGTTCAACATACATAGATCACCACCATTAACAAGAGGTATGGTGTAAATTAATATTTTTAATTACCACAACAATTTTTTTTTTTTTTTTAAATCAATAATTACATTAAAAGAAAAAATTATTTTTCACACCCATCATAGTAGATCCACAGAGTCCATACTATATTTACATGCACTAGTCCACACTATTAGTTTTTTTATAACAAACCATGTGCTTGTGGTCTGTTTGTACACTCACTTTTTTACATGCCGCGATGACACTAGAACAACAGGGCGTTGAGTTTTTCTTGTGACAATTCAAAAGTCCACTCGTCGACGTCGTCCAAGTGAGATTCCACACGACCTATCGGAGTTCCGAATGGAAGGCCACGAAGATGATCCAGTAACTCGGAATCGTTTAAGAAATCCACGAAAAGGAGAGACGCTCGGTTGAAAATTTTTTTACCCCATCGAAGGATGCAGTCGGATACAAAATGTCCTGCAAATAGGATACATTCCAGGATCAGAGCTTGGTAGGATGCGTGTCCATACCAGGATATCGGTGTAAAAGCATTTTCTCCCTCTTGAGGGAACAAACGTTCAATGGAGGGTCTGTCACATCGTAGGATGATTTCGCGTAATTTAGTTTGAAACAGATCTAAAGCATCTTCCATGCTATGCATTCGTGAAAGGTCATAAATCACATTTAGAGAGGTAGGAGAAGGTTCTGTAATAAAATAAACTTTTAAGATGCGTAATATCGAGAGACCCAGGATGTGTTCTTCGGGACTGTAGGATACATCTTTCAAATCATCCTCTATGATCATTAAATCCCATTTAAACAGGCGAACACTGACTGCAAACAGATTCCTGAGATTATCCATGTTCACTTTGGCTAAGCCACATCACATTATAAAGTCAGACATAAGCGGAAGGGAGTATATTTGTCTCGGATGAGGGGCGGGCTTACCAAATCCACCAATCAGTGCGTGGGTCACTTTTTAATCAGCCAGTTAGAAAGACACCATGTTACAATGATGGAATAACAGAAAATAAATTGTCATTATTAAAAATCACTCTTTAATAATTTATATATATATATAATTATTCGTTCAAACTCAATGAGCTGTTGATAATGACTTCTTTGTCTTCTTAGAGGCGTCCTTGACTGACATTAACCCACTACGTCAAATCGATCACGAAGCACTTATTGAAAGCAAACCTCATTTACATGAGTGCCACACTTATGCACGTAGCTCGAAATTTGAATTGATTGAATTGATCACGCTACCGAAAACGATCAAAAAACGATCGTTCGATCCTGTCGTAAGATAAAATCAAACAAGTCTTCGAGGCTCTGTATCATAACTTGATTTACTGTTTTTATTATAAAATTATTTATTATATATATATATATATATATATATATATATATTTATCTATAAAAAATAAATGATCTTTTATAAAATTGTAAAGACTAATTTTGATCCTTATAGATTTCTAAAAAAAAGATGAAGCCTGTGTGCGCCATTTGCTTAGAAAAAAAAAAAAGAGCAGCATCGCTTAATTTAATGTGCCACCACACTTTTCATGGAGAGTGCATCATGGAATGGTTTACAAAAAAAACAGACTGTCCTGAATGCAGGAGAATACATAGTGAACATCAAATTAAAACCATCTACAAAAAATTTATAAAGAAATTCTGTTATTAAAATTATATACTTCATTAAGTTGTTATCATCACATTAAGTTGTTTTGTTTAATAAATGTTTTTTCATTAACTATAAACTGTGTCTGTCGTTTATAGTCAAATATGAACATATTTTAAATTAATTAAAAAAATTAAATTGTAAAATTAAATATTTGCAGGATTCTAAGAGAAGAGGACGTCCTAAATTTCCAAAAACGATCCTGTCATACTCAATTAAGTTTTCAAGGCTCTATCATAACTTGATTTAATGAGTTATGTTACTTATAAAATTGTTTACTATTATATATATATATATATATATATATATATATATATAGTTTACAATTATTATCTGTTGTAAACTTTATGAATGATTTGAGTCAATTGGTTTATAATGAGTGTTCTAAAAGTAAAAAAAAGACATTTTAAATGACATTACATTTTTAATAGCAAATCACTTTTTTACATACTTGACCTTATGTTTGGGTTTAGAGTGTTTGCAACAACACTCAACAACAGGGCGTTGACAGGTCACTGCAACAACAGGGCGTTGAGTTTTTCTTGTGACAATTCGAAAGTCCACTCGTCGACATCGTCCAAGTGAGATTCCACACGACCTATCGGAGTTCCGAATGGAAGGCCACGAAGATGATCCAGTAACTCGGAATCGCTTAAGAAATCCACGAAAAGGAGAGACGCTCGGTTGAAAATTTTTTTGCCCCATCGAAGGATGCAGTCGGATACAAAATGTCCCGCAAATAGGATACATTCCAGGATCAGAGCTTGGTAGGATGCGTGTCCATACCAGGATATCTGTGTAAAAGCATTTTCTCCCTCTTGAGGGAACAAACGTTCAATGGAGGGTCTGTCACATCGTAGGATGATTTCGTGTAATTTAGTTTGAAACAGATCTAAAGCATCTTCCATGCTATGTATTCGTGAAAGGTCATAAATCACATTTAGAGAGGTAGGAGAAGGTTCTGTAATAAAATAAAACTTTTAAGATGCGTAATATCGAGAGACCCAGGATGTGTTCTTCGGGACTGTAGGATACATCTTTCGAATCATCCTCTATGATCATTAAATCCCATTTAGACAGGCGAACACTGACTGCAAAAAGTCGATGAAACAAGATTCCTGAGATTGATTTTATCACTTATGATGAAAAGTTCCATTACAACAGTCAATAAGATTATTGATGTGAAAATAATGCAAATGAAGTTTCTGCTATTAAAAATATTTTTTAAATTATCATTCGGCATTCTTCAGATGCGTGACACTTTTTGACAAATTTTTCTTAAATAATGCAAAACCCAACGTCTGTAGACTGTATTTATAACAGTTGTCGATATGTTGTTATTCAATACCAATGCGTCGCAAAATATCTTCTTCAATATCTTTTATGTGTTGCAACACAAAACTTTCACAGAGTTCTTGATATCGAAATATCAAAGACATGTCTAATTTATCTTTCATTTTCTACTATAGAGCCCATGTCCAACTTTTGGCATCTATTCACGAGTTTAATATTCAAAAGATAATGATATTCATGTATGAATCGTGCGGACAACTTTTGAAACTGGGAAATTTTGTTCCACTCTACCCGATCCCGAAATTCTAATATGGATGGTTCTTTCAGTTGAAAATTGATGCTGAGATAGTTTTCCCATACGATTTTGTCGGCATTAGCTCTCATAAAAGCCTCGGACAGAATCTGATACTCACAAATCATAACCCAATTAATTTTATGTTTAAATTCTAACATAAATGGTTCGCTTAATTTTTATGCCTGGATACAGCTGACCAATCTAAAGCATTCTGTAAAGTCCTGATAGTTTCCTCCGATAGATGAGTATCTCTTGCAAGCACCAACCAATTAACCATATTTTCTTTCTTTCTCATTTCAACCATGTTCATGTATATTTATTTTACTTATTAGTTTAGAAGAACCATGCAAATGCATGAAACAATATTGTAAATATAATTTTTGAGAGGTAAATGCTTCGTTATTTATACAATTTGATAGAGAAATAGGTGTCTCTTTTTAAAACATAAATAAATAAATAATAGGAATTCAATTATAGAATGCTTGTCATCGTTTAAAATAATAATAATAATAATAATAATAAAAAAATAGAAATTAAAAAAAAGTTTATATATCTTAATGTGAAAGTGAACTATATCGAGTCAATGAACCAAAGTTCAAACGGTTTTAATGCATGGGCATAAGAAATGAGAATGAGAAAATATGAGTCTAGTGTATGGGCGTGGGGAACGAATGTAATAACCGAAGGAAAAACGATACAAGATGTATCAATTATGCAATATACAATTGTGAGAAGGAAAGTTTAATACAATTGTATTTATTATGTTAGAACGAGGAAAACAATCTGTTAAAATGTCTGTATAACTGACAGTCATTTGAAAAAAAAGTTACTCTAATAAGATGAAGTTCTTTTTAGAGGAATAACCTTTTCAATTCCATGCTATTTTTTTTATCAAAACACTTATTTTCTTCATCACTTATATTAAGTAAATATACTTTTTTTTTAATATGAAAGCCATATTTTTATTAATTATTATTATCATTAATATTTGAAATAAGACTAAAAAATTTTTAAGTATATTTTTAACAGAAAATAAAAGTTTCTGCTTTTAATTTTCAGAATGTGGAACTTCTAAAACCAAGAGATATTTTAAAAGATTTTTGCCGAGGAGGATGATGAGGAAATAAAAGAAAAAAAAAAATCCCCCGACATGGCGATGAGGAAGATGATGATGTAATAATCTATGAGAGAAAATCGTGTGAGGAACAAAAATTAACTTTTCAAAATAAAATGAAATAAAATAAACTTTTTTATAACAGTATTTGACGATAGAAGAAAGAAAAAGTATAATCTTGATCTTTCTGAGGAGTGTGAAAAAATTCGATATAGCCTGTTCTCGGTTAATTTGAGCAAAAACATCACAATAGAATTCAAATAGTTTCATTCAAGTTATTATGTGGGGTTTTGAAAAATTAACTCAGAAACTCTAGAACCCCGAAATCGCTTCAATATGCCGACAAATTTATAAAATAAATTTAAAATAGCCACTCTTACTTTACTGAAACACGTAAAAAATTATTATTATTATTATTATTATGTAACTTTGTACAAATCATGTAATCGATTTTTAACTATAACTACCTGACTAACACATTTGAAACTTGCAGGATAGCCCAGAACACGGTAAAAATACATTTTTAACACATTTAATCTATTGTTTCATGCTCCTACTACCTTCGGCAGTGTTTATAAGATTCAATAAAAAAATTTAACTTCTCGACATTTAAAATTTCCAGAACAGCCTAAATAAAAGGAAAGAATTTCTTTAATTTTAAGACATGCCAATACTTGGGTGTATCCTGTATAAGAGATTCATTTCGGAGATGCGCTCTCATCCATGGGATTTGAGGCCATGCTTAAATCAGCCAAAGTCCATATCCTAGATCCTTTGGTATCGACTGCCTGCATCCATAAAGCTGTCAGAATTCGAATCGTGAGGGAGTCAGAGGTCTTCATAGACGAATTCCTAGAAGATTTTGTGGAAAGAACCATGCTGTTCTTTGATGGAGACCACGACGATGACCCTAGCCTCCACGAAGACAGATTTTTGTGGGGGAGCGATCTCGATGGTATAAGCTGATGGCCTAGAGAATTAGGCTGGAGGGGGCAAAAAGGTGGACAGAACGAAGTGTCTCATGGCAGATTTTTTGTCTTTGACGCTTCGTTCGGCCCATTTTTTAGCGACGGTAGTAAGCCAATATTGAATGTGTATGAACTGAGACTTTGAATTGGGTGCTATAGAAAATTTATGCATATTAATATTGTCCTGATGCTGGATTAGTCCAATCGGTTTGAATCTGAGATAGAAAATAGTAACATCCCAATATTGTAACGATAGATAATTCTAATGCCTCTGAGATAGAAAATACTAATGCCTTTGAATCTGCGATAGAAATTTAGAATATTGTATAAATTTTTAAAGGGTCCAGACGTTAGATACAATTTTTAAATGGACAATGTTGGGCGACGACCATTTCTAAATGAACCAATATTGAATAAATTTGTTAACGATCCAATAAACAAATAATATATTTAAATACTAAAAATTTATTATTAAAATATATTCTAAATAGATGCTATACCAATATTAAATACATTTTTTAACGATCCGATAAACAAATAACATATTTAAAATATTTAAATAATATATTTAAAGTCAAAAAATTTATTATTCAAATCAACAACTGAATCGATTCGTGAAAATTTCTGACGGGGTAGAGTTACTCATCATGAAACTGACCTATGCAATGATTTAGCCAATGCCATATCACATAAATAATTTTATCGCATATTCTTTTATAGTAAATATCTTGGTCAAGACCATATTGTATAAATATGTCAATCTGAACAAAGTTTTAATATGTTATACTATCATTTCAATAATCCCTGGCCTCAATAGTTTCAATATTATTTGAAATTTTGGGTTTTTTCTAGTTCGAGGCTCTAATTTTTAAGGTTTTTATATTTGGGTCAAAATAGCATCTGCCTTTATATACGTGCGTCTGCATACGTTCCTCATTCATAAACATAATAATTATGCCTAAAGAGAAAAAGCAATGTGCCATATGCTTACTCGATATCTGGAAATACAGGGGCATTAAACTAAGCTGCAAACACTTCTTTCACAAGAAGTGTATTGCCCGTTGGATTCTGATAGAAACAACATGCCCAGCTTGCCGTAATCAGACAAGTGAGTCTGAGCGAGATGTTTATCATAATAATCGAATAAAGTGACTCGTACTTAGTATATACGTAGATAAAGGCCAAGTAACGTAAGTTTAAATATTTTTCTTAATAGTATTTTGATAGCCATCAATGTCCTCATATTAAATAAAAACATCTGAATTTACTTATTTTTCTTTAAGAAATTATTTAAAGCTTACCTTTTCTACAGTTTATTATATTTAACTGTTTTTCTTTTCATATTTAAATTCACTTTGCTTTCATCTTACAAACATCATTATTCTGCTTACTATATCGGCGTTGCCATTTCCAGTCTGCATAATCTTTTCTATTTGTGCTGTCGCCACTCCTTGGAAATTGTCATTTTAAATTATGTTTTGGTTTTCACCAACGGATGTTGTGGCGCAGCTGTCAATATCGTTATGTAGATTAACTAGTGTTGGGTGGTATATAATGCCGTTATGTTTGAAGATACTTCAGTTTCAGTTTAGTGAGTTTCAGCTAGTTTAACTTGGAGTTCCAGCTCTATTGAGTAGCTGCTCACGTTTTTTTATGCTGAACTCAAAATTAAAATCTTAAGTAAATAGATTGTTGACTTTTGTTATTAAGTTTGATTTTTCATGATGTTAATAAGTGTTTACTCAAGTTAAGTTTAAAATCTTTTTTAATCTGCAATAGTTTATCTAGAAATTTAAATGGATAGTTTTTGTGGGGACTTTGATAATGCCAAGTTATTTTGAACTTTGTTTTTTCCTGATGAAATCGTTGGTCATACGGCGACCATGAACTGACTTTAATCCTCTACTAAAAAGTTAAGCTTAACCGAGGTCCCTCTAGTTGTTTTATTCATTGGTCATGCGGCGACCATGAAGTTTGGGATAGAGTTCTTCACTTTAATTTTTCTTCAATTCAGTGGCGTTCGCTGGTCATTGGGCGACCTCGATCTTCAATAAGTTTCGTTTTAAGTTCGATCTTCAGTAAGTTTCATTTTTCTTCAATGTGCCATCTACGTTACGCGGTGTGTGATTGATCGCTCTTCAATAAGTGGTAGAAATGCTTATGCCAGTGTGATGTAATATTTTTTGTAATCTATTTTTCCTCATTGGTCATGTGGCGACCATGTAAATGAACTTGAGTGATATGCCGAAGACTTTATTCATCATGTGTTAACAACCAGTGTAAATGTATTAATGGAGAGGTAATATAATTTTGAATTGTTATTGAAGATAACTTTGTTATATTGGATTTAAAGATTTGTTATATATTTATATTAACTAACTAAATATCAATATGTATATGTGATAAAAAATTCTAATATCTTTGAATTTAAAATACCAGTATAGAAATTTACAATATTGAATAACATGTTTAAAGGGTCCAGACTCTAGATAAAATTTGTAAATGGACAATGTTGGGCGGCGACCGTTTCTAAATGGATCAATATTGTATAAAATTTTTTAATGATTCAATAAACAAATAAAATATTTAAATTCTAAAAATTTAATTATTTAAATCGGATTGTGAAAAATTCTGAAAGGGTGCAGTCGCTCGAAGAATTCTTCGACCAACTGTAATTCCTTTACTTTACAGTTCCACGATTTATTATTTTAGCACCAGTCCCTCTGCAAAAAAGAAAAAAAAGAAAAGCAGAAAAGAAAAAAGAAATCTAATTTAATTAGATTCATATTTTATTTAACTATGTTTTCCGTAGCTGCACGCTCAAAACTAACACAGAATCTTTTCTCTCAATGGGCGTTGGGCGAAGATAATGTCACTCACAATAGAAATGCATCTTGAAACATTTGGGATTTAGGAGTGAAGATTTCAGTGATAAGAAAATTCTTTGTTACACAGTTTGAAAGGATTTTTTCTTTCGATATTATTCATTTTCAGATACATTCTCTGAGCACGTCTGCCATGGTCACTACTTTCCCGGTCAATCTTCCTAGAAATGACCCATGCGATCTCATTATTGCTCTTTCCTCCCCCCACCCCCCCCACCCCCCATTTCAGATATTGTTTGACTACGGGAATATTTCGTTCAGATAAATACGGTTCCACTTTGACTTGCTCTAGCATTTATTTTCTCTCTTCCTTTCATTTTCACATCATTTACTATGGCTGGTAATTCTGATATAAGGAAACAATCTAAAATAATTATTTATCATGTTTATAGGTATTTTAAAGAGCTTGTTACTTCGAAACCTGATGCAAGAATAGAGATATTTTTATGAAAACTCAAGAAACTACTGCTGAAGCTTGTGGGGTGTCATTACGAACAATTTGTAGGATTTGTTCAGAAGGGCTAAAAAGAAAGCTCTTTTCAGGGCTAAGCTTTACCCAAGGCTAAAAATATATAAAATAGATAAATATTACAGAGAACTACAAAACTTTGAATAAACACCGCAAAATGTAAGAACTCACAACAGTTGTATCGGATTTAAAGAAGACACGATCCTTCGTCAGGCGAACATAGTAAAAACGAGTGTTGCATGTTTGCAGCACTCGTTGGTGCTCTTTTTTTTTCTTTTTTTGTAGCACTTGAGCCTACTTTGTTCGCCTTTCTTCCAACCCGAAACGATTATTGCAAGTTCTTGCATTTTATGGTGTTTATTCAAAGTATTGTACTTATTACTTTTAAACACCACTTCTCTCTCTCTCTCTCTCTTTTTTTAATAACTAAATTACATTTTGAAACACTTTCCTCTCAAATAATTTTTTTAGAGAAACATGAATGTTACTACCTGAATGGTAGTTACGTTCATGTTTCTCATACCCGAATTATGGTTATTTACTCCGAGTGACTCCAGGCCAGGGTAAAGACAATGGGACTTCAATTTCACACAATCACCATCATTTATGTTAAATTTTAATTTTCATATTAATGATATAATTTTTAACTCATGGTTTAAAAAAAAAAAAAAACTCTTATTTTTTAAATTTTTATAGCCTAAAATGTACATGGGGAATAAATCTGATAAATTGATTTGCATATATTATTCGCTGTTAACAGTTAGTGTCTTTTAAGACTATAAATTTTGGAATGAGCACTTTGACTGCAAAGGTATTTTATAATAAGATTAAATAATTCATAGCTAAAGAGTATTTAAAAATTATTATTAAGAAAACAAAAATCATTTTATTCTGCTCTATAAACTAATTTTTGGTGTTAGTCATATATTTTTAGGTATTAAATAGTCATAGATCATAAATTATATTAAAATTTCTTAACTACAGGCTTTTATCAAACCTTTAAAAGTGTAGTGGAGTGGCTAGTTTGTTCCTCATTTCCTCCGATACTTAGCCAGTATCGCAGTAAACTCCGAACGAATAGGACGACAAGAGCGACTTGTGTTCAAACCCGGCACCCCTTGTCTACCAGTACTGGCCATTGATACCTCTTGCATTAATATGTGTGAATTGTAGGACTTTTTCCATTCTTGATTTCTTCTTTTTTTAAATGCTACCGAAAACAATAACAGTATGAAATGAGTAACTGATACTGTAATTTTTTCTACATGTGACAATGATAAATGAAATTTAGAAATTAGTTAATAAATATGTTAAATCTAAGGATAAATACAGGAGGAACTAGTCATAAAAACTGAGAATGTGTCTGATCTTTTTTACGTATCTCAGCTAAAATTAAGAAAATATTGACCTTATTGACAGTCTTAGAGCCATCAGTAAAAATTTCTGTATAATCCATATAGTTGTTATGATGAGCAGTGAAAAGTGCCTTAAAGATAGAAGCATCTATGTTAACTTTGTCAAAACATTTAAAAGGATAAATGCAAGAATTTGGAAATTCCAAGGCGTCATATTTAAAAGGTCTCTAGGACGAACTTTGGTGGGAAGATGGGAAATGCTTGGAAGATAGTTCTTTATTCTGAGACCAAAATGTGGGATGCATGATGGATGATTTAAAAAGAGATTGTCAATATTACTACGGATATGAGGATGAAGCGGATGATTAGGATGTGATAGAATTCGATAGTATAGTTGCAAAAATAACTTGTCTAATATTAGTGAGGGATGGCTCTACACAGTCTGCATATAAACTGAGAATTGGAGAAGTTCGAAAAGCCCCTGATGAAATCCTAAGAGCACTGTGATGCACTGTGTCAATCTCTTTCAGATAAATTTCACAGGCGTAATCTAACCTTGAGCGAATAACAGAACGGTAGATTTTAAGTAAGGAATTGCGATCTGCACCCTAAGATGTGTTTGAGAGTACTTTTAAAATGTTTATGTTTTGTCACATTTCGTCCTTAAATATATGTGGCTTAAAATTAAGTTTGTCAAAAATTATACCCAGAAAATGTACAGAGTCAACAACCAAAATAGGTCTGTCATTTATAAAAATCTGTGGATCAGGATGGAGACCCCGTTTGCGACAAAAGTGCACACACTGTGTTTTGTCGATAGAAACAGTAAAACCATTTTTATTAGTCCATTTTATGAAGTTTTTTACAGCAAGTTGTAGTTGGCGTTCAATGAAGCGCATGTCATTTCCGTGGCAAGAGATTTGCAGATCGTCAACATAAAGACTACCATGGACACCTTGTGGTAGTTTTTCTAAGATATTCTTGATTTTTAAAGAGAAGAGTGTGACACTCGGGACACTGCCTTGAGGTACACCTTCTTCCTGAAAGTAAAACTTCGAAAAAACTGAACCAATACGAACTTTGAAGCGTCTGACTCTCAAAAAATTCTCAATAGGAAGATTCCCCCGAAAGTTCAAATTAAAAAGGTCTTTTAAAATGCCATAGCACCATGTCATAGGCCTTTTCCATATAAAAAAAAATTGACATCAAACGGTTATGTCTTGCAATTGCTTTCTGAATATTTGTCTCCAATAATAAGATATTGTCAACTGTAGAACGGCCCCGTCGAAAACCACTTTGCCAAGAGGAAATTAAATTATGCTTTTCAAGAATATAAACCAGTCTAGTATTTACCATTTTCTCAAGCAATTTACATAGGCAGCTATTTAGAGCAATGTGTCTATAATTTTTGCCAGGCTTTGGAAAAGGAATAACAACAGCATTGTGCCAAGCAGCAGGAAATATATGCTCAGTCCAGATTCTATTATAGAGAAGAAGCAGGTTATTAAGCGATGCTTTGGATAAATGGTTGATCATAATGTAAGTAATTCCATCAGGCCCAGGAGCAGAGTTATGGCAACGTTTTAAAATGTCTCTCAGTTCTCTCCCTGTAAATAAAGTATTGTAATCTGGTCATGAGCGGAACATGAAGTTTATTGTTGAGCGTTCAGAATTACGTTTTAAAGACAGAAAGGGTTCAAAATAGGAATTGGTACTAGAGATATTAGATAATGTTCTACCAATGGTATTTGCAATATTTTTGGTTGAGGTAATAGTTTGGCTATTTTCTTTTAAAAAAGAGATGCTGTGATTAGTATAAATACCCATTGCTTTCTTGACACGATGCCACAATTTTTTGCTGCTAATATTGGAGGTAATACTTGAAACGTAATTAACCCAGTGAGCTTTCCTGCGTATTCTCCGTGCACTGGCCTTTGCTTGTTTGAATGCAATATAATTTGTAGTTGTTGGGTAACGCCTAAAAATGCTCATGCTTTTTGTTGCTTTCTCTTTGCAATGTTACATTCTTCATTCCACCAAGGCTTTGGGTATTTAGCAAGACGACCAGACGATTTTGGAATCGAGATGTTAGCAGAGTTGATGATGCAGTTAGAGACATCAGCAACTGTGTTATCAATATCACCATCAATCATTGATTGTGTAATAGTAGCTATAATAGTAAAGGAGGTTCAGTCAGCCCTGTCATAAATAAAACGTGGATTACCAGGATGATGGTCACTACTATATAGATAGTTACTCATAAAAAAAAATTAAAATATGGATATACATTGGGAGAGCAGATGGCAAGGTCTATTGCATGGAAAGTCCTATCACGAAAGATTGAAATTCGTTTAACGGCAATAACTTTTTGGTCTTTCAAATTATCGAGTATTTCACTTTCAAGAATATATTGTAGATCTGGTTCAGAAATCACACCACGACAGATATTCAAAGTATACTTACAGTGACTGGTATATTGGCAAATAGGGTAGATTTTATTAAGTTGTTATTTTCCACCTCAAATAGTAGTTCACCTGATCTAAGCTTTTTTACAGATTTTGGATCACCCATTATCGATTGCAATGATTTCTGAATTAGAAATGGAGAGGTCTTAAAGAAATCTCCTTCATTTCTCTTTACCACAAAAAATCTTGCCTCGCAATTCAGGAATACATTATTCTCATTAAGAGTGGAGGAAAACTCTTCCATTCTTTCCGCCCAAGATTTCTCATTTGAATTTTTAATAGCTTGGCCCGAGCCAGACGCATTATTCAAAATACCCATTTTTGTCGCCATAATAAGAGAGAAAAAGGGAAAAAGGGGAGAGTGTTTCTTTCAACACACAAACGCAAAGGGTTTTTTAAAATCCTCTCTGGGACACCCATAACCACTCACCAGCTACCAGGTCGCCGACCCAGTTCAGGCACCACATGTGACAGTCGTGTTAGTCCGGTGTTTCTCATTCGAGTAGTCAAGGTTGTCTCACCTTCACCAAGGGCACCAGTCTCCCAGTGTGATCCCAAGGCTAGACTGCCATGGCACGATCACCAAAACCTTTCTCCCAACAGCCAGCGCCACACCAACACCGGACAAACTTAGTTAATTGATTAATAGTTAATAATTTATTTTTTTGTTGCCTTTTACAGTTTTATAATTTTTTTTTTTTTTTTTTTTACAGTTTTTCTATTTTTTACTAACATAGCCAACACAGGAAAAACAGGGTTGAGTGTGAACAAAACAAAAATAAGTTAGTAGGACAGGATGAGTGGTATCTTTTTTTGTTCTTTTGAAAAAATTTTATATATATTTTTTTTTTTCAACAACAAAACAAGAATGGGCCAAGAACTTATTGGCAACAAAAAATTATTAAGAAAGTAAAAGAAACAAACAAAGCAGTAACAACAAGAAAGCACCAAAAACCTTATTGGCAGCGAAAACAAAAATCAAAACAAGCGTAAAAGAAAAAAAGAGAAACAAGGCAAGAGGAGGAAAAAAGATCACTCGGGCCCGGGGTGCGTGACTCCCTCTGAATACTTGAAGAAAGTACCTCCCTGGGGGCCTGATAAAGGAATTTAGTTTTTTATACAAAGTGCAAAAGGTTCAAGCGTTCTGTTTATCATTCCATCCGAGAAGGCGTGGAAGGAAAAAATGAGTTCTTATCGAGATGTCTGAGGTGAAATGCCGATTGGCCTTGTTTTCGATACAAAGGGAGGGTGGAAGGAGGTTTAAAAGGGAGGGTGGAAAAAGGCATACATATAGCGACGAATTTTCAATCAGCCTTTCAATTTTCTGGTGTTCTCACTGCTTTTGTTTTTTGGCTATTGTCAGATCTTTTACATTTTTGCAACAAAATGGAATGTTTGATATGTCTAGACAATTTATTACAAGACAAATTTTCTTTACCCTGTGGTTACGAATAGAACAAGACTTGTTTGAAATCATATTACGATCATCTTTCGAGTAAATCTACTTTCGAATGTTCGATCTACAGACGAAATTGTTATTATTGGCTCGGAGACGATTTAAGTGAATCTCAAGAAAAGATAATTGCTCGAGATGTGGAACCCGAAAGACAATCCAGTCCCAATGGGCAGAGCCTCGAAGTGCACGAATAGACATTGAATTCCTCTACGAACACTCAAGATAGCCAAGGAAATTTCCGATCTCCTCCAAGTGCTGTTTCGGAGCCGTCGAGCAGCAGCCGTTATCTTAGACGGAAAATGATAGAGACATTTTCAATCACGATCATCTTCTTCCAGAAGAAATGTAAGTTTTGCACTTTTAGATGCGAATACGCTAGCTGAAGATCTCCAAAGAGATTTTAAAAAATCGTGTCATTTACTTAATAATAATGATTTCAATATAGTAAAATTAATTTCTTTAAAATCTAATAAATTAAAATGCAGTATCCAAGAAAAAGAAAAATAATCAACGTTTATTTCATAAATATGAAGATATGAAAGATAAAAATATGAATTTTTTAGCGGAATTTAATGAAATATTTAATGATATTTTAATGAGCTATTAAATATTTTTTTTCCTTTTTTATATTATATATACAATTAACACTATATATTTATTGTAAATATTGTTTATGCATAATAAATTTTTATTGTTATCTATTTGTTTGTTTTTTCTTCTTTAAGTTATATTTAAAGTCTTAATGATTTTTTATAGTGTAAAGCTATAAAAGGTAAACATAAGAATAAAAAAAATGGGAATTGGACAAGATGTTGTTGATCATAGTTTTTTATGGTCGATGATGGCTTGTCCAATTCCCATTTTTTTGCGCTAAACTCCTATCCAATATTGAATTATAATTTAAAAAATAAATTACGTTTATTATTTAAAAAAAAAAAAAAATTACGAATTTCTTAACATGGGAGAATGAGACAAAAATTTAATTAAAAGGTATATTAAATGGAAAACTTTTTACTGTAAAAAATGTCAGACGAGTTTTAAAATATCAGTTTTGATGCCGGAATGAACAACAGTAACTATAAATATCCTACTTTGGAAATTTACGAATTTCTTAGTTAATGTGGCAGTATAGGGAAAAATTTCACGTAAACGTCAATTTTGAGAGATATTTTCATCGTAAAGATATCGGAATACCTTTGAAATATTTTTTTAGGACACTGGCATGAATATTATTAATTATAAATTTTCCAATATAAAAATTTCATAAGTTATTGGAAATTTGCGAATTTCTTAAAGTAATACACACCCTTGTCACTCAAATATATTCTATTATATATGTACTAAAGCATCCTCTACGTTGAACCCAATTGGATAACGAACTGACAAAATTTTCTGAAAAGTTGAAAAATATAAGTTTGTAAACCCAAAATGAGAAAAAAAAACTTAATATATTTTTTTTTCATAAAGTTGGCAACAGATGGCGTATTATTATTATTATTTTTTTTTTTTTTAATAAATAAATGAATATTTCAAAACAGTTTTTAGCTTATGAGTAGTGTAGTAGTGATGGTATCTGGCTCACTTTGGAATGTGGTCTGCTTAGACTTGACAATTCTAACTGAGAATTATAATAGGGTAGGTGATGGTAGACCGGCGCCCCGGAGGGCGCAAATGCTTGATTTGAAGACGTGTGGGAACATGTTAAGGTATTAGTATTTTTTTTTGTTGACATTCAAGTAAATATAATGGACAATTATAATGGAAAAATAATAGTTGTCAATTATAATTGTCAATTATACTGGACAATAATAATTGATGTTAATTATAATTGACATCAACCATAATTGACAATTAAAATTGACGATTATAAATGATAGTTATAATTGATGGATAAAATATATGTTTTAGATTATAATTTAAAATAAATATTTTTTTTTTTTTTTTTTTTTTTTTTTTATTGAATGTTTGAAAAATATAACGTTTTGCTTTTTTTTATTTTTTAAAATTACAAAAAAAAAAAAAAAGTGGAAAAAAAACAACCAATCAATAAAAACACACGGTATAAATATTTTAGTATTTAAAGTGATGTATTTTTTATGAATTCTTAAATCGAATGCGATATTCGTATAAGATGGAAAAAGAAAGTAATTAATATGTAATTTTTTTGTTTTTGTAAATTGAAAAAAAAAAAAAAAAATGTTGAAATTTAGACATCCAAGCTGTTGTATTATAGCGAGTCCTTCCCAAGCGGGAAAATCTACTCTCGTTCACGACATTATTCGGAATAATATATACGACACGCGAAATGAAAGAAATTACGCTGATTAACTTGAAGCATATGCATGCATGTGTATAAGGGCGTGGTTGGTTTCTCGTGAAATGTTTGCGTGTTTTATGCTAGTTGGATGTGATATTATGGTAAATTATCGCATGATGTTTTATGCTTACTCGAATTTGTATCGCGTGTGATTATTTTCAACGTAGACATGCTTCATAAGGCAAATATACATTGAAGTTAGAAAAGTAATATTACATTTTTTTTTATGTATTTAATATTTAAAGAGGTTTTACTGAAATAAGAGATTTTGATTTATTAAAATAATTAATAGGGGTGTGGTTCGTTCATATAAATTGCTGATTGCGTGTTTATTTTTTAAGCATGCGATTTTGTGCATAGCTTGAATTTTTAGTGTTTAATCGTGGAATATAATTTCCGAAAGAGATTAAAAAAGGAAATTGTTTGCACGAAAAGAACTCTTATTATTCATTTTGAATACAAAAATAATTGCACTTCTATGAGAAGGCAACACGACCTTTTTCTAATTTGAAAACTAAATTAAAAAACAATATAATGATAGTGTGTAATAAAACAGTAAAGAGGTGTGGTAAAACTGTTTTTGTAGAGAGAAAAAAGTTATTAATGTAAGGAACATTGTATGAATATTTATGTTTGTTAATATGTACGTAGAAAGATGTTAGCATTTTATGGTTTTCTGTTAATTAAATTTATAGTAACTTATTGGATTTTCTTTTTTAAAGATTAAAAGGGAAAAGGTTAAGAATATTAAATATAAAAGGGCGTTGGTCACACGCGAGAGAAAAAATAGCATTTATGGTTTATTGTTCGTCACGATTGTAGTATCTAATTGGGATTTATTTAGAGATAAACGTAAGGTTAAGAATATTAAAATAAAAAGGGCGTGGTTCATATGCGAGAGAATATATTTTAGTGTAATAGTATGTTTTAAAGATCATTTTCGTCGAAGCTTTAGAAGCTGAAAATTTAAAGGTTTCAGTCTGTGCTTCTCCTCCAAATTCCAATGGATTTAAATCGTGCTATGGATATCCAAAATAAAGGTTATTATTATTATTATTATTATTATTATTATTATTATTATTATTTATGTAAAAATTATTTTTTAAATTTACTTAAAATTTTTTTACAATAAATATATATTTTTTAAAATAAAGTTTTTTAATGATAGGAAAAATCGGCAATGATGGTTTTAAAATTGAACCGCATGCATGTAAGTGATTTTAATATATTTTTTTTAATTTAAATTAAAAAAAAATAAATAAAATAAAAATATATATATTAGTTTTTTTTTAAATATATTTTAGATAAAAAACGAGAATTTAACCTAGTGGACAACGACGATGACATCACCATCGTAAATATAAAAAGAACAAAAGTAGATCTCAACTTGGCCCCGGACGACCCGGTGTCGACGTCTAATTTAAAAAACTTTAATGTTTATTTAGGGGATAATTTATATGCCGAGTTAAAAAATTTAAAAAAAACTTGATATATAAACTTCACCCGTTATGGGGACCACGGTGAAATAAAGAACAGGTTTAATGTTAATTTAAAACAATTACCTGTTCTTATTCAAGGGCTTGAAGCCATCTCGGAATATATAAAAAAAAAAAACGGTTAATCGTGTTTTAAAAAAAAAATGTAAACATTGATGGAGATTTCAAATAAGCACTGATTTTTTATTTGTTTAAAGTGTTAATAGTATGTATATATTTAAAAAAATATGCTGCTTATTTTATTTTAATTATTTAAAAAAAAAAAATGTGATTTATATTAAGAGAGAGTGCATTTGGTGGAGTTATTAATAGTTATAGATGCATAATTAATAATGCAGATACTTTAGCTGTAATTCAAAATGTTAGACCTTTAATTTTTAATTTGCTTAAGGAAAGATTAGTAATAAATTATAAAATTATTATTTGTTTCGCTGTACAGTTTATTAAATTAGAAAATAATGAAACCATTATACAGAATTTTTATTTTTGTAGTTATGCGGAAAGAATTATTTATAGGGATGAAATTTTAGAAAAGATTGATATATGTTTAAGACATAATTAACAATATTGAAACGTTTATTCATAATGGCTCAGGGTGGGTAATAAAAACAATTTTATATGTGGATTTGCATGTTGGAAGATTTAGAGGATTTAGGGGGGGGTTGTAAAAAAAATGTAAAGCTTCCAAAAGAAATAATTAGGAAAAAAGCAGTTATTAATATAGCATGTAATGATAATTTATGCTTTTTATATTGCATAGCCGCTAAACTGTACCCCGTTAATAAAAACGTTTGTAGACCACAGAAATATAAAAAAAGCATTAAAAATTTTGACACGCATAATTTAAATTTTCTGATCGGTATAACCAAAGTTAAAATTTTTGAATCAAATAATAATTTACACATTAATGTTTTTGGGTATGAAATGGATTTAAAAATATTATATCCAATATATATTTCTAAAAAAAAACGTTAAAGCAGAAATTGATTTATTATTATTTAAATCTCATTTTTTTTTTTAATAAAAAATTTTAATGCTTTAATGAATTATAAAAAAGGAATTTATTTCTTTTGTAAAAAATGAATGTCTGGTTTTCAATGACGAGAAACTCTCATTAGACACCAAATGTTATGTGTTTTGCGAAAACCACAGCGAGTTAGTGTACCGGAAAATTTAATTATAAAATTTAAGGATTTGAGTAAAATGGTTAGACATCCGTTTTGTGTGTATTGTGATTTTGAAGCATTGACGTGTAAAGTGAGCGGTGCATTACAGAATCCTTCGAGCTCATATAGTTTTCCCATTGAATTGCATGAGGCAATCAGTTATTCTATAATAGTAATTGCTAATGAAAATGAAATTATCTTTCACGAACATTATCGAGGGTTAGATGCAATACAAAATTTTTTAGTTACATTAAAAGACAAACTAATTAAAAAAATGCATTTAAATGAAGCTCCAGTCGAGCGTGGCATTTTTTATGATATTAACGTATGTCATATTTGTAAAAATCCTTTTGAAGAAAAAGATATATAATGTATCGATCACGATCATATGTCGGGAACTATACGTGGTATCGCCCATCAGAAATGTAATATAAATTATCAAAATAAATATTTGATACCTGTTGTTATTCATAATTTAAAAAATTATGATAGTCATTTTATTTTGAAAAATATACCACAAAATTTTGCAAAACAAGCTAAATTTATTCCTTGTTCAATTGAAAAATTTATTATGTTTACTTTTGATTTCTTACGTTTTATTGACAGCTATCAGTTTTTAGATGCTTCTCTAGAGACGCTATTAAATCAAAATCCAATCCAGACGCTATTAAATCCTATTAATCCAAATCAGAATTTTTTAATGTATTAACTAATTCATGCATAAGTAACGAGGAATATGAAGATGCACAATTAGTTTATAAAAGTTTTAATTGTCGAAATTTGGGGGATTTTTTGGAAATTTATCAAAACTGCGATGTTATATTACTCGCTGAAGTGTTTCAATCATTTCGGCATGTATAAATGAAAAATTTTGAACTCGATCCTGTACATTTTATCACGAGTGCACAATTATCTGTGGTTTGAAAAACAGATTAGAGGGGGGATTTGCTTTTTAAACAAACGATTTGCTATTGCTAATAACCCTTTTGTTCCTGAATTATACAACGAAGAAAAACCACGCAATTATATCTTACCAGTTGATGTAATAAATTTATATGGATTTATCATGCGAAATTATTATTTACCCGAGAGTAATTTCGCATGGTTAAGCGATGAAGAAGTTGAAAAATTTAATGTTTTTAATTATGAAGCAGAATCAAACGTGGGTTTTATTATAGAATGCGACTTAGATTATCCGAAGGAAATACATGACATTACTAACGATTTACCATTAGCACCGGAACATTTGGAAATAAATTATGAAATGCTATCTCCATATTCTAAAGAAATATATGAAAAATTTGATTTAAAACACATACTTCCAACCCGTAAATTAATACCCAACTGCTATCTAAAAGGAATTATATTGTACACTATTTAAACATGGATATGAAATTACGTAAAATACATCGGGTGATGAGCTTTACGCAATCTCCATGGTTGAGGCCTTACATAGATGTACTACACGAAAAACGAATGTCCGCAAAAGACTCGTTTTCGAAATCATTTTATAAAAAAATGATAAATTCGTTTTTCGGTCATCTTATGCTAAATGTACGAAAAAGAGTTAAAATTGTCGCTGCATTTGATGCAGAAAATTGTAAGAAATATCTTAATAGTCCGTTACTGGAATCTTTTGAAATAATTAATAGACATTTTACTCTTTTTAAAATGAACACCCCAAATTTAACTATCGATAAACCGATTTTTGACGGTTTCTGTATACTCGAGTTGAGTAAACTTAGGATGTATGATTTATATTATAGTTTTTTTTTAAAAGATTTATCGTGAAAGGTGCGAATTGTGCTATATTCATACAGATAGTTTGTTTCTAAATATCTACACGCAAGGAAATATTTATTCGGAGTTAAAAGAAAAATTTGGAGAAATATTAGACTTGAGTAATTTTAATTCACATCACGAAGATGTGCAGTTAATAAAAATAAGTTAGGAAATTTAAAATTTGAAATTACAGATGCCATTAGCGAATTTGTCGGACTAAAGGCGAAACAATATGCATTTCCTTATAATGGAAATTGTAAAAAAACAGCTAAAGGATTGAGCAAAACCGTCGTAAAAACTTAACTTTGACACTTATAAAAACACGTTATTTGATAAAAAAAAGTGAAAATGAAACGGTGGTAAATATAAGGTCTAAAAATCATATATTGTATACTATAAAAGAGAATCGCCGTGGTCTTTCTGCTTATTACGACAAAGCATATGTTTTATCAAATGGTGTAAAATGTTTGTCGTACGGTAACTATAAAATAGAGAAATAGTTTCATATAAAATATATATTATATATATATTTTAAAAAAAAAATTATTATAATTGTGAAACTGTTTTATTTTAAACAATAATGTGATTGATTATTTTTAAATATTTTTTTTATTTTCAGTTTGTTCCTTAAAAGAGTTATCAATAATATGTGTAATTAATGCAATCAATTGTCGACAAAACATTAAAAAACTGTTGTTACCCGAAACTTTAATTCGTGAATTAATGATGGATTATTCTACAAAATTACAAACAGCACCAATATTTATGAATGTGTATGATGATGATTGGTTGGTTGGTTTGTAGCCTTTTACTGGCGCAAGGTCCAGAATGGGACATACTGCGCCAAACAAATGTGTACAATTAAAGTGTAGCTTCTGGATGGGTTTACCCATCCAGATGGTCACTAAAAAACAAACGTAAAGTTAAAACAACAAAAGAAAACAGTGTATAAGATGAAATGATGTAAAAGTAATGAGCAGTGTATACAATAAAACCAGAAGTACAATATGATTAACAGAGTATATAAAATAAAAACATGTAAAAAAAGATGAACAGTGTAAAAAAATAAAATCACAAAACGTAATCAAATTTCATGGTAAAAACCTGCTTCAATTAAAAAACTAATGAGTCTAGAATGAGGATTTTCGCCCAAAAGGTTCGTTAGATTTGGTGAAGATGAATTGAAATAAAATCTATATAAATGACGTAAGCAGGGACAGTCAGTCAAAATATGGCGAATGGTAAGTGTGCTGAAATGACATTTTGTACATAATGGTTCCTGTTCCCCAAGGAGAAGATGCTTGTGTGTAATCCTAGAGTGCCCAATTCTAAGTCTAGTAAGTATAACATTGAGTTTGCGTGGAGCAAGTGTTGGCCAAAGTGAAATATATGGTTTAATTTCCCATAATTTATTACTAGTTTGCAAATCCCACTCTCTCTGCCAATTGCCTCTTAGATAATATTTTAGTGAATGTTTAAGATCTTCGTATGGAACAGAACAATTAAGAGGATTTAAAGCTTCCTTGGCTGCTCTATCAGCAGCCTCATTGCCCTTGATGCCTACATGCCCTGGAACCCAACAAAATTTAATATCAAATCCCTTTTTTAAAAGGTCGTTATAGGTTTTTAACACTGAAATGAAAGAGGTTGTACAAGAACTGGATGAGAGTGAATCAAGAACACTTTTGGAGTCTGTATAGATGATAAATTTTCGGTTAGGAAGTGAAGAAATTAAATTAAGAGCAAGCTCAATGGCTAAAAACTCAGCAGAGAAGATGGAAAAAGAACCTGGGAGACTATAGCTAAGGGTGGTGTTATCAGTAATAACCCCGCAGCCAACTTTATCACTACATTTGGAACCATCTGTAAAAATTTTAATGTAGTCCTTATAAGCACAATAATGAGAGGCAAAGAGGGTCCTAAAAACAGAAGCATCTGTATTGGATTTGTCAAAACCAATAAAGGGATGAAGACATGAAATAACCTTGTAGTTCCAAGGGGTCATATTTAAAAGTGTCCGAGGACGAACTTGAATGTCGAGTTTAGGCATGTCAGCAAGGATATTTTTTATTCTCAATCTAAAGTGTGGAATGGACCTGGGACGATTCTGAAATAAATTAAAATCCTTATTGTCAAAATGAGGATGAAGTGGATGATGTGGATGAGAGAGAATGCGGAAATACAACTCTAATGAAAGTTGTTGTCTAATTACAGTGAGAGAGGGTTCTACACAGTCAGCATATAAACTTAAAACAGGTGACGTGCGAAAGGCTCCAGAGCAAATTCTGAGGGCAGAATGGTGCACTGTGTCTAGCTTTTTGAGGTAAGAAATACTGGTTGAGCCATAGATCTGACAAGCATAGTCCATTTTAGAACGGATAACTGCACGATAGATTTTAAGGAGAGAAATGCGATCAGCACCCCAAGAAGTATTTGAAAGAACTTTGAGAATATTTAATTTTTTAAAACAGTTTGTCTTTAAACTAAGAATATGTGGAATGAATGTAAGTTTCTTGTCAAAAATAACACCCAAGAAACGGGCAGTGTCTACAACTGAAATTGGTCTGTTATTAATTAAAATATCGGGATCAGGATGAAGCCCACGTTTACGACAAAAGTGCACACATTGTGTCTTCTCAGCAGAAAAATTAAAACCATTTTCATTAGTCCATTTAGTAATATTCTTGATGGCAAGTTGTAACTGACGTTCAATAAAACGCATGTCGTTTCCTTGGCAAGATATATGCAGGTCGTCAACATAAAGACTGCCATGAACATTAGGTGGCAGTTGTCCCAGTATACCATTGATTTTAATAGAGAAAAGCGTGACACTCAGAACACTACCCTGAGGAACACCTTCCTCTTGAAAATAAAAATCTGAGTAAACTGTTCCAATGCGTACTTGAAAGCGTCTAATACTTAAGAAATTCTTAATAAAAATGGGAAGGTTACCACGCAAGTCCAAATTAAAAAGGTCTCTAAGAATGCCATACCGCCATGTCTTATCATAAGCTTTTTCAATGTCGAAGAATATTGATACCAAGTGGTTACGTCTAATAAAAGCTTTTCGTATATTAGTCTCCAACATAAGAATATTGTCAATTGTAGAACGACCACGCCGAAAACCACTTTGCCAGGAAGATATTAAACTATTTTTTTCCAGAATGAAAACCAGCCGGGAGTTGACCATTTTTTCGAGTAGTTTACAAAGGCAACTTGTGAGAGCAATAGGCCTGTAATTTTTTGGGTTACTAGTATCTTTACCAGGTTTTGGAAAAGGAATAACAATAGCATCGTGCCAAGCAATAGGGAAATTATGTTCAGTCCAGATTCTATTGTAAAGTTGAAGCAGGTTATTAAGAGAGTGTTTTGATAAGTGTTTAATCATAAGGTAAGTAATACCATCAGGTCCAGGAGAAGAGTTTTGACACAGCTTTAAACTATTTTTTAATTCGTTTAACGTAAAAGGACTATTGTAATCTTGAGAAGAGCGGGAACTAAAATTGATCTTTGAGCGTTCACACCTATGTTTATAAGACAAAAAAGGTTCGTCGTAGGAGTTAGAACTTGAAATATAAGACAGAGTTTTACCTATGGTATTAGCAATGTTTTTAGTGGAAGTAATAGTTTGGCCATTGTCGTTTAGGAAAGAGATATTGTGATTAGTATAAATACCCATAGCTCTTTTGACACGATGCCAGAGTTCTTTGCTGCTTGTATTTGCTGTAATGCTGGAGACATAATTCATCCATGAATCTTTTTGAGCTTTTCTGCGTATTTTCCGTGCATTTGCCTTTGCTTGTTTGAATAATATGTAATTACTAGTCGTTGGATATCTGCGGAAAATTCCCCACGCTTTCTGTTGCTTCCTTTTCGCTAATGTACAATCATTATTCCACCAAGGTTTTGGATATTTAATTGAATGCCCAGAAGATTTCGGAATGGATTTGTTAGCAGCCCTAATAATACACTGGCTGACTTGAGTTACAGCATTATTGATATCACCCTGAATCATATTAGAAGTGATGGATGCATTTAAGGTAAAAGTACCCCAATCAGCCCTGTCAAATAAAAAATGGGACCACTTGGGATGAGCCTGGTCATATTTATAAAATGATAAAAATAATGGAAAATGATCACTATTATAAAGATCGTCACCAATAAAAAAACTAAAAAATGGATAGAGAGTAGGAGAGCAAATAGCAAGATCTATTGCGTGAAATGTCCTGGTTGGTTCATGGAAGTAAGTATTGTTGCCGTTATTTAAAAGACATAATGAATTATCTGTTATAAAGTTTTCGATAATAGTTCCACGAGAGTTGGCATCAGGGCTTCCCCACAGTGGATTATGCCCATTAAAATCACCAAGGATTAAAAACGGAGTAGGGAGTTGTGAAATGAGGCTATTGAGATCATGCTGGTTAACAGGTATACTGGGTGGTAAATAGACAGAGCAAACTGTGATTAAAATATGGATATGCAGTTGGATTGCTACTGCTTGGATGTTGGTATTTAATGGGATATTAGTATGTGGAACACTATTGGAAATTAAAAGAGCGACACCACCTGTAGCCCTGTCAGTTTGAGTAAAGTCTTTCCTATAACATTGATAGCCACGAATTTTAATATTATCGTTTTGTTTAAGGTAAGTTTCCTGGAAAGCAAAACAAACGGGCTTATGATTAAATATAATGTCTTTGATGTCGTCACGTTTATGGTTAAAACCACGGCAATTCCAGCAAATGAAATTGGTCATAAAATTATTATTATTTTAGATAAAAGTATCCACGTTATTTTCTTCAGAGGCAGTTGACATATTATCTTCTACATCTGAGGGATGGATAGCAAGACAGTCATCCGGTTTAATGGAGTTTGGTTTGGCTGTTTTTTTAATAGTAGACTTCACAATTTTTTTCATTTTAGGTAAGGTACGGTTCGATGGCGAGTTTGTGTGCTTTTGCGCAGTGGATTTAAATTTTTTCCCTGGCTGTACATTTATATTTTGTGAGGATTTTTCCAAATAGGCAGGTTTAGAGGAAGAGGACTGGGAAGCAGAAGAAGTCTGATTAGATGTATTTTGAACTTTAGCAGAGATATCTTTAATATTTTCATCAGATGTGTTGCTTTTGAGATCTGTCTGAGTCGCGATTGATTGATAAGTTTTTTGAGGTTTGGTTGAAGCAGCGGCTGCAAAAGACTTTCCTATTGTTGGAGTTCTGGAATCGACTAGTTTTTTAGCTTCAAAGTAAGAAATGTTTTGTTTAGTACGGATAGTCTGAATCTCTTTTTCATATTTGAATTTTTCACAAGTCTTGGCAAATGCCGGATGATCTTTTTTACAATTTAAGCATGATCAGGAGCTCCACAATTCTGATCATCATGGCCCACTGCACTGCAGCGGGCACATGTCAGATTTCCACGGCAAGCTTGTTTTGAGTGTCCAAATCTCTGGCAATTAAAGCAGCGTAGTGGGTTTGGAATATATGGTCGTATTGGGCATTCCAAGTATCCAGCTTTAATGGAGCGTGGGAGTGTAGGTGAATCTATAGTAATAATAATGTGCTTGGTGGGTATTTTTTTGCTCTCACGAGTGATTGATATTCTTCGAACTGCAATTACCTTCTGATCTTTGAGATTTTCCAAAATTTCACCTTCAGGGATATACTGTAAGTCAGGTTCAGATATAACTCCGCGGCTTGTATTTAAAGTTCGATGCGCACTGATAGTGACAGGGATATTAGCAAACATGGTACTCTTTTTTAAATTTCTTGCCTGATTATTGTTTTCCAGTTCAATTAATAATTCTCCTGATCTCAATTTTTTAATTGATTTTGGTTCGCCTATAATGCCTTGTACAGCCTTCTGTATGAGAAATGGGGAGGTCTTAGAAAAATCTCCCTCATTCCGTTTTATTACAAAAAAACGTGCCTCACCGCTATCAAAAATGTTTTTCTCATTCAAAGATGAAGAAAACTCCTCCATCCTATCTGCCCATGAATTAGCGTTTAACATTTGATTAGCTTGGCCCGAGCCAGACGCATTAATCGAATTTCCTAAATTTGTAGCCATAATAAGAGATAAGAGGGAAAAAGGGGTGAGTGTTTCTTCCAACACACAAACGCAAAGGGTTTTTAAGAATCCTCTCTGGGACACCCATAACCACTCACCAGCTACCAGGTCGCCGACCCAGTTTAGGAACCACATGTGGCAGTCGTGTTAGTCCGGTGTTTCTCGTTCGAGTAGTCACCGTTGTCTCACCTTCACCAAGGGCACCAGTCTCCCAGTGTGATCCCAAGGCTAGACTGCCGTGGTACCCTCACCAAAATCATTGCCCCAATAGCCAGCGCCACACCAACACCGGACTTTACTTGGTTAATAGGTTAATGGTTAGTGTATTGATTTTTTTGTAGCTTTTTATAATTTTATGATTTTTTTTTTACAGTTTTTTTTTTTTTTTTTTTTTTTTTTTTAATATAACAGCCAACACAGAAAAACGAGGTGAGTCAGAACAGAGGGAAAAACAAAAATGTAAGTAGAACGTGGTGAGTGGTATCATTTTTTTGTATTTTTCAAAGTTTTTTTTTTTTTTTTTAATTTTTTATATTTTTTGAGAACAACAAAACATAAAAGACTTACAACAACTTTAGCAACAAAAAAACGTAAAATCAAAAGACCAATATCTTATGGCAGAAAAAAAAAATAAATAAAAATAAATAAAAAAATAAAAATAAATAAAAAAAAAATTAAATAAAAAATAAATAAAAATAAAGGAAGGGGAAAAGAAAAGATCACTCAGGCCCGGGGTTGTGACACCCCTGAATACCTAAAGGAGGTATTCCCCTTGGGGAAAAAAAAAAAAAGAGAGGAAAAAGAAAAGATCACTCGGGCCCGGGGTACGTGACACCCCCTGAATACCTAAAGAAGGTATCCCCCTGGGGGGTGTATGATGATGAAGCAACCCGATTCATGCTCTTAGAGTATATTATTATTTATGGAAAGATATATTCCAAAAATTTTCTAGGTGTTATTTTGCACAACAAATGGGTGAAAGAGATGTTTTACACCATTGAGAGCGAGTGGCATTTCGTTCTCAAATTCTATGTCAGTATTGAAGCAGAAAACAAACTTAATTTTCAAAAAGTCTGCCCGTCTTGTTTTAACATGAGTTCTATGAAAAAAAAAATCTGTTATATAATAGACATGTGATAATCCACGGAAGGAGAGACAAAATTTTCAACGAGATGTTTACATCGAAAAACTGGTGCGAATTGTGTAAACAATCGCCTCTCTATGAAATTCTAACAAGCAGGAGATGTAATGATAAATACGGTGATAATGTTCATTTATGTTATAAAACCGATGGAGGAAGTTGCTGGAATTGTTTACGGGGGAAATTGCTATTAAAAATATGGTATACGCCTGTTTAATATTTTTTTAATTTTTTAAATTAAATTTTTTTTTACTATTTATTTATTTATTTTTTTATCTTTATCTCTGTTTGAAATATCAGGATGTACAATATTAAAGTATATAAAATAACCAGATGAGATCGACGATTTACCACTATATGGAAGGGTAAAAAAAAAATTATTAAAACATTTTGAACATTTTGTAAAAATTGAGCCTCTTGAAATGAAATAGTGTGATAATTTAGCTTTGCGGTATTTGTACCTCGAAAACAAAATATTCTATGGAAGAAATTTTACAAAAACAGATCTAGGTATCATCAGATGCAATGATTGGGTGAAAAAATACTTTCACCTGGATGAAACCCACTTGATAAAACAATTGATTATAAAACGCTTATGCTTTTTATCAAATAATTCCAAACCTAAAATATTCAACATATGCATGCATTGTTATAGCAGAGGCTATATAATAGATAACGACGATGATGAACATGATTTAATGATTATAAATCATGTTTTGTTTGAAGGATCTCCGGAACATTTTTTTGATAGTGTATTCATGGATATGAAAAAATGGTGTAATATTTGTAAAATAACACCATATTTTCTGTCTATGATATAGACGAGTGCATTAAAAAATTTAGTAATGATATTCATAAAATAAAAAATGTCCTGTCAGCTCCTTTTGAGGGTAGTTTTTTTTAATTCTGCAGTGCTACATTTTATGAACGCATTGACGACAGTTTATATTAAAATATATATATGTATTGTTTTTTAATAATATTTTATATGTTTTATGATATATATTTTAAACGTGTTATTTTTTTTAAAGCATATATTTAAATATATACATATTATTATCATTTTTTACTTGTATGATCATGTATCAAAAAACTATATTCATAAATTTATTAAAATTATGTGTGTATGTGCAGCACCATTTCAAAATAAGAAACAAAATAATGTTATTGCGCACTGTTTCTTATGAAAAAATTTTACACCATGAAAAGTAAAATATTAACTGTTATTATAATGTGTGCACATTTTTTATATCTGATTCAATTAATATAGCTTTATTGATGTGCTAATATATATACATTTTTTCTTCTCGTAGATTAGTATTAAAAAGTAGCATACTTTACATGTATGTGTATGTATGTATTTTTCTGCAGCTTTATTGTCGTGCTAATATGCATAAACTTTTTCTTATAGATTTTTATTTCAAATGAGCGTGTTTTTATATATATATGTGTGTGTGTATGTATGTATTTTTCAATGTATGTTAAATCACGACTCCATCAAATGTACTATTCATTGTATTGTTGTAGAAAAAAAAAAGGGGGGAGAAAAAATTTAAAAAAAAAAAACCTGATTCGACGTGCTGTTTTCGTATTTGCTAAAAATGTACAAAATATGGTAAATTTTGAAAAAAGAAGAAAAAAGAGAGGAGGGAAAAAAAAGGAAAACACAAGTATCCTTATTATTTTTAAAATTAATCAATCATTATATATTTTTTACAGCTGAAAAAATGTGTCCTTTTTTTATCTTCTTTTTGAAACCATGTAATAATATCAAAAATATATTTTGCTTTTTAAAGATTTTTTGTTTTTGAAGAAAAAAATTTATACATATGAATATGAAATCAAACAATTTGTTATTATTTTTTTTTACAGCTGAAAAAAGTATCCTTTTTTATTACTTTTATAATAATAATAACTTTTATGCTTTCAGCATAAATATATATATAACGAAAGGACAGAAAAAATATGTTAAAAAAGTTATTTTTATTATTATTTTATTTTTTTTTTTTAATAAAAGAAAAAAAACTTCAATAAAAAACACAAACACATTTTTTATATTTTTACATTGTTTTATTAGTGATTAATAAAAAAAGATTTTAAAAAAATTACAGCTTGATTTTTTTTTTTTTTTTTTTAACAGAATATAAAATAATTAACAGTTTTTTCATTATTAACACATTAATATAAAAATAAAAATATATTGTTATTTTCACAAAAATATAATTCAGTAACAAGTCTGTTCTCTTCATTTTTTTAACAAAAAATCATTGTTTTTATTTTAACTGAAAACATTTGACTGTATTAATGTTTATTTATAACAGGACATATACAAATTTTTAACCACGTTATCATCCGACAAAACTTTAAAGTAACCAATTTTTAAATTAGGACTGAAGCAATTTTCGTTGTTAAACTATTATCTCGCAGATAAGAGTGGTCTTGCTATGAATCAAGTTGTATACGACAAAGGAATATATTGTTCCCTTCATGGAGTGTGGAATTTTAATTTCACAGGAAACACCACATCAATATCTTATCAGGAGTTTTTGCAGGATATGCACAAAGATTTTACCTTAGGTCGGTTAATGCATTTTGTAGATGCGTCGCCGAAGACTGAACACACATGCTGTGTCGGACAGTGGCACGAGTATCAGCGTCACGCCGCAAGGTTTGGAATCTCGTATGAAATATTGAATAAAGCTGTGTACACCTGTTTGGAGATCTTTGATCCCAAAACTAGTTTTTTACGTCGATGTCAATATGATAAAAAGTGCAACAGGGCAGAAGAAATATCCACTAAGCTCCTTGTAAAAGAAAATTGCAAGGATGGAGCCCCACAATGTCGTGAAAGCAAATTAAATCAATACAGCTTAGACTTTCACTATTGGGACATGTTTCAATTTTTTTAAGTGGAAAAAGTGGTTTCTCTGCCGTATCCACCGAGTGAATGTGAGCCAGTACGAGGGTACACATATGGACTCCATAATGACGAACTAGTAAGGTACGAATATGTAAGTAAACAAGCTTTACCAGTCTACGAGGTCACAAATTTGAGCGATGTTGAAGAAGCTTTCATTACAGATGTTCCATTCTTTGAAACTGTAAAGGTGTCATCGAAAAAGGTTTCGGAAGAATCTGAAAAAGATGCATCCAAAAAAAGAGTGAAAAGATCCGATTGTGTTTGTTTGCCACCCGATACGAGCATTGAGTATGAGGACTTTGACCACAAATTGTTTGAAACAATAAATGTTGTAGGAAATCTACAAATGCAACAACTTGTTCAGTTAAGCAGCAGTTATGACATCTACTGCCATATTAGAAAACAGTGGATGAGGCTTAAAGAAAGACCTGATAAAATGATGAAGGCTGTTGAAATTCCAGAAGAATTTGCAGAAAAAATACAAAGTAGTGCTGCTTTATCACATTTAGTTCTTAAATATGAAATATGTGGAATAAAAGTCAATTTTCTGTCAAACATAACACCCAGAAATCGAGCAGTGTCAACAACTGAAATTGGCCTGTTATTCATCAAAATCTGAGGGTCGGGATGAAAACCTCGTTTACGACAAAAAGCACACATTGTGTTTTGTCAGTTGAGAATTTAAAACCATTTTTATTTGTCCATTTAATGATATTGTTTATAGCAAGTTGTAATTGGCGTTCTATGAAGCGCATGTCATTTCCCTGGCAAGAAATTTGCAGGTCGTCAACATATAAGCTTCCATGTACACTTGGTGGCAACTGTTTTAAAATATCATTTATTTTTAAAGAAAAAAGTGTAACGCTCAAAACACTGCCTTGAGGCACATCTTCCTCCTGGAAATAATAATCTGAATAAACTGATCCAATGCGAATTTGAAAGCGTCTGACTCTTAGAAAGTTATCTATAAAAATAGGGAGATTTCCTCTGAAGTCCAAATTAAAAAGATCTCTTAAAATACCATAGCGCCAAGTCTTGTCATAATCTTTCTCCATGTCGAAAAAAACCGACACTAAATGGTTACGTCTCACATTAGCTTTACGAATATTAGTCTCCAGTAATAAGATATTGTCAACCGTTGAGCGGCCCCGTCGAAAACCACTTTGCCATGGAGAAATCAAGTTATTTTTTTCTAAAATGAAAACAAGCCTAGTATTTACCATCTTTTCTAGCAGCTTACATAGACAGCTTGTGAGGGCAATGGGTCTATAATTTTTGGGATCAGTAGCATCTTTACCTGGCTTAGGAAAAGGAATAACAATAGCATTGTGCCAAGCAACAGGGAAAATATTTTCAGTCCAGATTCTATTGTAAAGATGAAGGAGATTATTGAGAGACTGTTTTGATAAATGTTTAACCCTTATACCGGAACATCGGTCTCTGAGACCGCTAAAGGTTAGGCTTAGTGTAGGGAATTGAGGAGCAGATTCCTAGAATAGGGTACCGGCACGCTTGGCGATAAACATCGAAGACGCCAAGTCTATCTAACTGCAGCACTAGTGCGACGTGAAATACACTCAACCTGTAGAGGATAGCATATCTCAGAACAACCCTATAACGAGTCCCGGACCGTTGCCAATTGTCCACAGCGTGGCACTAGTACAACGTAAAATCTGTTCAAACAAGGAAACTACCCTTTGGGGTTGGAAGAGTGAGCAGGGCCCGGAGCCGCTTAGTGTTGACGGTTGTTTGGTTGGTTGGATGAGTTTTACGTCGCACTAGTGCTGCGCAATGGGCAATCCCCTTAATGTTGAAAAAAAGAAACATGTAAAATGTTATGAGGATATTAGGAATCTCAATTTTTGAGCGCTAACAGCACATTACGTAGATATGCCATTAATTGCAACTTCTTTCTAAAAATTTTGTTTTTAAGTTTGATTGCTTTTCTTATTACAGTCGGTAACAAAAGTCTCCGAACACTAGCAAAAATTCCTATGTAAAAAATGTACACTTAATACAGTTTTGTTAAATAAATCGTTGTCGAATCCTGTTCTTAGTCAGTCTAAAAACAGGATTCATTTAACAAAACTGTTTTAAGTGTACCTTTTTTTATATAGAAATTTTTGCTAGTGTTCGGAGACTTTTGTTGCCGACTGTATAGTACCAAACTTCACCGACAGGTGATGTTATTCAGTGGGGAAATATGCTTCCACAATTGATGATTATTTAAATTCCATTTTCACATATAGAAAATTTCACAACCGTTAAATTTGCACTCATTTTCTAAAAAAGTTCAATTATTTTTATTTTTTACATTTTATTTTTGAATAAAAAATAATACAAATAATAAATAAAAAAATAAACTGCTTTTTTTTTGGGGGGGGGGGGGGGGAGGGGGGGAGGGGGGGCTAGAAAATAAAATGCAAAAAAACTATTTTCAGAAAAAGAATATTAGGTAATGGGTATTGTGGAAACAGATATCCTCACAGAATAACATTGCTTTTGACTACTGGCAAGAGTACAGTCGGTAACTAAAGTGTCCGAACACTAGCAAAAATTCCTGTATAAAAAAAGTACACTTAATACTGCTTTGTAAAGCAAATCCTTGTCGAATAATGTTCTTAGCCAGTCTAAGAACAGGGTTCGACAAGGATTTACTTAGCAGAACTCTATTAAGCGTAATTTTTTTACATAGGAAATTTTGCTAGTGTTTGGATACTTTTGTTACCGACTGTACATTTGGCAGCAAAAGTATTCGAGCAGTAGCAAAAATCCCTATGTAAAAAAAGTAAGCTTAATACAGTTTTGTTAAATAAATCCTTGTCGAATCCTGTTCATAGTGACAAACTGCCAAAAGGGGTGACTGTCCCCAATAAAACATTCAGTCACTTTAGTTAACCCCCTAATTTCAGGACATTTGGTCACCCTAGTTTAAATATCACATGATAGCTACGTAATGAGCAATTTGTGGAAGTCTAGAATCCACCCCAAAAAGTGGTTCAGGACGAGGCATGTCATTACCATTGTGTGTACCAGCAAAAGTATCCGAGCACTAGCAATAATCCTTCTCAAAAAAAGTACACTTAATACTGGTTTGTTAAATAAACCTTGCCGAGTCATGTTCTTAGTCTAACAACATGATTCAACAAGGATTTATTTAACAAAACAGTGTTAAGTGTAATTGTTTGGCATCAGAATTATTTTCTAGTGCTCGGATACTTTTGCTGCCGGTTGTACAAGAAAGCTCAGCAATCACTCAGACACACGAATGTACTCTTTGCACACATGAAAAAAAAAAAATGATGGGTAACCCTCATTGAGCAGATATACTAGTAGAGTACGGATTCCCTATATTGTCTATGGAGAAAAATTTCCCGGAACATCACTACGGTTTTTGCGCCTTCTTTTGGTAATAATCGTTGTCTTGGCAACTGGTTCTTGGTATTTTGCATGTTTTAAATGGTTTGTTCCTCTTACCACCAAAACTCTAAACAAAAGTCCCTCTGGGGGTCACCGAAGCGGGAGAGGATCCCTTCCGTGGAGGATCAAAATTGTGATGGCATGTCTCCGGACCACCTCTAGAGGTGTGTCCCAGACCGTCGCCAATTGCCCATCTGAGCAGCACTAGTGCGACATAAAACCCAACCATCCGTCCATCCAAACAAAATTCAAACGGAACAGCTTTTAAACAATAACAAGGATTAGGTTACTTGCTTTCCATTTCAGCTAGTGTAGGTTTTAGTATATGTTTAATTTACACCCAATCGAAATATAAAACAGCGATAACAAAGGTGGAGGAAACTTGCCTTGGTGGAATTTTCACGTCGGTTTGGTGGATGATTTGACTAAATGGTGGAGATCTGATGTTGGATAGCAAAAAGGTTACTAGTCCGGGGTGTACTCTAATATCTTGTCGATGGTACCGCTTGTGAATGCATCTCAAAGTGCACGAAATTCGGTAACTCAATAGTCGAAACAGGGTGACAAAATTTCTTCCAATCCGAGCGCAGACTCATTTCCTGCAGTTCAAAAAATAATAAGAAATTTTTTATTTATAACTTTTTATTAGTGTGGTTATTTAGAATTCAAAAATCAACGCCGTAATTACATTCTTTTAATAATTTTAATGCTTCGTATTTATAAAAGTACTCTAAACTGGTCACTATAAACATATTAAAAAAGAATAATTTCAGAAAACAGATGATTCAATCATATAATATACCAAATTATAGCTCTGGGGGTCACCTAATCGGGCAGGATCAAAATTATGATGGCACGTCTCCGGACCATCCTTAGGGGGGCGTCCCAGACCGTCGCCAATTACCCGTTGCGCAGTACTAATGCGGCATTAAATCCAATCAACCATATGATATCCTATCGTCCCTATAATATGTCATGATTGAAAAAGTAAAGTTATGGCTGCAAGAATTCATAATTTATCGCCCCGAAATTTCGCTAAATACATTCAGTACCTTTTTCTAAAATAGCGGTCTGTGAGACCGGTGTTCCCGGTAAGCATGATGAAAACATGTTCCGGGCAAAGGGTTAATCATCATGTAGGTAACACCATCGGGTCCGGGAGAGGAGTTACGGCAATGTTTCAAACTATTTTTTCATTCA
This sequence comes from Salticus scenicus, assembly GCA_963930645.1. NCBI lineage: Eukaryota > Metazoa > Arthropoda > Arachnida > Araneae > Salticidae > Salticus > Salticus scenicus. Next base: position 250,347,237 of record OZ005658.1, read on the forward strand.
TTTTCTGTAAAAGGTCTATTGTAGTCTGGTGAAGAGCGGGAGTGAAAATTGATTGATGACCGTTCAGAATTGCGTTTATGAGACAAAAAAGGTTTAGAATATGAGTTAGAACTGGAGATACGAGATAAGGTTTTACCAATGGTGTCTGCAATATTTTTAGTAGAAGTTATAGTTTGGCCATTATCATTTAAAAACGAAATACTTTGATTAGAATAAATTCCCATTGCTTTCTTGACACGACGCCAAAGCTCTTTGCTGCTTACATTGGAGGTAATGCTGGACACATAATTAATCCAAGAATCCTTTTGGCATTTTCTACGGATTCTTCGTGCGGCTGCCCTTGCTTTTTTGAATGCGATATAATTAGCAGTAGTTGGGTACCTCCTAAAAATTCCCCAAGCTTTTTGTTGCTGTCTTTTTGCATTATTGCATTCATCATTCCACCATGGCTTTGAATGTTTACTGAGACGTCCAGAGGATTTTGGAATAGCAATATCAGCTGCATTCATAATACAGTTTGTGACATCAGTGATTGCTCTGTTGATATCACCCTCAGTCATTTCGTCTGTGATAGTAGCTTTTATAGTGAAAGAAGCCCAGTTGGCCTTGTCATAAATATAATGTGGATTTGTAGGATGATGATCATTAAAATTATAAAAAGATAAAATCCAATCCAGACGCTATTAAATCCTATTAATCCAAATCGGAATTTTTTAATGTATTAACTAATTCATGCATAAGTAACGAGGAATATGAAGATGCACAATTAGTTTATAAAAGTTTTAATTGTCGAAATTTGGGGGATTTTTTGGAAATTTATCAAAACTGCGATGTTATATTACTCGCTGAAGTGTTTCAATCATTTCGGCATGTATAAATGAAAAATTTTGAACACGATCCTGTACATTTTATCACGAGTGCACAATTATCTGTGGTTTGAAAAACAGATTAGAGGGGGGATTTGCTTTTTAAACAAACGATTTGCTATTGCTAATAACCTTTTTGTTCCTGAATTATACAACGAAGAAAAACCACGCAATTATATCTTACCAGTTGATGTAATAAATTTATATGGATTTATCATGCGAAATTATTATTTACCCAAGAGTAATTTCGCATGGTTAAGCGATGAAGAAGTTAAAAAATTTAATGTTTTTAATTATGAAGCGGAATCAAACGTGGGTTTTATTATAGAATGCGACTTAGATTATCCGAAGGAAATACATGACATTACTTACGATTTACCATTAGCACCGGAACATTTGGAAATAAATTATGAAATGCTATCTCCATATTCTAAAGAAATATATGAAAAATTTGATTTAAAACACATACTTCCAACCCGTAAATTAACACCCAACTGCTATCTAAAAGGAATTATATTGTACACTATTTAAACATGGATATGAAATTACGTAAAATACATCGGGTGATGAGCTTTACGCAATCTCCATGGTTGAGGCCTTACATAGATGTACTACACGAAAAACGAATGTCCGCAAAAGACTCGTTTTCGAAATCATTTTATAAAAAAATGATAAATTCGTTTTTCGGTCATCTTATGCTAAATGTACGAAAAAGAGTTAAAATTGTTGCTGCATTTGATGCAGAAAATTGAAGAAATATTTTAATAGTCCGTTACTGGAATCTTTTGAAATAATTAATAGACATTTTACTCTTTTTAAAATGAACACCCCAAATTTAACTCTCGATAAACCGATTTTTGACGGTTTCTGTATACTCGAGTTGAGTAAACTTAGGATGTATGATTTATATTATAGTTTTTTTTTAAAGATTTATCGTGAAAGGTGCGAATTGTGCTATATTCATACAGATAGTTTGTTTCTAAATATCTACACGCAAGGAAATATTTATTCGGAGTTAAAAGAAAAATTTGGAGAAATATTAGACTTGAGTAATTTTAATTCACATCACGAAGATGTGCAGTTAATAAAAATAAGTTAGGAAATTTAAAATTTGAAATTACAGATGCCATTAGCGAATTTGTCGGACTAAAGGCGAAACAATATGCATTTCCTTATAATGGAAATTGTAAAAAAACAGCTAAAGGATTGAGCAAAACTGTCGTAAAAACTTTTAACTTTGACACTTATAAAAACACGTTATTTGATAAAAAAAAGTGAAAATGAAACGGTGGTAAATATAAGGTCTAAAAATCATATATTGTATACTATAAAAGAGAATCGCCGTGGTCTTTCTGCTTATTACGACAAAGCATATGTTTTATCAAATGGTGTAAAATGTTTGTCGTACGGTAACTATAAAATAGAGAAATAGTTTCATATAAAATATATTATATATATATTTTTTAAAAAAAATTATTATAATTGTGAAACTGTTTTATTTTAAACAATAATGTGATTGATTATTTTTAAATATTTTTTTTATTTTCAGTTTGTTCCTTAAAAGAGTTATCAAAAATATGTGTAATTAATGCAATCAATTGTCGACAAAACATTAAAAAACTGTTGTTACCCGAAACTTTAATTCGTGAATTAATGATGGATTATTCTACAAAATTACAAACAGCACCAATATTTATGAATGTGTATGATGATGAAGCAACCCGATTCATGCTCTTAGAGTATATTATTATTTATGGAAAGATATATTCCAAAAATTTTCTAGGTGTTATTTTGCACAACAAATGGGTGAAAGAGATGTTTTACACCATTGAGAGCGAGTGGCATTTCGTTCTCAAATTCTATGTCAGTATTGAAGCAGAAAACAAACTTAATTTTCTAAAAGTCTGCCCGTCTTGTTTTAACATGAGTTCTACGAAAAAAAAAAATCTGTTATATAATTGACATGTGATAATCCACGGAAGGAGAGACAAAATTTTCAACGAGATGTTTACATCGAAAAACTGGTGCGAATTGTGTAAACAATCGCCTCTCTATGAAATTCTAACAAGCAGGGGATGTAATGATAAATACGGTGATAATGTTCATTTATGTTATAAAACCGATGGAGGAAGTTGCTGGAATTGTTTACGGGGGAAATTGCTATTAAAAATATGGTATACGCCTGTTTAATATTTTTTTAATTTTTTAAATTAAATTTTTTTTTTACTATTTATTTATTTATTTTTTTATCTTTATCTCTGTTTGAAATATCAGGATGTACAATATTAAAGTATATAAAATAACCAGATGAGATCGACGATTTACCACTATATGGAAGGGTAAAAAAAAAATTATTAAAACATTTTGTAAAAATTGAGCCTCTTGAAATGAAATAGTGTGATAATTTAGCTTTGCGGTATTTGTACGTAGAAAACAAAATATTCTATGGAAGAAATTTTACAAAAACAGATCTAGGTATCATCAGATGCAATGATTGGGTGAAAAAATACTTTCACCTGGATGAAACCCACTTGATAAAAACAATTGATTATAAAACGCTTATGCTTTTTATCAAATAATTCCAAACCTAAAATATTCAACATATGCATGCATTGTTATAGCAGAGGCTATATAATAGATAACGACGATGATGAACATGATTTAATGATTATAAATCATGTTTTGTTTGAAGGATCTCCGGAACATTTTTTTGATAGTGTATTCATGGATATGAAAAAATGGTGTAATATTTGTAAAATAACACCATTATTTTCTGTCTATGATATAGACGAGTGCATTAAAAAATTTGGTAATGATATTCATAAAATAAAAAATGTCCTGTCAGCTCCTTTTGAGGGTAGTTTTTTTTAATTCTGCAGTGCTACATTTTATGAACGCATTGACGACAGTTTATATTAAAATATATATATGTATTGTTTTTTAATAATATTTTATATGTTTTATGATATATATTTTAAACGTGTTATTTTTTTTAAAGCATATATTTAAATATATACATATTATTATCATTTTTTACTTGTATGATCATGTATCAAAAAACTATATTCATAAATTTATTAAAATTATGTGTGTATGTGCAGCACCATTTCAAAATAAGAAACAAAATAATGTTATTGCGCACTGTTTCTTATGAAAAAATTTTACACCATGAAAAGTAAAATATTAACTGTTATTATAATGTGTGCACATTTTTTATATCTGATTCAATTAATATAGCTTTATTGATGTGCTAATATATATACATTTTTTCTTCTCGTAGATTAGTATTAAAAAGTAGCATACTTTACATGTATGTGTATGTATGTATTTTTCTGCAGCTTTATTGTCGTGCTAATATGCATAAACTTTTTCTTATAGATTTTTATTTAAAATGAGCGTGTTTTTATATATATATGTGTGTGTGTATGTATGTATTTTTCAATGTATGTTAAATCATGACTCCATCAAATGTACTATTCATTGTATTGTTGTAGAAAAAAAAAAGGGGGGAGAAAAAAATTTAAAAAAAAAAAAACCCGATTCGACGTGCTGTTTTCTTATTTGCTAAAAATGTACAAAATATGGTAAATTTTGAAAAAAGAAGAAAAAAGAGAGGAGGGAAAAAAAAGGAAAACACAAGTATCCTTATTATTTTTAAAATTAATCAATCATTATATATTTTTTACAGCTGAAAAAATGTGTCCTTTTTTTATCTTCTTTTTGAAACCATGTAATAATATCAAATATATATTTTGCTTTTTAAAGATTTTTTGTTTTTGAAGAAAAAAATTTATACATATGAATATAAAATCAAACAATTTGTTATTAATTTTTTTTTACAGCTGAAAAAAGTATCCTTTTTTATTACTTTTATAATAATAATAACTTTTATGCTTTCAGCATAAATATATATATATAACGAAAGGACAGAAAAAATATGTTAAAAAAGGTAAGTTATTTTTATTATTATTTTATTTTTTTTTTAATAAAAGAAAAAAAACTTCAATAAAAAACACAAACACATTTTTTATATTTTTACATTGTTTTATTAGTGATTAATAAAAAAAGATTTTAAAAAAATTACTTTTTTTTTTTTTTTTTTTTTTAACAGAATATAAAATAATTAACAGTTTTTTCATTATTAACACATTAATATAAAAATAAAAATATATTGTTGTTATTTTCACAAAATTATAATTCAGTAACAAGTCTGTTCTCTTCATTTTTTTAACAAAAAATCATTGTTTTTATTTTAACTGAAAACATTTGACTGTATTAATGTTTATTTATAACAGGACATATACAAATTTTTAACCACGTTATCATCCGACAAAACTTTAAAGTAACCAATTTTTAAATTAGGACTGAAGCAATTTTCGTTGTTAAACTATTATCTCGCAGATAAGAGTGGTCTTGCTATGAATCAAGTTGTATACGACAAAGGAATATATTGTTCCCTTCATGGAGTGTGGAATTTTAATTTCACAGGAAACACCACATCAATATCTTATCAGGAGTTTTTGCAGGATATGCACAAAGATTTTACCTTAGGTCGGTTAATGCATTTTGTAGATGCGTCGCCGAAGACTGAACACACATGCTGTGTCGGACAGTGGCACGAGTATCAGCGTCACGCCGCAAGGTTTGGGATCTCGTATGAAATATTGAAAAAAGCTGTGTACACCTGTTTGGAGATCTTTGATCCCAAAACTAGTTTTTTACGTCGATGTCAATATGATAAAAAGTGCAACAGGGCAGAAGAAATATCCACTAAGCTCCTTGTAAAAGAAAATTGCAAGGATGGAGCCCCACAATGTCGTGAAAGCAAATTAAATCAATACAGCTTAGACTTTCACTATTGGGACATGTTTCAATTTTTTGAAGTGGAAAAAGTGGTTTCTCTGCCGTATCCACCGAGTGAATGTGAGCCTGTACGAGGGTACACATATGGACTCCATAATGACGTTGAACTAGTAAGGTACGAATATGTAAGTAAACAAGCTTTACCAGTCTACGAGGTCACAAATTCGAGCGATGTTGAAGAAGCTTTCATTACAGATGTTCCATTCTTTGAAACTGTAACGGTTGCATCGAAAAAGGTTTCGGAAGAATCTGAAAAAGATGCATCCAAAAAAAGAGTGAAAAGATCCGATTGTGTTTGTTTGCCACCCGATACGAGCATTGAGTATGAGGACTTTGACCACGAATTGTTTGAAACAATAAATGTTGTAGGAAATCTACAAATGCAACAACTTGTTCAGTTAAGCAGCAGTTATGACATCTACTGCCATATTAGAAAACAGTGGATGAGGCTTAAAGAAAGACCTGATAAAATGATGAAGGCTGTTGAAATTCCAGAAGAATTTGCAGAAAAAATACAAAGTAGTGCTTCGGCCAATTTACTTTTGTGGACAAACATGCACTTTTTTTATGACAATTTACTTTGAAGAAAAAATATTGTCGGGAAATGGTAGATTATATACAAAATTGTAACAATAGGTGCAAATTATGTAGACAAGCACCATTGTTTCAAATACCCCCATATGAAGATTTTTTCCCTATGTTTTAATGGAAAAATATAAACTTGTTCAAGATTGTTTGATATTAACAAATCTGTCTATAGAAACATGTTATAGTTTATTACATTTCAAATATTTAAGAGATGATTTATTAAATGACAAAAATGATTACCATCAACCGGAGTTGATAGAAGTTGAAATTAAACCCTTTGGGAAAAACGTTGATTATAACAAATATAATGAGATCATTAATGAGGATTTAATAAATTACTTGTAACTATTCTTTTAAGTCAAATATGTATTTTTAAAAGAATATTTTCTTTATTTAAAGTGACCGAACACACATGCTGTGTCGGACAGTGGCACGAGTATCAGCGTCACGCCGCAAGGTTTGGAATCTCGTATGAAATATGGAAAAAAGCTGTGTACACCTGTTTGGAGATCTTTGATCCCAAAACTAGTTTTTTACGTCGATGTCAATATGATAAAAAGTGCAACAGGGCAGAAGAAATATCCACTAAGCTCCTTGTAAAAGAAAATTGCAAGGATGGAGCCCCACAATGTCGTGAAAGCAAATTAAATCAATACAGCTTAGACTTTCACTATTGGGACATGTTTCAATTTTTTGAAGTGGAAAAAGTGGTTTCTCTGCCGTATCCACCGAGTGAATGTGAGCCCGTACGAGGGTACACATATGGACTCCATAATGACGTTGAACTAGTAAGGTACGAATATGTAAGTAAACAAGCTTTACCAGTCTACGAGGTCACAAATTCGAGCGATGTTGAAGAAGCTTTCGTTACAGATGTTCCATTCTTTGAAACTGTAACGGTTGCATCGAAAAAGGTTTCGGAAGAATCTGAAAAAGATGCATCCAAAAAGAGAGTGAAAAGATCCGATTGTGTTTGTTTGCCACCCGATACGAGCATTGAGTATGAGGACTTTGACGACGAATTGTTTGAAACAATAAATGTTGTAGGAAATCTACAAATGCAACAACTTGTTCAGTTAAGCAGCAGTTATGACATCTACTGCCATATTAGAAAACAGTGGATGAGGCTTAAAGAAAGACCTGATAAAATGATGAAGGCTGTTGAAATTCCAGAAGAATTTGCAGAAAAAATACAAAGTAGTGCTTCGGCCAATTTTTTGAAGTTAAAAAGGAAAAAAACGTCTTTTTCAAAACGGGAAAAAAGAAAAAATACAAAAAAAGTTTTAAAATGTTAAAAATAACAGGTAATGCAAAAATTCGATGCTGAGAAAACTGATATTTCTATATTTTTAACATTATTTGAAAGGCAAGCAAAGAAATTTCTGAGGATCAATGGGTGACGAAAATATTAGCCTTAGTGCCAGTAGATATAGCGGAGATTGTGGTGAGAGAACCAGAGGAATCAATAGAAAATTACGAATATGTAAAAAAATTGCTACTCAATAGATTTAAACTAAGTCCAGAGGCTTTTAGAACTAAATTCTTAACTCATAATAAGAGATCCGATTCAATTTGGAGGGATTTAGTATTTGAATTAAGAAGCTACCTGGAAGGGTGGTTGAGTGGAATCGAAGTTAAGGATTTCGAATCTCTAAAAAAATTGATGATCGCAGATCAAATTAAAAAAAGGGCCCCCCATGAAGCGCGGGATCATTTAATAGATCAATGGGCTATTCTAAAAGACCCCGAAGAGGTTGCGAGTAAATTAGACGAGTATGAAGGGGTAAGAAAAATTAAAAGAAACTCGAATTCTAATGATTTCGAAAAGAGGAGTTTTGACAGGCTGCGAAAGAACGAACGGGAGAAAAGGGAGGGCCAAATAACGGGAAATAAGAAGGCTGATAAAAATTGGAGGATGGTCGATCACCAACTGCTCGTAAATGTAACACATTGTTTTACCTTGAGGTTGATAGTAGAAGAGAGCGTGTATGTAAAGCAATGTTTAAATCTACATTTGCTATTTCTAACAACTTCATATCTACTGTTTTGAAAAAGAGTGACATTAATTGTTTCACTGGAGAAGACTCCAGGGGAAAACAAAAGAAAACTGAAGACGCATTAATAGAATCAGTATTTCAGCATATAAATAGTTTCCCTCGCATTGAGTCTCACTATTGTAGGTCAAGAACTAAAAAGGAATACTTAGAGGGTGGTCTAAACTTATCAATGATGTACAGAATGTGCGAAGAAGAGAACAAAGCTAAAGGCTTGAACTATGTAAGATTTGAAAAAGAAAGGAGACAGAAAAATGTACTAATGAAGATCTTATAGCAGTGTATGATTTACAAGCTGTCTTCCAGTTGCCACAGGGTAAAGCAACACATTTCTACTATAAATCAAAATTGAATGTATATAATTTTACTGTAGCCGATATTACAAAAAAAGATACTTCAAAAAGAAAAGGTTATTGCTATTTGTGGCATGAAGGCATTGCAAACGGAGGTGGTGTGGAAATTGCAAGCTGTGTTTATGAATTCATAAAAGACCACTGTAAAGACAAGAAGAATTTGATATTTTACAGTGATAATACTGTGTCACAAAATAAGAATAGGTATGTTTTTACTGTGTACTTATTTTGTATTCAAACCATGCAAATTGAAATTATTACACATAAATACCTAATAGTCGGCCACACAGAAAATGAAGCAGACAATATTCATTCTTGTATTGAAAGAGAAAAGCAAAAATTCCTAGTGAAATACGAGGGTGAATCAAATATAAACGAGACTTTTGGACCTGCGCACGCAATAGTGATGGAAGAACGTTCCGCTGTTATTGGCTGTTAGGTTGGTTTGTCAGGAGTGGGGGAAGCACGTGACTCATCATCATAGACTCGCTCAGTGTCCATCGTTACGATGTCCGAGCAGGAGGTACCTCCCTCTATTGCGCAACGTATTGTTATCAAGTTTTTAGCTGCAGAAGGTGTAAAACCGGCCGAAATCTTGAGAAGATTGACTGCACAGTTCGGGGAAGAGACGCTGTCGCGAGCTAGAGTGTTTGCTTGGCATAAACAGTTCGTGGAGGGCCGTGAACGTGTTGAAAATGAGAGCCATGACCGCAGACCCCGCACCAGCATTACAGCGGGCAACATCGACAGTGTTCGTCAACTTGTTGAAGGTGATAGGCGTCTAACAACTTCGGATATTGCAATTAAGGTTGGAATCCGATGAGAAAAGTGATTCTCCTCCATGACAATGCTCGCCCCCATACAGCAGCCCTGACCGTACAAAAATTGGAGCAACTGGGTTGGGAGACACTGGAACACCCTCCATACAGTCCAGACCTGTCTCCCTGCGACTTCCATGTCTTTGGTCCTCTCAAGGAAGCTTTGGGAGGGCAAAAATTCCACAGCGATAATGAAGTTGAAGCATATGTGCGCAATTGGCTACAAACACGACCTGACTCTTTTTACCTGGAAGGAATTAAAAAATTACCTATACGCTGGGAAAAATGTGTTTCTAAATCAGGAGATTATGTAGAAAAATAAACTATGATTGTTTGTGCGTTTAAAATCAAAATAAATATTTTAAAAAATAAGTCTCGTTTATATTTGATTCACCCTCGTATCCATGCTTGTTAAGACCTCCAAGAAGACGGGGGAGCCCTATAATGTAAAAGAAATGGAAACATCGGACTTTTATGATTGGAAGAAGTTATCTTAAGATTTTGGTAAAAATTTTACTATAAACACAGATTATGAAAAATGCACCTGGAACGATGTCGAATTGAACCAGATTAATTGAACCCAATATAGGTTATTGGAAGGAATCTTGTTTTATAGCATTAGAAACTCATCCGTCAGAGAACGAAAGTAAACCGTCGTATAAATATTCAATTGTTGAAAATTGTTATGCATTTATATGACTTGAAGAGACGTAAGGATTATAAATACTTAATATTTGCATTCATTTTCTGATAAACGAATAATTTGTAAACCTCTATTCTAAGCGGGGAATAATAATAAATAAATAATACGTATAGAATTAGCTTTTTGAATGAAAAATAAATAAAATTTATAAATAATGGCTATGCTTAAAAAAGAAAAAAAGGTCAGTTTGCAAAAAATTTAAATCCATGAACTGAATATCTAAGAAATTTATAAAATAAAATAATTTAATTACAAATTTATTTAAATATTTATCAAAATTAAAATTAATTTTTAGTGAGATGAAGATAACATTCTACTTACAAAATAATCAAACTTTTCATTCCCCATCACACACTAAGAATGGTTTATCTGCATTTAGATCCTAGACATAGGTGTACTGACTCCATATTGTTCTTTTTAAAGGGACCTAGCCTGTATTTAAGCGAATTTTGAAGTCAACCACGGAAAACTCCGAACTGCCAAGTTGAGAAGTGTGCCCTGGAATTGAACCAAACAAATTTCTGAATTAATTTTTGAATGACTCATCTTCTACGATGAATTTAGAAATGGATGCGAACGAGGATATTTATGAAACAGCCACGACTTCCGATGCAAATTTAAATTTGGAAATTGATACAAACCCGAATATTAATCAAGTCACCTCATCTTCTAGCATGAAATTGGAAATTGACCCAATAGTAAAAATCAAAAAACTAAAAATGGATCGTGATTATATACAAATTCGTAATAAAAAAAAGAGAAAAAAACGGATGAGAAAAAAAGGTTATATAACCAGATCGATACAAAAATATCAAAAATAAATGAATTATTTAATACTACAAACACAGATTTAACAAAATTTATAAATATAGATAATGATGCAGATATTAAAAATTTATGTATAACATATTTGGAGATGCACAAAAATATGCTTATGTTTTATAAGGATTTCAAAAATATAATGTGAATTGCATATATTTGGTTATAGTAATGATATATATTTATATAAATTGGTAATGGTTGTCATATATAAATAAATTAATATTATTACATACATATATATACACATATATTTATTAATATAATAATTGTTTTTAATTATATATTGTATCTGTTTTATTGTATAATTTGACTGTAATAATATTTCTCTATCAAGTATAGAGTTTTTGTTAATATAGGGTGTATTCCTACATCATTTCATTTACAATTTTTCTATCAATATTGTTAAACGATAACTTTTTATAGTGTGTTGATTATAATTAATCATGGTAAAGTATACTGTAAAACACATTTTCAAATATGATTTATTTGAACATGCACAAAAATATGCTTATGTTTTATAAGGATTTCAAAAATATAATGTGAATTGCATATATATTGGTTATAGTAATGATATATATTTATATAAATTGGTAATGGTTGTCATATAAATTAATATTATTGCATACATATATATACACATATATTTATTAATATAATACATTTTTTTAATTATATATTGTGTCTGTTTTATTGTATAATTTGACTGCAGTAGTATTTATCTATCAAGTATAGAGTTTTTGTTAATATTAATTAATTCATTTAAAATTATAAAACAATATTGATTTTATAATTTTGATAAATCATGATCCGGGAGTCGAACCCAGAACTTCAAACGATAATTTTTTGTAGGGGGGTTAATGCTTCAATAATTTTTCCGTCGATTGTATCTAATTCTGTTGTAATTCCTCTGGTAAAGTAGTGGATTGACATTAAAGCGAGAAGACTGCAGTAAAAATGAGTGGTGATGATATAACTCCGGATTTCAATGGATACATCGGGTGCAACTTTTGTGGCAAGATAACTTGCCACGATGTAAGACAACAGTCTATAATATGGGTTATATGTAGAAGGTGCCGCCAGTACCTGGATAAACAAGGTTCTTCTTTGAGGGGTCTAAGAAGACCACCCCCATCAAGAAGGTCTCGCTTCAACAGACCTCTACCACCCATACCGGAGGAAAACCCACGAGGATACCGGGAACTTGATAAGGAGATTACGTACTGGGATGGTGAAAGAAACCACCAGACTGGACGAATGGGAAATAAGACCTGAGTATACCAACCAGTACCATTTATTGAACTATCAGGCTAAGGAGGACAGAAGTTACCCGGTCTATGCCTCTATGACTGCAAGGATACCCATTCAATTTTACAGAGGTACAAATGTAAGTATTATTATTATTATATATATATATATATTATTTATTATATATTTATTTTTTTAATATATAGGTACGGGTGGCACCTGACAGCAGCAGCGAAGATGATGGGTGGTAGAATTGTTTCTATGTTATGTATATATATATATATATATATATATATATATATATATATATATATAGTTGAAAAATGTATTTGAAAAAATTATTTGTGTGTATATATTTGAAAAATGATATATTTGAAAAAATAAATAAGTTGGTAATTGGAGGTTATCCAATAGCCTAAAAAATAATATAGTGTTAATCATTATGTATGAATGACCTTTTCATTGATGCCTTCATGAGTATGTTAAAAATAAAAAGAGAGAAATATTTAATGAATATTTATTTTTTATAGACACATAATTACAAATAATCATTTTCCAAAATTTTGAGTAGTATTTCCAAACTGTTGCACGGCATATACTGTACTACATCTGACAATGTTTCTTTCCTCTTTCAAAGGATGAACTTAATATTAATTCCATATAAGCAAACGAACTTTTTCGAAAAAGCTGTTTTATTGGAAAATATGCTTTTATAGGAATGGATAAAAACAGACCCAGAATACTTGTGATTGTGATATATGAAGCTTTTTTACGAATGGATGGGAAGGAATTCAAATCTTCTCCCAGCAACAATCATTACATCTTCGAATGGGACAGTTTTAATAGGATAAATATCCAGGTAGTTTTCTGTGAAATATATGGGTGTAAAGATTTCTCTCCCATTTGTGCATCCACAGCTAAGACATCTTTGTGTTAATCTATATTCATTTTCCAACTTGATTAAAATATGAGGTTCTTTGGTAGTTCCACCTACAAAACATTGTTTATCAAAATGATAAATTTTGGGAGTGGAAGCATCGGGATAACGAAGAATATTAGAAGAACGATTCACAGCGATAATTTTGTTTTCGTCCACGGAATAAAATTGAAATTTCATTATATCATCGACAGCTAAGAAAGTCTTTTCAATAACATAGTCAAAATACTCTTGAAAATATTCCAATTCAATCCAGAGATCTGATGTTTCTTTTTTATCAACACGTTTTAAGATTCCATCTCTGCAAACATTCATCCAATTACGATTGTGGATTTTTCTATTATACGAAAAATAAATTATAAATACAACTGCGTTTTCTTCGTCCAAGGAGACATAAATCGGATGATTGTAATTATTTAAATACCAACCTACTTTTACTATTTTCACTATTTGTAAGAATTCAGAAAAGAGATTGTGAGGAATTGACCACAAATAAGGATTGTACAGTAGACTTTTAAATTCAGACATCTCGAGTAATTTTAATTTATCGTGTAATGGAATGTATTTTTTAAAGATCTTTTCCAAAATATCATAATGTAAAGAAAAGAGAGATAATGTACTACTCATGACTATTTTTTTATCAACAACTTGAACCACTTTGAAATGAAGATATAAGTAAAAAAAAAAAAAAAAATTTTTTTTTTTTTTTTTTCCCAACGATGAAGCAGCTGTCTTTGGTTTGGATCAATGGGGCCTTTCAAAAGGGACCAGGTGCATTGAATCCTAATCACCCCGTGATGACTCATTGGCAAGCAGCTGCTCCGGCAACAACACAATGAAGCATTGTTCAATCCCTTTCAAAAAGGAACCAGGTGCACGATGGGGAACAATAGTATGAGTTTTAACAATGGTGGCGGCTGTCGCTTTCAAGTATAATGGCCAATCTCATTCAACCATGAAGCAGCTGGTTTGGATGAATGGGGTCTTTCAAAAGGGACCAGGTGCATTGAATCCTAATCACCCCGTGATGACTCATTGGTAAGCAGCTGCTCCGGCAACAACACAATGAAGCATTGTTCAACCCCTTTAAAAAAGGAACCAGGTGCACGATGGGGAACAATAGTATGAGTTTTAACAATGAAGCAGCTGTCTTTGGTTTGGATGAATCATTGGGGTCACGCAAGCAGCAGCTGCCCGCTTATAACGGTTCCCTTCCCAATCTCATAATTTGACATATGGCTTCAAATTCATCACTTAAATTTTCATTTCTAAGAGATTTATTGGATAGTTTTTATAAAAAAGATGTTATACGAAAAAAATGTCACAATGTTTTGTGGGTGAAACTACCGAAGAACCTCATATTTTAATCAAGTTAAAAAATGAATATACATTAACACAAAAATATGTTTCCGGTACATAAATATAAACAGCTTACACTTTGTAACCGTAACAAGTCACTTCCAAATCCAATTAAGAGTTTTTGTAACACCCATTTCACCAATGATGGAATGAAGCATTGTGTTAAATGGCTGTCTATGGTTCGATTGAAAGTTGTTGACGAAACTCTCCAGTCTTACTTAATCGTTGGGGTGATGAACCATAAAACCAGCTTTAGTGAAAGTTCACGGTCACGCTGTTTCACGCTATTGTACAATTAACTTTTTTATTCAATTTATATCAATAATTAATTGCACGTGGCATCTTTGAGAAGATAAACTTTTAATCCCGGTTCTTATTGGTCGAAGAACATTTACCCCGTCACGTGATATAGAGGGTGTATCACGGGATGTAAATGGCGCTACAAAATGTCTTTACTTCCTCTGGAAAAGTTTTAGTAGAGCAAGATTCTCCAAGGTGTACAGTTGTGTGTAACTAGGTAACCCATAAAACCTCCACAGTTTCGTCGTTAAAAAGTTAGTGAATAATGAGTGGGAATGACATAAGTGCTGATTTTAATGTTTACATTGGATGCAACTTTTGTGGTAAAATTACCTGTCATGATGCTACACAAGAATCCATTATATGGATAATATGTAGGAGATGCAGACAATTCTTAGATAAACAAGGTTCTCCTCTGGGGGGTCTAAACAGACCTCCTGTAGCAAGAAGAGCAAGATATACTAGACCTTTGCCACCGATACCAGAGGAGAGCCCGCAAGGACACAGGATAGTAGTTGAAGAGTATTGGGATGTTCCAGAATCTGCCACCACATATCATTTGCTGGATTATAGACCAAAAGAAGATCGCACATACTCAGTACACGCGTCTTTAACTACAAGGATACCGAAGCAATTTTACAGATGAACAAATGTAAGTATAATTTTTTATTTACAGTATTTCACTTTGAAAATGTTAGATTTCATTTTTTAAATTACTTTAAAGTATATTGTTAAATTTGTAATTATATTTTAATTTTGACTATAAACAATATTTTTTTTTATTTTTTTTTTTTTTTAGGTATGGGTACCTGACAACAACAGTAGCAGCAATGATGGCTGGTAAAAAACAAATTGACAAATTGCTTGTATGTTATGCATATATTTCAAAAATGATGTATATATTTAAAAAATAAATAAGTTGGTAGTTGGAGGTTATCCAATAGCCTAAAAAAATAATATAGTGTTATTTATTATGTAAATTAAATATGAATGACCTTTTCATTGATGCCTTCATGAATGTTAAAAAAATAAGAGATATTTTTAACAAATATTTATTTTTTATAGACACATAATTACAAATCCAAAATTTTAAATAGTATTTCCAAACTGTTGCACGGCATATACTACATCTGCAGCCGTCACAGTGTTTCTTTCCTCTTTCAAAGCATGAGTATACTATACGATATAGCCTGATGAAATGTAGAAGGAGATGAAGTATACTCCATATTATTGTAGGTATTTGCAAATATAGATACTGTCAAATTAACAATGAAATCAAACATTGAACGGGAAAGAAAATTCACCAATAAAATTGAGTTCCAACAGATACGAGGATCACAGCTAGAATGAACAATGTGTAAATTGTTTATGATTATACTTTAAAAAAATATTCATAATGTCTCAAAACAACAATATGCTCATCATTCAACATTTCACCATTGGATGGTACAGTTTGAAGTTCGATAGGATAAACATCCAGGTAGTTTTCCTGGGTAATATATGGGTGTAAGAAGGGTTTCTTTCCTATTTGTAGATGCAAGATATCTTTGTGTTAATGTATATTCATTTTTCAAGGTGATTAGAAAACGAGGTTCTTCGATAGTTCCACCCACAGAACATTGTCTATCAAAATGATAAATTTTGGGAGTGAAGAAGTCGGGATAACGAAGAATTTTAGAAGAACGATTCACAGCAATAATTTTGTTTCCTTCCAAAGAATAAAATCTAAATTTCATTATATCATCGACAGCTAAGAAATTCTTTGTAACAAAGTTAAAATACTCTTGAAAATATTTCAATTCAACCATACTTGTAATAATCTACCATCGACCATTGCACGTTTTAAAATTACATTTTGTTCTTTGCAAACATTCATCCATTTAGGATCGTGATTCTTTCTATACGAAAAATAAATTACAAGTATACTTGCGTTTTTTTCGTCCAAGGACACATAAATTGGTTGATTGTGATTATTTAAATACCAACCTTCTTTTATCATCTTCCCTATTTGTAAGAATTCAGAAAAGAAATGGTGAGGAATTGACCACAAATAAGGATTGCACAGTAGAGTTTTAAATTCAGACATTTCAAGTAATTTTAATTTATCATGAAATGGAATGTAGTTTTTAAAGATTTTTTCCAAAATATCATGATGTAAACAAAATAGAGATAATTTATTAGTATTATTCATGATTAAAACATTTTCGTATGAACAACTTGAACACGAATCATTTTTGAAATGAAGATGTAAGCGATGAATTTGAAACTATATTAAAAAAAAAAAAAAAAAAAAAAAAAAAAAAAATTTTTTTTTTTTTTTTTAGAATGTTTTTAAAAGACTTTTAGCCAAACTTGGTTCAGATGATGGTTTGTCCTCTATTAAAATTTTTATGCCTTCCCAACCATCATGATCTTCTATCCATGATCCTAATGTTACCTTTACTATTCGTGAAAACATTTCAAATACCATATCTATAAATGAACTTGATGGACTCATTCCTAAAATAACATATTCTCTAACACAAAAGAAATAAGCAACAATTCTACTCCAATTTACACCTTCATTAAAAATTTCGTTTGCTATGCCTTGTAAGATCGAATTCGTCTCATCATAGTCATTTATTTGTACATAGTTTTCTTATAATGGGTACAAAAGTCTTTTCAAAATGATCTAAAATATATTTTATGGTATCTAAAACCTCTTTTTCTTTCTCATTTATGGCCTCAATGGCATTAAATTGATAATAATTTTTCAATAAATACGAAAAGACATTTTCAAGAATATAATCTGTACGAATAACAGTTTTTTTCGTATAACGTCTTTTTTTACAAAAAATCTCCAATAAATCACTTAGAATTGAATATTTAAACGATGAAGCCATATGCCAAACTTATGGTGGATGTTCTTTATATTTAAAAAAAAAAAAAATTTTTTTTTTTTTTTTTTTTTTTAATAAAAGAAAAAAAAGTTAGCTTGAGAGGATGAGTCAAGATGATAGATACTTTACCGGTAGCCGTGAAAGGAGAATTTATGGGCGAACCCCCCTATTCCGCAGGGGATCGAGTGACCCTCCGATGTAAGCCTGGATACAAATCTCTGATTCCTTTTTCCCAACTGACTCCAGAGTTGAAGTGGGATCCTCCCTCGGTCACTTGCACACCGGTGTCTTGCGGCCGACCGCCCACCCTTGAAAACTGATTCACCCGGGGTCAAGAGTACATCTACTCCAAATACGTCGTTTACCATTGTCTGGAAGGTTTTAGGCTCAACAACCCCCCTATGGCCAAAATCTTTTGCGGGGCGAGTGGGGAATGGACGGACCCCTTCGATCGAAAAATTGAAATGTCTACCCGTCCAGTGCCCAGAGTTACAGCCTCCCGAACACGGAAGCGTTTCATATCCGGATCGAAAGGTGGGATCCGTGGCCACTTTCACGTGTCAGGATGGATTTTATGGGGTAGGGGGAGGAAACACCCGAATGTGCCAAGCGGATGGCACGTGGAGCGGCGACGCCTTTCGATGTGCGTCTTGTCCCGCTTTACCCCACGTGCTGAGAAATCTCAATCCAGGCTTTGCGTTGGTGACCTGTGACAGCCGAGGCCATCTCATCAAATGTCGACCGGATGGCACGTGGACGAATCCAAACTGTACCATGTTCAAACGCTCTTCTCTGCTCCCCCCTCCTGTGATCCCACCACCCGCTCCTGTGATTCCACCGCCCTCTCCTGTGGTCCCCCCTCCTGTGGTGCCATCACCAGATAAAAATGACTATTGGTTTTATTTTATGACATTTTTATCATTTTATTCTTATACAATCTATATTTTCTGTAAAAATATTTATTTGGATTTAACTACAATAAAATAGTATAATTATATATAAATCATTGAAGAGTGGACCGAATAAAATAAAATTTGAATTGACCATCCAGCAACTTCAATCAAACAGTGATGGAGAAATGATTTAATGTAAAATAAAATGGTGATAACCATACTTCCTTATAAATTTTTTATAGAGTCTTTTAATTTCTTCTTCAGTATGTAGTTTCCTACATTCCGGGCACATTGGGTTTATCTCCAGCCATGTCATGATGCATTCTTCATGGAAACTGACGGCACAATAAGACCAGTAATGTTTTTATACTTTTAGTTTCTCGGCAAATAAATAATAATAATGTAAATTCTTTTAGATAAAACTGAAGTAACTTTTACACTGCATACATTATGCAATTAGCTTCATCATTCGAAGTTTTCCGTGGTTTTCTTCAAAAGATTAAAATTGGAATAACTAAATTAAAAATAAAACGCATCCATTATTTTTTTTTAAAAATGATAATTTTAATGAAAAGGAAAAATGCTGTTTTTTAAATCGTGATTCCAAATTTATTTTTTATTCTTACAATAATAATAATAAAAGTTTTAGCTTTTAGAATGCTAGGATCCATTAACGGCCAAATGGTCCCGTCATTGAAGCTGTAGACATGAGGTGCAGGGTTTGATCCCAAGTCGCGCTCGTCAGTCTAGCAGTTGAGAGTTTTCCGTGGTTTTCTCCGAAACTTGCGTAAATACGGGCTACGATTCTTTAGAAGGACCTCCACGGAAGACACCCGTGAGTCTAATGACTACATAATGTGAGTATGACTATAATAACATAAAAAGCAAATTTCATTTCTTTCAGTTAACTTTATAATTATCATAAATGATATTTTTAAAATGGTCCTACACCTTTATAAATACACCAAAATTCTAATATTTCATTTCAACATCTTACTAAGAGAATAAGACAATATAAGCCTATTGAGGTCACATTGGCGAACAGTCATATTTGGCGGCAAATAAACAGTGCAGATGGTGAAAAGTACGTGTATATGGATCTGAACGGAAATAGCCTGGATGTCTGTATTTAAAATGATATTAGAATGTGGAACATTATTAGAAATTAAAAGAGCTAAACTACCATGTAGCTCTGTCAGAATGTGTAAAATCTTTTCAAAACACTGCTAGCCACGGATTTTAACATTATCCTGTTGTCTTAAGTGCGTTTCTTGGAAGGCGAAGCAGATAGGTCGATTATCAGAGATAATATCTCTGATTTCATCTCGTTTATTTATAAAACCTCAGCAATTCCATGAAATGAAATTAGTCATGATTTTTTTTTTCTAGATTATAACATCCACGTCATTGTCTTCTGATGCAGTAGACATACCGTCCTCCCCATCAGAAGGGTGAAGGCTGATCGTATCATCTTGTATTGTAAGGTTAACTTTATTATTTTTATTTTGAGTCACAGTGGACAATTTTGTTAGTTTCTTTTTCTTAATGATATTGAGACGAGAGGGTGAGTCAGAATGTTTAAGAGAGGTAGAGTTATGACTTTTGTCAGACAATAAGATGTTAGCAGTTTGTGGAATTTTCTTTAAATTTCTTGATTTCGATGAAGGGGACTGAAAAGTTAGAAGACTGATTTGGTTTGGATTGTAAGTTTTGGGAATTGTTTAATGTAGTTTCAACTGGAGAGCTAGTATTCAGGAGAGTGTCGGTTTGGATTGTGATATATTGATATTTTTTTTTGGCAACTATGGCAGCAGCATATGATTTTCCTATGGTAGGGATCCGTGATTCTACAATTTTCCTTGCTTCGGGATATTATATATTTTATTTTGTTTTAACCGTTTGAATTTCCTTTTCAGTTCTCCATTTTTCACATGACTTTGAGTAAGATGGGTGATCTTTTTTACAATTAACACAACAGATTGGGGCTTCACAATTTTCACTGTCATGGCCAATGGAACTACAACGGGCACATGTTTGTTTTCCACGGCATAAAGTCTTAGAATGGCCAAACCGTTGGCAATTGAAGCAGCGTAGAGGATTTGGAATGTGTTGTCTGATTGGGCATTTAAGGTAACCAGTCTTTATGCAGCGCGGTAGATTAGGGGAGTCTATTGTCAGAATAATGTGTTTTGTTGGGATGGGCTTGTTGTCACGAAAGATGGAGATACGTTTCACTACAATTACTTTTTGGTTTAAGGTTGTCTAGAATTTCGGCCTTTGGGATAAATTGAAGATCTGATTCTCTTTAAATTTTCTCGATGTCACCATTATTAAAAACAAAGACAATTCCATAGACACCACCGTTTTCAGAAAACCTTCTAGCAACAACGAAATTATAAATAAAAAATGTCACACTCCCCTCAGGTACAAATATGCCGCTATACGCTCTTATGTTAATTGCGCTATACTTATCTGTTCTAATTAAAAAATATCTTAACTGCGAATTAAAAATAAAAAACATCGCTAAAAATGCCAATTATAATCCCTCTATTGTAGACAAATTTTACAAAAAACGTATAAAAGCTCTTAATCATATTCCCAGTGCACAAAAAACTAAACAATCATTCACCCCCGCGATCCCATACTGCAAAGGAGCCTCCATAAAAATTAAAAACGAAGCCGCCAAACACAACATTAATATCCCAATAAAACCGAACAAAAATATCTACCAGCGAATTCGTAATGAAAAAGATTTAATCGACTTTAAACACACAGTCGGCATCTATAAAATTAATTTTCAATACCAAAATAAAAATGAAGCTTCATATGTTGGCATGACTAAAAGGAAAATAAAAGACCGCATCTCTGAACATATAACTGATTTAAAATACAATAGACACTCTACAACCTTCTCAAGAACTAACAACACTAATCCAATTAATATTGACTCCATTAACTGTAGAAAAATAGCCCCATATCTCCCACCACTATGCCCTCAAAAGCGAGGCATTAGAAATACTAACATCTAATAATAACGTTAATGACATCGAATATAGCCTAACTCCACCCGAGTGGCAACAGCTGTACAGACAGGAGAAGTGAAGAAAGCAAGAAAGAAGCGACAAAAGATCAACAAACCGCCCAGTCATAAAACCTGCGGATCATTTTGCCGAGTGTTTTCTGATGATGGCTCCGACTGGATGTTGAAATATATTAAAACTCGGAAATAGTAAGGATTTAAAATAAGGTATTAAATAATTTATATAATATAAATTTGTTTTCAATTATTCCTTTCTTCTGTATTAAATTGAAGAAAATATTGGATTGATAAGGATTTTCGACTTCTGATTTTTGATGGATGTACACGTTTTGAGGATTCCAGAACATAATTTGAACTTTTTTAAAAAATGGTCTGCCTGTTGCAAAAATTTTGTTGCAGCTCTAACCCAAGAACTAATGTACAAAATTACATATAGATTTATATGTAGTTGTACCTTAATAATTAAAAAAAAAAAGTGCCTGTCAACTTCGTGCAAATTGCTAACAAGTAGCACTGTATGTCATTTCTCCTATTTAAAGGAAGACTAATTGCGTATAGTTCCACAAAACCTGGCATGTGAGAAGGCTATTATTATAAAACACTATGCTTTTTAAATTTTAGTGCACACTGGCCGACAGGTGGTGATGCTATGGTACAATTTATTGTGCCAATAGGAAGGCTAAATATGAACATCTATAGAATTTAATTGCACTAAATTTGGTAAGAGAGGTGATCCTTATATTTTGAATACAAATGCTGGTTTAATTTGGGTATATTTTGAAAAATAGGTGATGTTTCTATTCCTCAACTTCTGTGATTCTCCACACGACTACATCTCGGCATTTGGTTATTAAAAATTGCCCCAAATTCCAGATCTAAAATCCTTATTTTCAGAAGCTATTATTGAGTTTTTGAGCATGTTAAACAGTATGTAGTGCTGATATATAGAGTGATATAGAAGAAAGTTTTGTGACAGCTACAACATATTAAGTTTAAAGCTTTTGGTTTCTTGAATCTTATGAATCTCTCAAAACAATTAAATTCTAAGTGAAACATTAAACAGCATGAAATAATTAAATGAACAAGCTTACTCTTTTTTTTTTTTTTTTTTTAATCTTCTACATTCAGTGGAAGAAAATATTAGATTTGTAAAATATTTCAACTTCTGGTTTTCGGTGAATTTATAGGTTTTGAGAAGTTCAGAACACGACGTGACCACTTTTAGAAAATGTATGTGTGGTGTGAGTGATTAAAAAAAAAAAATTGTGGTGATTGTATCTCAGGAACTACTGCATATAATTGCTTATAAATTTATATGCAAATGCACCTTGACATAAATTTGTGCTTATTAATTTTTGGTACCAATTGCTCAACAGGTGGTGCTGCTATGCATCGATCTTCACAGTTTCAAGGAAAGTTATATCTCAAGAACTACTTCTAGAAATTGCATCTAATTTTATATGCAGATGCACCTTGACATATGTTAATGCCTATCAACTTCTGGTGCTAATCCCTCAACAGGTGGTGTTGCTTTGCATCAATTTCCGCAATATCATGGAAGGCTATATCTCAGAAACTACTGAACAGAATCATATATATCCATATGTAGGTGAACCTTAACATAAATTATGTCAACTTTTGGTGCTAATTGGTGGTGCTTTATATAGTAATTTTCTCAGTTTAAGGAAAGGCTACATCTCATGTTCAATTGTGTATAATCGAACAAAACTCTATATATGAAAAGGCCATTGAGACATTATGCTGTGACTGCATATTTGCCAATAGGTGGCACTGCTACACTGCAATTTTTCCTGAGAGCAGAAAGGATGTCATCTGCATGATAAAATTTCACTTCCATTGGACATTTAGTGTAATAGTTCATCTCTCCGAGATGAAAATCGCCTGTATTTATAAAGGATAAAAAATTAATTATTTGTACTGTATGAATTTGTGTAGGAAAATATAGAAGAAAGTTTTATGTGTTTCATTTTTTTTAATACTATTTGATAAAAATTAAGTAAAAAAAATTTATTTATACTTTAGTAATTTTGTATGATGGTTGAATGCCTTTTTCTGGCGCAAGGACATGCTGCGCCAAACAAACAGGTTAGTTGGTTGGTTGGTTGCCTTTTATTGGCGCAAGGTCCGCAATGGGACATACTGCGCCAAACAATAGTTTAAAGAATAGAATGTAGCTTCTGGATGGGTTTACCCATCCAGATGGTCATAAAAAAACAACACATTCAATGTTAAAAATAGAATAATGTAAAAAGTTAAAAAATGTAAGAAAGACAAATATTTAAAAAAATAGAAAACAGAGTACACTGTGTATACGATAAAATGATGTGTAAAAAGTTATGAACAGTGTATATAATGAAATGAACAATGTAATTAATAAAATCAGATGTTGTCAAAAAATAAGCAGTGTATATAATAAAAGCATATGTAAAAAATAAACAGTGTATATAGTAAAAACAGAAGTAAAAAGTGATAAAGTGTAAAAAATAAAATCAGAGATCATTATAAAAGCCTGCTTCTTTTAAGAAGTTGGTCAAATGATGATGTGGAATAGTACCCAAAAGGTCTGTCAGATTTGGAGATGATGAATGAAAGTAATATCTGTATAAATGCCGAAGACATGGACAATCGGTGAGTATATGACGAATTGTAAGTGAAACATAATGACATTTCGGGCAAGTGGGCTCCTGCTGTCCAAGTAACAAGTGTTTATGTGTGAGTCTTGAATGGCCAATTCGCAGACGAGTAATAATTACATCATATTTTCTAGGAGTAAGTGTAGGCCAGATAACTATTTGAGGTTTGATTTCTTGCAATTTATTATTATTTTGATTATTCCACTCCCTTTGCCAAATACCTTTAAAAAAGCCTCTAAATGTGTGTTTAATGTCATCATAAGGAACGGGACAGTTTAAAAAAACAGAAGCCTGCCTTGCAGCTTTGTCTGCTGCTTCATTGCCTTTGATGCCAACATGACCAGGAACCCAGCAAAACAAGATGTCAAATCCCTTTTTCAGAAGGTCGTTGTAAGTTTTTAAAATTGAAATGAAAGTCAGGTTACAAGAGCTAGATGAAAGAGAATCCAGAACACTCTTAGAGTCTGTGTATATTATGAATTTTCGATTGGGATGAGATGAAATAATATTAAGAGCGACCTCAACAGCAAAAAATTCAGCAGAAAAAATGGAAAAAGAACTAGGCAGTTGATAGCTATAAATGGTGTTACCAGTGACAACACCACAGCCAACTTTATTACTTGTCTTGGAACCGTCAGTAAAAATCTCGATATAATTCTTATATTCAGAGCGATGAGATGAGAAAAGCGCTTGAAAAATGGAAGCATCTGTGTTAGATTTGTCAAAACCATTAAACGGGTGAAGACAGGAAATAGCCTGGAAATTCCAAGGTGTCATGTTTAAAAGAGACCGGGGACGAACTTTGGTATGAATATGAGAGGTGCCTGCAAGAAGGTTTTTAATCCGAAGACCAAAATGTGGAATGCAAGATGGACGAATCAGAAAAAGATTTTCATTGTTGTTATTTAAATGAGGATGAAGTGGATGATTAGGATGTGAACGAATGCGATAGTAGAGATCCAACGATAGTTGTTGTCTAATACTGGCAAGAGAAGGCTCCACACAGTCAGCATAAAGACTAAAGATTGGAGAAGTGCGGAAAGCCCCTGAACAAAATCTAAGCGCACTGTGATGTACGGTGTCCAGTTTCTTAAGATAGGAAACAGGAGCTGAACCATAAACCTGACAGGCATAATCTAGTCTAGAACGGATAACAGCTCGGTAAATTTTCAGTAAGGAAGTACGATCTGCTCCCCAATAGGTATTTGAAAGTACCTTTAAAAGATTTAAAGTCTTGTCACATTTTGTCCTTAAATATTCAATATGAGGCTTAAAATTGAGTTTCTTGTCAAAAACAACACCTAAAAAACGGGCTGAGTCAACAACAGAAATAGCTCTATTGTCAATAAAAATCTCTGGATCGGGATGGAGTCCTCGTTTGCGGCAAAAATGCACACAGTGTGTCTTGTCAGCAGAGAAAGTAAAACCATTTCCATTTGTCCATTTAATAATGTTATTGACAGCTATTTGTAGCTGGCGTTCAATAAAACGCATATCATTCCCTTGGCAAGAAATTTGCAGGTCGTCAACATACAGGCTCCCATGAACATTTTGAGGTAGTTGTTTTAGTATATTGTTAATTTTTAAAGAGAAAAGTGTTACACTTAAAACACTACCTTGAGGAACCCCCTCCTCCTGGAAGTAAAAGTCTGAGTATACTGATCTAATTCGAACTTGAAAGTGTCTCATCTTTAAAAAATTCTCAATGAATATAGGAAGATTGCCCCTTAAACCCAAATTAAAAAGGTCCCTTAAAATGCCATAACGCCAGGTTTTGTCATATGCTTTTTCAATGTCGAAGAAAATTGACACCAAATGGTTACGTCTAACAATAGCATTCCGTATATTAGTCTCAAGCAAGAGGATATTGTCAATAGTAGAACGGCCTTGTCTAAAACCACTTTGCCACGGAGAGATTAGATTATTTTTTTCAAGAGTGAAAACAAGTCTAGTATTTATCATTTTCTCAAGCAATTTACAAAGGCAGCTAGTGAGGGCAATAGGTCTATAATTTTTTGGGTCTGTAGTATCTTTACCTGGTTTTGGAAAGGGTATAACAATAGCATCGTGCCAAGCAACGGGGAAGATATTTTCAGTCCAGATTCTATTGAAGAGATGAAGTAGATTTTTAAGGGATGCTTTGGATAGATGTTTGATCATAAGGTAACCGATACCATCGGGACCAGGAGCGGAGTTATGAGTGAGTTTCAGACTATTGTTCAGTTCATTTTCTGTAAATGGGCTATTGTATTCATATAATGAGCGAGATCTGAAGTTAATTGCAGAGCATTCAGAACGTAGTTTGTATGATAGAAAGGGCTCAGAGTATGAGTTTGAGCTGGAAATGTGGGATAAAGTTTTACCAATAGTGTTTGCAATGTTTTGGGTGGAAGTGATTGTCTGACCATTATCTTTAAGAAAAGAAATACTGTCATTAGAATAAATGCCCATGGCTTTCTTGACACGATGCCACAATTGTTTGCTACTAGTATTCGATGTAATGCTGGATACATAATCAATCCATGATTCCTTTTGGGATTTTCTACGAATCCTACGTGCACTTGCTCTAGCTTGTTTATATGCAATATAATTTGCTGTAGTGGGATATCTCCGAAAAATCCCCCACGCTTTTTGTTGGCGCCTTTTTGCAATTTTACAGTCTTCATTCCACCAAGGTCGAGAGTGTTTAAAAGGATATCCAGATGATTTTGGAATTGAAATGTTAGCTGCATTAATGATACAATGGCTGACATGTGAAACAGCACTGTTAATATCGCCCTCAATCATGGCAGAAGTAATGGAGGCATTACAAGAGAAAGTGGTCCAATTGGCTTTGTCATATATGTAATGAGGATTACTATGGTTGTTAACTTGATTGAAATTATAGAGCGATAAAAATAAAGGAAAATGATCACTGCTATGCAGATCGTCAGAAACAAAAAAATTAAAATATGGGTAAAGAATTGGAGAACAGATTGCAAGGTCTATTGCATGAAAAGTCCCAGATGGTTCGTGGAAATAAGTATTGTCCCCATTGTTTAAAAGACATAAAGAATTATCATTGATGAAGTCTTCAATGACTTGTCCACGGGAATTAACATTGGGGCTCCCCCAAAGCGGGTTATGTCCGTTGAAGTCACCGAAAATTAAGAATGGGGCAGGGAGTTGCAAAATTAAATTATTCAGATCTTGTTTTGGTACAGACATATTAGGTGTTAAATAGACAGTACAGATGGTTATTAGCATATTGATGTGGATTTGGGCAGCTATGGCTTGAATATTTGTGTTTAAAGGTATATTTGTGTGAGGAACATTATTGGAGATTAATAGAGCCACACCACCTGTAGCTCTGTCAGATTGAATGTAATCTTTCCTTAGACAGTTGTAGCCACGAATTTTAGTCTTATGATTTTGCTTTAGATACGTTTCTTGAAAAGCAAAGCAAATTGGTCGATGATCAAAGATAATGTCTTTTATTTCATCCCGTTTATTGTTAAAACCTCTGCAATTCCAGGAAATGAAATTAGTCATTATGATTTGGTTTTTAGATTAACACATCTACGTCGTCATCTTCTGATGCAGTAGACATACCTTCTCCATCAGAAGGATGAAGACTTATTAAGTCCACTTGTTTAGCTATATTACTTTCTTTTGATTTTATAGACTCTGTTAGCTTAGATATTTTTTTCCTTTTAACCAAGTTGTTTTGAGAATTTCCATGCTTTAGAGGTTCAGAGCTGCGATTTTTATGAGACATGGGTTTTTTCAGAATTTGTGAGCTTTTTTTAGGATATATTGGCTTTGAAGAATTAGGTGTTTGGTGTGATAAATTAGGTGTTTGAGCAGGCTTTTCTTGAACTTTTTGCAAATTATTTTTGGCTTCTTCAGGAGGGATGCTCTTAGTAATAATATCTGTTTGTGTGGAGATTGTTTTGTAATTTTTGGGTACTTTAATAGAAGCAACAGCAGCAGCGAAGGATTTTCCAATTGTGGGTGTTCTGGTTTCAACAATTTTTCTGGCTTCAAAATATGATATATTTTCCTTGGTACGCACAGTCTGAATTTCTTTTTCAAATTTCCATTTTTCGCATATTTTAGCATAAGATGGGTGGTCTTTTTTGCAGTTTACACAACATATGGGAGCTTCACAGTTTTCATTATCATGGCCCACACCACCACAGCGTGCACATGTGAGATTACCACGGCAAGAATTTTTTGAGTGACCAAAACGTTGGCATTTGAAGCAGCGCAGAGGATTTGGGATGTATGGTCTTAAAGGGCATTCCAGGTATCCAGCTTTTATAGAGCGTGGGAGTTTCGGAGAATCAAAAGTGAGTATTATGTGCTTAGTTGGGATTTGTTTATTTTCACGAGAAATTGAAATGCGTCTAACTGCTATAACTTTCTGATCTTTTAAATTCTCAAGTATTTCGTCTTCTGGTATGTGTTGAAGGTCAGGCTCTGAAATAACTCCTCGACTGGTATTTAATGTTCGGTGAGTAGTAACAGTAACGGGAATATTAGCAAAAAGTGTGCATTTTTTGAGGTTACTTGCTTGCTGAATGCTTTCTACTTCGATTAAAAGTTCTCCTGATTTAATTTTCTTAATTGACTTTGGTTCACCCGCAACTGATTGAATAGCTTTATGTATTAGAAATGGTGACGTTTTAAAAAAGTCACCTTCATTACGTTTGATTACAAAAAATCTTGCCTCATTGTAAGTGGAAATTACTTTTTCAGGTAAGCTAGAAAAAAATTCTTCTGTTCTATCTGCCCATGCAGTATTATTCGAGTTAGCATTGAGGGATAGGCCCGAGCCAAGCGCATTATTCGTATTTCCTTTACTTGTCGCCATAATGAGATAAATAAAAAGGGTCGAGGGTTTCCTTAGTCCCACAAGTCAGCCCATTTCTTGAACAGACGGAAAAGCAAAGGGTTTTCAGAATCGCTCCCTGGGACACCCATAACCACTCACCAGCTACCAGACCGTCGACCCAGATCAGGAATCACATGTGGTAGTCGTGTTAGTCCGGTGTTTCTCGTTCGAGTAGTCACCGTTGTCTCACCTTCACCAAGGGCACCAGTCTCCCAGTGTGATCCCAAGGCTAGACTACCGTGAGACCCTCACCAAATCGCCAACCCAATAACCAGCGCCACATCTACACCGTTTTCAGCTTGGTTAATATTTTAGAAGTTAAGTAATATTAGTATAAACAACAAGAACAAGACCAAAAAATAAAGGTGAGTGAAAATAAACAAGGTAAGTAGAAACCAAAAAGGTGAGTAAAGCAAGGTAAGTATAGTTTCAATTTTTTGTAAATTTTTTAAATTTTTTATTTTTTTTTCCCAATTTTTTTTTTTCATGAACAATAAACCAAACAAACAGGTAAAAGAAACCCATCCAGAAAGTTATTAAAAAGACACAGGAGAAAAAAGAAAAACTATATACAAGATAAAATCAAAAAATAATAAAAACAGTGTATACAATAAAAAACAGATGTAAAATAGGATGAAATTGTAAACAATAAAATCAAATGTCGAAGTAAAAACTAGCCTCTTTTAAAAAATTTGTCAAGTGATGATGAGGATTTGCACCTAAAAGGCTTGTCAGATTGGGTGAAGATGAATTAAAATAATGTTGATAAAGATGACGAAGGCAAGGGCAGTCGGTGAGAATATGGCGAATGGTTAGTGCACTAAAATGGCATTTTGGACAATCAGGTTGTTGTTCTCCAAGCAATAAGTATTTATGTGTGAGTCTTGAATGCCCGATGCTTAGTCTGGTAATAATGACATCACATTTTCTAGGAAAGAGTTTAGACCAGATTGAAATTTGAGGTTTTATTACTTGCAATTTATTATCGGTTTGGTTATTCCACTCCCTTTGCCAAATATTTTTAAAATAGCTTTTAAGTGTGTGCTTCATGTCATCATATGGGACAGGACAGTTTAAAAGAATACAAGCCTGCCTTGCGGCTTTGTCTGCTGCTTCATTGCCTTTTATGCCAACATGACCAGGAACCCAGCAAAACAAGATGTCAAATCCCTTTTTCAGAAGGTCGTAAGTTTTTAAAATTGAAGTGAAAGATGGATTACAAGAGGTAGATGAAAGAGAATCAAGAACACTCTGAGTCTGTATAGGTAATGAATTTACGATTTGGATGAGATGAAATAAAATTAAGGGGAACCTCAATAGCTAAAAACTCTGCAGAGAAAATAGAAAATGAATTAGGGAGTTGATAGCTAAAAGTGGTGTTACCAATGACAACACCACAGCCGACTTTATTAGTGGTCTTTGATCCGTCTGTAAAAGTCTCAACGTAGTCCTTATAATGAAAGCGATGAGATAAATAAAGGGACTGAAAAATAGAAGCATCAGTGTTAGACTTGTCAAACCCATTGAACGGATGAAGACAAGAAATAACCTGGAAATTCCAAGGTGTCATGTTTAAAAGAGGCCGAGGACGAACTTTGGTATGAATGTGAGAGGTGCCATCAAGAAAGTTCTTAATTCTAAGAGCGAAATGTGGGTTGGTTGGTTGGTTGCCGTTTAGTGGCGCAAGGTCCACAATGGGACATACTGCGCCAAACAAGGGTATAAAAATAAAGACTAGCTTCTGGATGGGTAAAACCCATCCAGATGGTCAGTAAACAACACAATAAAAGTTAAACAATAGGTAAAATAATAAAATATAAAAGACATTTAAAAAAGTAAAAGAGAACAACATACATAATGTATAAAATAAAATGATGTAAAAAGTTATGTACAGTGTATATGATAAAAACAGAAGTAAAATTATATGAACAGTGTGTATAATAAGATGAACAGTGTAAAATATAAAATCACAGTGTATATATTAAAAAGTTGAACAGTGTAAAATATAAAATCATATGTAGTGATAAAATCCAGCATCTTTTAAAAAATTTGTCAAATGATGATGTGGATTGATACCCAAAAGGTTTGTCAGACATGGTGATGATGAATTAAAATATCTCCTATATAAATGTCTTAGGCAAGGGCAATCTGTGAGTACATGGCGAATGGTAAGTATATCATAGTGGCAGTTGGGACAAGTAGGCTGCTGCTGCCCAAGTAGTAAGTATTTATGAGTTAGTCTGGAATGGCCAATTCTCAGACGAGTTACGATAACATCATATTTTCTAGGACTGAGGGTACGCCAAATGGCAATCTGAGGCTTAATTTCTTGTAATTTGTTATTGTTTTGAGTGTTCCATTCCCTTTGCCATATATTTCTGAGAAAGTTTCTAAGCGTATGCTTAATGTCATCATAAGGAATTAGCTGTTAAAGAAAATTGATGCCTGCCTTGCGGCTTTGTCTGCTGCTTCATTGCCTTTGATGCCTACATGTCCAGGTACCCAACAGAATAAAATGTCGAATCCCTTTATCTTAAGGTCGTTATAAGTTTTCAGAATCGAGATAAAAGATGGGTTGCAAAAAATAGATGAAAGTGAGTCGAGAACACTCTTCGAGTCTGTGTAAATTATGAAATTTCTACTTTGATGAGATGAAATAATGTTAAGAG
Organism: Salticus scenicus; assembly: GCA_963930645.1. NCBI lineage: Eukaryota > Metazoa > Arthropoda > Arachnida > Araneae > Salticidae > Salticus > Salticus scenicus. The sequence continues at coordinate 250,379,156 of OZ005658.1, forward strand.
CAACCTCAACGGCAAAAAACTCTGCAGAGAAGATGGAGAACGAGTTAGGGAGTTGATAGCTATAAGTGGTGTTACCAATGACAACACCACAGCCGACTTTATTACTATTCTTGGAGCCGTCAGTAAATATTTCGACATAGTTCTTATAATGAGAGCGATGAGAGGTGTAAAGGGCATGAAAAATAGAAGCATCTGTATTAGATTTGTCAAATCCATTAAATGGGTTAAGACAAGAAATGACCTGGAAGTTCCAAGGTGTCATGTTTATATGAGATCGAGAACGGACTTTGGTATGAATATGAGAGGTGCCAGCAAGAAAGTTCTTAATTCTAACAGCAAAATGAGGGATGCAAGATGGGCGATTCACATAAAGATTATGATCGTTACTATTTAAATGAGAATGAAGTGGATGATTAGGGTGAGAAAGGATGCGATAGTACAATTCAAGTGAAAGTCTTTGTCTAATATCAGTGAGAGAAGGCTCCACATAGTCAGCATATAAACTAAGAACTGGGGTCGTGCGGAAAGCACCTGAGCAAATTCTGAGTGCACTATGATGTGTTGTTTCAAGTTTTCTAATATAAGAGTGAGGGGCTGAACCATAAACCTGACATGCATAATCAAGTTTGGAGCGAATAGTAGCACGATAAATTTTGAGTAAAGATGAGCGGTCTGCTCCCCAAGAAGTGTTAGCAAGCACTTTTAAAATATTAAGTGCTCTGTCACATTTAGTTCTCAAGTGCAAAATATGTGGCATAAAGTTCAGTTTTCTGTCGAAAATAACACCCAGAAATCGAGCAGTGTCAACAACTGAAATTGGCCTGTTGTTTATTAAAATCTCTGGATCAGGATGAAGACCTCGTTTACGACAAAAATGCACACATTGTGTTTTGTCAGTACAAAATTTAAAACCATTTTTATTTGTCCAATTAATTATGTTTTTTATAGCAAGTTGTAATTGACGTTCTATGAAACGCATGTCATTTCCCTGACAAGAAATTTGCAGGTCGTCTACATATAAACTCCCATGGACACTTGGAGGCAATTGTTTAAGAATATTGTTTATTTTTAAAGAAAAAAGTGTAACGCTCAAAACACTGCCTTGAGGCACACCTTCCTCTTGAAAATAAAAATCTGAATAAACTGATCCTATTCGAATTTGGAAGCGTCTGACTCTTAAAAAATTTTGTATGAAAATGGGGAGATTTCCTCTAAAGTCCAAATTAAAAAGATCTTTTAAAATACCATATCGCCATGTCTTGTCATAAGCTTTTTCTATATCGAAAAAAATTGACACCAAATGGTTACGTCTCACATTAGCTTTGCGGATATTTGTCTCTAATAATAAAATATTGTCAACCGTAGAACGGCCTCGTCGGAAACCACTTTGCCATGGAGAAATCAAATTATTTTTTTCAAGAATAAAAACCAATCTAGTATTTACCATTTTTTCTAGTAGTTTACATAGACAGCTTGTAAGAGCAATGGGCCTGTAATTCTTTGGGTCAGTAGCATCTTTACCTGGTTTAGAAAAAGGAATAACAATAGCATCGTGCCAAGCAACAGGGAAAATATTTTCAGTCCAGATCCTATTGTAAAGATGGAGGAGATTTTCAAGTGACAGTTTTGATAAATGTTTAATCATAATATAAGTAACACCATCGGGTCCAGGAGAAGTGTTACGGCAATTTTTTAAACTGTTCTTTAACTCATTTTCAGTAAAAGGACTATTGTACTCTGGTGAAGAACGGGAGTGAAAATTAATTGTTGAATGTTCAGAATTATGTTTATATGACAAAAAAGGTTCGGAGTAGGAATTAGAGCTGGATATGTCAGATAATGTTCTACCTATGGTGTTAGCTATACCAGGTTGTCCCTAAAGTTCTGCACCATCAATGGTATGCAGATTTCGACGTGGATCGGACGACAGAGTAAGATGTGCATGCGCTAAAAAGTGCCGCCAGGTGAACAGGTAGAGGTAATAGAATAGTGTGTATGCTCATTGAGAAGAATAGCGTCCGTAGTAGTAGTGTGAAATCGTGAAAGATGTGTGATTCAAAAACCGCGACACGTGCCGTGCTTCGTTTTCTATGGAAAAAAGGCCTAAGTGCGAAAGCGGCTAGCGAGGAAATCTGTGCAGTTGAAGGACCTGATACGATCAATCGATCGACAGCATCCCGGTGGTTCAAACGTTTTTCGTCTGGCGATTTGAGCCTGGAAGAGCAGCCTCGAAGTGGACGGCCAAAATTGGATGTTGGGACCGCTGTAGCAGCTGCTGTCATGGCCGAACCTCAAACCAGCACACGTGTGATAGCCCACAGGTTAGGGGTATCCAAAAATACAGTGCACCGGAGGCTCCTTGAACAGGACTTCAGTAATAAGCGACCGAGACAAAGTCCACATGAGCTGACACAACTGCAGGCCGAGAACAGAGTGAAACTCTGTCAAGAACTTTTGAAAAACCCAAGGGATGATCGGTTCTGGAAACGCATCGTTACTGGGGATGAGAAGTGGGTGTTTCTCCGCAATCCAGACAATCGCAAACAGTGGGCAAAACGAGGTCAAGATACCCAGGCCCAGGCGAAACAAGACAGATTCGGCAAAAAGGTCATGCTGTGTGTTTGGTGGAATATCCATGGCATTCTTCACTTCGAATTGGTTCCTGAGGGCCGTGCCGTCACAGGGGACCTCTATGCCGAACAACTGGAGCGTGTTCACGCTGTACTTGTGCAGAAATACCCCGCTCTGACAAACAGAAAGAGAGTATTGCTGCAACATGACAACGCACCAGCTCATCGCTCCAGAAAAGTGCAAGCGAAACTCGCGGAACTCGATTGCATGGAGGTTCTTCCGCATCCTGCTTATAGCCCTGATGTTGCCCCATCCGACTACGGTTTGTTTCGTTCCATGACGCACTTCCTCTGTGGTAAACAATTCAATGACTATGACGAGGTGAAACACGCTTGTCAACAGTTTTTCGATTCGAAACCTGCCTCCTGGTATCATCACCAAATTGAACTTTTGGCACAACGATGGCTAGCTGTCCTGAATCACAATGGCCTGTATTTTGCTGAATAAAATACTTTGTGTTTCTGATACCATTGCTTTTTATTTCGACGCTTGTATGGTGCAGAACTTTAGGGACAACCTGGTATTTTTAGTTGAAGTTACAGTTTAGCCATTATAATTTAAAAAGGAAATACTTTGATTAGAATAAATTCCCATTGCTTTCTTGACACGATGCCAAAGTTGTTTGCTGCTTATATTGGAGGTAATGCTGGAAACATATTTAACCCAGGACTCTTTTTGTGATTTTCTGCAGATTCTTCGAGCATTTGCTCTTTCTTTCTTGAATGCAATGTAGTTGGCAGTGGTTGGGTACCGCCTAAAAATCCCCCACGCTTTTTGTTGCTTTCTTTTTGCAGCATTACATTCTTCATTCCACCAGGGCTTTGAGTGTTTATTGTGGCAGCCAGAAGATTTTGGAATAGAAATGTTAGCAGAGTTTATGATACAATTAGTCACATCAGTAACAGCCTTGTTAATATCACCTCCAATCATGTCATGCGTAATTACAGCATTAGTAGTGAAGGCAGCCCAATCGGCCCTGTCATAAATATAATGCGAGTTTCCAGGTGGATGTTCATTAAAATTATAAAATGATAAAAATAGAGGAAAATGATCACTATTACGTAGATTGTTACTTATGAAGAAATTAAAATATGGATACAGAGTGGGTGAACAAATGGCTAGGTCTATTGCATGGAATGTTCTGGAAGGTTCATGAAAGTATGTGTTGTCACCATTATTTAGAATACATAAATTATTATCTGTGACAAAATCCTCAATAACCCGACCACGCTGATTAGTGTCGGGACTACCCCAAAGTGGATTGTGCCCATTAAAGTCACCAAGAAAGACAAAAGGAGTTGGCAACTGCAAAACAAGGTTATTGAGATCATGAGGGCTGAGAGTCATATTTGGGGGTACATAGATATTGCAAACAGTGACAAGCATGTGAATATGGACCTGGACTGCTACAGCTTGGATATTAGTATTTAAAGAAATATTACTGTGGGGTACATTATTAGAAATAAGAAGAGCTACACCACCTGTAACCCTGCCAGAATGAATAAAGTCTTTTCTAAAACAATTATAGCCACGAATTTTTACATTATCATTTTGTCTTAAGTAGGTCTCTTGAAAGGCAAAGCAAATGGGTCGATGATCAGAAATTATCTCGTTTATTTGTAAAACCTCGGCAATTCCATGAAATGAAATTAGTCATTATGATTTTTTTGTTTTAGATTAAAACATCCACGTCATTATCCTCTGATGCGGTAGACATACCTTCCCCATCAGAAGGATGAAGGCTTATTAAGTCCTGTTGTTTAGTAAGATTTATTTTTTTTGTTTTGTTTGTAATTGGAGTGGGCAATTTAGCAATTATCTTTTTCTTAATGATATGAGGACGCAAGGGTGAATTAGCATTTTTTAGGGAGACTGAGGAATGTCCCCTGTCAGACAGAACAGTTTTTGGTACTGATGGAGATTTTTTAGAATTCGTTGGTTTAGATAAAGAAGACTGTGTGGAGGTAGATGTCTGACTTGGTTTGGTTTGTAGATTTGAGGAATTGATTTGAACTGTTTCCATTGGAGTAGTATTAGAAGACTGTGTGGAATTTGAAGCCTGAATAGGCTCAGGTTGCATTTTTGGAGAATTACTTAAAACAGTTTCAACCGGAGAGCTGGTATTGTTTAGAGAGACCGTTTGTGTAGCTATTGTTCTAGAAGTTTTTTTCGTGGAAGTAGCAGCAGCATATGATTTTCCAATAATAGGTGTTCTCGATTCAACAATTTTTTTAGTTTCATAATATGAAATGTGTTCTTTTGTTCTTATAGTCTGAATCTCTTTTTCACTTTTCCACTTCTCACAGGATTTTGAGTATGCTGGATGGTCTTTTTTACAATTTATGCAGCAGACTGGTTCTTCACAGTTTTGACTATCATGGCCCACTGCACTGCAGCAAGCACATGTGAGATTTCCACGGCAGGCGGTTTTGGAGTGGCCAAAGCGTTGACAATTGAAACAACGTAAAGGGTTTGGGATGTATGGTCTGATTTTACATTCTAGATAACCTGCTTTAATTGAGCGTGGGAGAGTAGGTGAATCAAAAGTCAGTATTAAGTGTTTAGTAGGTATCTGTTTATTGTCACGGTAAATAGATATACGACGGACTGCAATTACTTTCTGTTCTTTAAGATTTTCTAGAATTTCAGAATCGGGGACATATTGCAAATCGGCTTAAGATATTACTCCACGGCTAGTGTTTAGTGTTCGGTGTAAGGTTGTAGTAACTGGAATATTGCAAAGTTGCGTACAGAGTCTTAAATTTTTCCCTTGCTTATGATTTAAAACTTCAATTAATAGCTCCCCAGTGCGAAGTTTCTTGATAGATTTCGGTTCACCTGCAATTGATTGTATCGCTTTCTGGATTAAGAACGGGGAAGTTTTTGAAAAGTCTCCCTCAGTCCTTTTGATAACAAAAAAACGTGCATCAGAACCATCCACAACAATATTATTCTCACTAATAGTCGAAGAAAATTCTTCCTTTCTTTCCGCCCATGAATTAGCATTTGAGCATTTAATAGCTTGGCCCGAGCCAGACGCATTATTCGGATTACCTTTAGTTGTCGCCATAATTAAATTAAATGAAAAGGGTCGAGGGTTTCCTTAGTCCCACAAGTCAGCCCGTTTCTTGAACAGACGGAAAAGCAAAGGGTTTTCAGAATCGCTCCCTGGGACACCCATAACCACTCACCAGCTACCAGACCGTCGACCCAGATTGGGAATCACATGTGGTAGTCGTGTTAGTCCGGTGTTTCTCGTTCGAGTAGTCACCGTTGTCTCACCTTCACCAAGGGCACCAGTCTCCCAGTGTGCTCCCAAGGCTAGACTACCGTGAGACCCTCACCAAATCTCCAACCCAATAACCAGCGCCACAACTACACCGATCTCAGCTTGGTTAATGTATTAGAAATTAAGTATTTTTAGTAGAACCAACAAGAACAAAACCAGAAAATAAAAGTGAGTAAAAACAAACAGGGTAAGTAGAAACGAAAAAGGTGAGTAAAACAAGGTAAGTTGTTTCATTTTCTTGTAAGTTTTTCAAATTTTTTATTTTTTTTCCAATTTTTTTTTTTTTTTCCCCCCAAGAACAAAAAACAAGAACAAGCACCAAGAGCTTATTGGCAGTAAAAACCAAAAATACAAGGACAAAAAAAGCAAGAAAAAATGCCAAAATCTTAATAGAAAAAAAATAAATAAATAAATAAAATAAAATAAAATAAAAAATAAATAAAAATAAAAGAAATAAAAGAAAGGTAGAAGGACAAAAAAAAAAAAAAAAAGAGAGAGAGAAGGAAAGATCACTCGGGCCCGGGGTGCGTGACTCCCCCTGAATACCTGAAGAAGGTACCCCCCTGGGGGGAGCGAAATGTGGGATGCAAGATGGGCGATTCACATAAAGATTATGATCGTTACTATTTAAAAGTGAATGAAGTGGATGCGAAAGTACAATTCACATGAAAGTCTTTGTCTGATGTCAGTGAGAGAAGGCTCCACACAGTCAGCATATAAACTAAAGACAGGAGAAGTACGGAAGGCTCCTGAACAAATTCTTAGTGCACTATGATGTGTTGTGTCAAGTCTCTTCAGGTAAGAATCGGGTGCTGATCCATAAACATGGCAGGCATAATCAATTTTAGAGCGAATAGCAGCTCTATAATTTTCAGGAGAGATGAACGATCGGCAGAAGAAGTATTAGAGAGGACTTTTAGAATATTAAGAGCTTTGTCACATTTAATTCTTAAATGTAAAATATGTGGTTTAAAATTCAATTTTCTGTCAAAAATAACACCCAAATAGCGAGCAGTGTCAACAACTGAAATTGGCCTGTTATTTATTAAAATCTCTGGGTCAGGATGAAGCCCTCGTTTGCGGCAAAAATGCACACACTGTGTTTTGTCAGTAGAAAATGTAAAACAGTTTTTATTTGTCCAGTTGATGATATTCTTGATGGCAAGTTGTAATTGGCGTCCAATTAAGCGCATGTCATTCCCCCAGCATGAAATTTGCAGGTCGTCAACATATAAACTTCCATTTACACATTGTGGCAATTGTTTTAGTATATCATTTATTTTCAAGGTTGGTTGCCTTTTATTGGCACAAGGTCCACAATGGGACATGCTGCGCCAAACTGTGATGACAGAAAAAACAAAGGTAGCTTCTGGATGGGTTTACCCATCCAGATGGTCAAACGAGAAAAAAATAGTAAAAGAAGACATGGTAAACATATAAAAGATCACAAAAGTATAAAAATAGTACAAAACAGAGTAAAGAGTATATAAAGTAAAAACAATATAAAGAGTTATGAGCGGTGTATATATAGTAAAAACAGAAGTAAAAATAAATAAACAGTAAAAAAATAAAATCAAATATCATAGTAAAACCCAGCCTCTTTTAAGAAGTTAGTCAAATTGTAATGAGGATTAATACCTAAAAGGCTTGTCAGATTTGGTGATGATGAGTTGAAGTAATGCCTGTAGAGATGGCATAAACAGGGACAGTCGGTTAAAATATGGCGAATGGTGAGTGAGCTATAATGACATTTCGGACATGAAGGCTCCTGTTCCTTTAAGAGAAGATGCCTGTGGGTGATTCTAGAGTGCCCAATTCTTAGTCTGGTAATAATAACATCTAGTTTCCGTGGTGCGAGTGTTGGCCATACTGTAATATGTGGTTTAATTTCCTTTAGCTTGTTATTAATTTGGTAATCCCATTCTCTTTGCCAATTGCCTCTCAGATAATATTTTAGAGTATTTTTAATATCCTCATATGGGATTGCACAGTTAAAAGGAACTAAAGCTTCCTTTGCCGCTTTATCAGCAGCCTCGTTTCCCTTGATGCCGACATGCCCTGGTACCCAACAAAATAAAATGTCAAATCCCTTCTTCAGAAGTTCGTTATATTTTTTTAATACAGAGGTGAAAGAGAGATTACAAGAACTAGATGACAGTGAATCAAGAACACTCTTTGAGTCTGTGTAGATGATAAATTTCCGATTAGAATGAGATGAAATTAAATCAAGAGCAAGTTCAACAGCTAAAAATTCCGCAGAGAAAACAGAAAACGAGCCCGGCAGACTATAACTAAGGGTCACGTTGTCAGACACAACACCACATCCAACTTTATCACCTGACTTGGAACCGTCTGTAAAAACTTTAATGTAATCCTTATAAGTAAAAGAATGAGAGGTGAAGAGAGTCCGAAAAATGATAGCATCTGTGTTAGATTTGTCAAAGCCATTGAAGGGATGAATACATGAGATTACCTTGTAGTTCCAAGGAGTCATATTTAGAAGTGTCCGGGGACGAATTTTATTGTCAAAATGAGATGTGCCAGCAAGAATATTTCTTACTCTCAAGCTGAAGTGTGGAATGGACCTGGGACGATTGTGAAATAAATTAAAATCGTTAATGTCGAAATGAGGATGAAGTGGATGACGAGGATGAGACAGAATACGAAAATACAACTCCAAAGAGAGTCGTTGTCTGATTACAGTGAGAGATGGCTCAACACAGTCAGCATATAAACTTAGAATGGGAGAAGTTCGAAAGGCACCAGAACAAACTCTTAAGGCAGAGTGGTGCACAGTGTCAAGCTTCTTGAGGTAAGAAATGCAGGTTGAACCATAGATCTGACAAGCATAATCCATTTTAGAGCGGATGACTGCACGGTAGATTTTAAGGAGGGAAATACGATCTGCACCCCAAGAAGTGTTTGAGAGGACTTTGAGAATGTTTAATTTTTTATTACAGTTCGTCTTTAAACTAAGGATATGTGGAATGAAATTAAGTTTCTTGTCGAAAATGACACCCAAAAAACGGGCTGTGTCTACAATCTTGATTGGGCAGTTATTAATTAAAATATCTGGATCCAGATGAGGACCACGTTTACGGCAGAAATGCACACACTGTGTTTTGTCAGCAGAAAAGGTAAAACCATTTTCATCAGTCCATTTGGTAATACGCCTGATGGCAAGTTGTAGTTGCCGTTCAATAAAACGCATATCACTTCCCTGGCAAGAAATATGCAGGTCGTCAACATAAAGACTGCCATGAACATTAGGTGGCAGCTGCCCCAGTATACCGTTGATTTTAATAGAGAAGAGTGTGACACTCAAAACGCTACCTTGGGGAACTCCTTCCTCTTGGAAGTAAAAATCTGAGTAAGCTGATCCAATGCGTACTTGAAAGCGTCTAATTTTTAAGAAATTCCTAATAAAAATGGGGAGATTGCCACGCATTTATTTTCAAGGAAAAAAGTGTGACGCTCAGAACACTGCTTTGAGGCACACCCTCCTCCTGGAAATAGAAGTCTGAATAAACTGATCCTATTCGAACTTGAAAGCGTCTGGTCCTTAAAAAGTTTTGAATGAAAATGGGGAGATTTCCTCGAAAGTCCAGATTAAAAAGATCTTTTAAAACACCATAGTGCCATGTCTTGTCATAAGCTTTTTCTATATCGAAAAAAATTGACACCAAATGCTTACGTCTCACATTAGCTTTGCGAATATTTGTCTCTAATAATAAAATATTGTCAACCGTAGAACGGCCTCGTCGGAAACCACTTTGCCATGGAGAAATCAAATTATTTCTTTCGATAATAAAAACTAATCTAGCATTTACCATTTTTTCGAGTAGTTTACAAAGACAGCTTGTAAGAGCAATGGGTCTGTAATTTTTGGGGTCAGTAGCATTTGCCTGGCTTAGGAAAAGGAATAACAATAGCATCATGCCAAGCAACAGGAAATATGTTTTCAGTCCAGATCCTATTGTAAAGATGGAGATTTTTAAGAGACTGTTTAGATAAATGTTTAATCATAATGTAGGTAACACCATCGGGTCCGGGAGCAGAGTTATGGCAATGTTTCAAACTATTTTTTAATTCATTTTCTGTAAAAGGTCTATTGTAGTCTGGTGAAGAGCGGGAGTGAAAATTGATTGATGATCGTTCAGAATTACGTTTATGAGACAAAAAAGGTTCGGAATATGAATTAGAACTGGAGATGTGAGATAAGGTTTTACCAATGGTGTTTGCAATATTTTTAGTAGAAGTTATACTTTGTCCATTATCTTTTAAAAACGAAATACTTTGATTAGAATATATTCCCATTGCTTTCTTGACACGACGCCAGAGCTGTTTACTGCTTAGATTGGAGGTAATGCTTGACACATATTTAATCCAGGAATTTTTCTGGGAGTTTCTGCGGATTCTTTGGGCGGCTGCCCTTGCTTTTTTGAATGCGATATAATTAGCAGTAGTTGGGTACCTCCTAAAAATTCCCCAAGCTTTGTGTTGCTGTCTTTTAGCAGTATTGCATTCATTATTCCACCATGGTTTTGAATGTTTACTGAGACGCCCAGAGGATTTTGGAATAGCAATATCAGCTGCATATATAATACAGTTTGCGACATCAGTGATTGCTCTGTTGATGTCACCCTCAGTCATTTCGTCTGTGATTGTTGCATTTATAGTGAAAGTAGCCCAGTTGGCCTTGTTATAAATATAATGTGGATTTGTAGGATGATGATCATTAAAATTATAAAAAGATAAAAATAACGGAAAATGGTCACTGTTATGAAGGTCGTTACTAACAAAGAAATTAAAATATGGATAAAGAATAGGAGAGCAAATGGCCAGGTCTATTGCATGAAAAGTTCTAGAAGGTTCATGAAAATATGTATTTTCACCATTATTTAATATACAAAAATTATGGTCAGTAATTAGGTCTTCAATGATTTGTCCCCGAGGATTAATATCAGGACTACCCTTAAGTAGATTGTGTCCCTTGAAATCACCAAGAATTACAAAAGGTGTTGGCAGTTGCAAAATAAGCCTATGGAGGTCACATTGGCGAACAGTCGTATTTGGCGGTAAATAAACAGTTCAGATGGTGATAAGTATGTGTATATGGATCTGAACAGCAATAGCCTGGATGTCTGTATTTAATATGATATTAGAATGTGGGACATTATTAGAAATCAAAAGAGCTACACCACCTGTAGCTCTGTCAGAATGTGCAAGATCTTTTCTAAAACACCGATAGCCACAGATTTTAACATTATCGTGTTGTCTTAAGTATGTTTCTTGGAAGGCGAAGCAGATAGGTCGATGATCAGAGATAATCTCTCTTATTTCATCTTGTTTATTTTTAAAACCTTGGCAATTCCATGAAATGAAATTAGTCATGATTTTTTTTTTTTTTTTTAGATTATAATATCCACGTCATTGTCCTCTGATGCAGTAGACATACTATCCTCCACATCAGAAGGATGAAGGCTGATTGTATCATTTTGGTTTTTGATGTTCGTTTAATTAGTTTTACTTAAAGTTGGAGTGGGTATTTTTGTTACTTTCTTTTACTTTATGATGCTGAGACGGAAGGGAGAGTTAGTGTGTTTTTTGGAGGCAGAGTTATGACCTCTGTCAGACAATTTGCTTTTAAGAGTTTGTGGAGTTTTATTAAAATTTCCTGATTTAGATGAAGAAGCCTGTGAGGAATTTGAAGCCCGATTTGGAGTGGATTGTAATTTTGGGGTATTGACAACTGTAGTTTCAACAGGATAGCTAGTTTTGGGAAGACTGTCAGTTTGTGTTGCTGTAGTCTGATATGTTTTTTTGGTAACTATGGTGGCAGCATATGATTTTTCAATGGTAGGGGTTCTTGATTCTACTATTTTTCTTGCTTCTGGATATGATGTATTTTGTATTGTTTTAACTATTTGTATTTCCTTTTCCATTTTCCACTTTTCACATGACTTTGAATAAGATGGGTGATCTTTTTTACAATTCACACAACAGATTGGGGCTTTGCAATTTTCGCTATCATGACCAATAGCACTGCAGCGGGCACATGTTAATTTTCCACGGCATGAGATTTTAGAGTGACCAAAACGTTGGCAGTTGAAACAGCGTAGAGGATTAGGGATGTATTGTCTTATGGGGCATTCAAGGTAACCAGCCTTTATTGAGCGTGGTAATTTAGGGGAGTTTATTGTTAGAATAATGTGCTTTGTTGGAATAGGCTTATTGTCACGGAATATAGAGATACGTTTTACGGCAATAACTCCTTGGTCTTTCATGTTTTCTAGAATTTCGGATTCTGAGACATATTGAAGATCTGATTCTGAGATGGCACCGTGGCAGATGTTTAGTGTTCTGTGTGGACTAACAGTGACTGGTATGTTTCCCAATTGGGTACATTTCTTAAGATTGTGTGCCTGTTTTTCATTTTCTACCTCAATCAATAATTCACCTGATCTAAGTTTCTTTACACACTTCGGATCACCCATAATAGACTGCAGTGCTTTCTGTATCAAAAAAGGAGACGTTTGAAAAAAGTCTCCTTCATTCCTCTTAACCACAAAAAATCTAGCTTCGCACTTCACAAAAACATTATTCTCGCTTAACATTGAAGAAAATTCTTCTACTCTATCTGCCCATGATTTACCCTTTGAACTAGCATTAGCTTGGCCCGAGCCAGACGCATTATTCGAAACACCTATATTTGTAGCCATAATTAGAGAGATAAGGAAAAAAAGGGTTAGTGTTTCTTCCAACACACAAACGCAAAGGGTTTTGAAGAATCCTCTCTGGGACACCCATAACCACTCACCAGCTACCAGGCCGCCGACCCAGTTCAGGCACCACATGTGGCAGTCATGTTAGTCCGGTGTTTCTCGTTCGAGTAGTCACCGTTGTCTCACCTTCACCAAGGGCACCAGTCTCCCAGTGTGATCCCAAGGCTAGACTGCCGCGGCACCATCACCAAAATCTTTGTCCCAATAGCCAGCGCCACACCAACACCGGACTTTACTTGGTTATTGTATTACGGGTTAGTATATAGATATTTTTTTGCATTTTTCAGTTTTATTATTTTTTTTTTTTACAGTTTTTTTTTATATATATAACAACCAACACAGGAAAAAAGAAGGTGAGTCTGAACATAGCAAAAAACAGGTTAGTAAAAAGAGGTGAGTGGTACTATATTTTTGTGCTTTTCAAGAAATTTTTTTTTTTTTTCTTTAGAAGAACAAACCAAGAACCTATTGGCAAAGAAAACAAGAAAAAACAACCCAAAATTAAACAAATAAAGCAGTAAGAAAAAGTAAGTACCAAAACCCTGATTGGCAACTAAACAAAAACATAACAATAGTAAAAGAAGAAAAATGAGGAACAAACAAGGCAAGAGGAGGGGAAAGAAAAAGATCACTCGGGCCCGGGGTGCATGACTCCCCCTGAATACCTTAAGAAGGTACCCCCATGGGGGTTGGTTGGTTGATTGCCATTTAATGGCGCAAAGTCCACAATGGGACATACTGCGCCAAATAAAATTATAAAAGATAAGGTCTAGCTTCTGGATGGGTTGTAAACACAATGAGAGTTAAAACAAGGTAAAATAATAAAATATAAAAGACAAATAGTTAAAAATAAAAGAGAATAGCGTATATAGTGTAAAAAATAAAATGATGTAAAAAGTTATGAACAGTGTATATGATAAAAACAGAAGTAAAAATTAGATGAACAGTGTATATATTAAAAAGATGAACAGTGTAAAATATAAAATCAGATGTAGTAATAAAATCCAGCATCTTTTAAAAAATTTGTCAAATAATGATGTGGATTGATACCTAAAAGGTTTGTCAGACACGGTGATGATGAATTAAAATATTTCCTATATAAATGTCTAAGGCATGGGCAATCTGTTAGTACATGGCGAATGGTAAGTATATCAGCATGGCAGTTGGGACAAGTAGGCTGCTGTTGCCCAAGAAGTAAGTATTTATGTATAAGTCTGGAATGGCCAATTCTCAGACGGGTTACGATAAAATCATACTTTCTAGGACTTAGTGTAGGCCAAATGGCAATCTGAGGTTTAGTTTCATGTAATTTGTTATTGTTTTGACTGTTCCATTCCCTTTGCCATGTATTTCTGAGAAAGTTTCCAAGTGTATGCTTAACGTCATCATAAGGAATTAGCTGTTTAAGAAAATTGATGCCTGCCTTGCGACTTTGTCTGCTGCTTCATTGCCTTTGATGCCAACATGTCCAGGTACCCAACAGAATAAAATGTCGAATCCCTTTTTCTTAAGGTCGTTATAAGTTTTCAGAATTGAGATAAAAGAGGTGTTGCAAGCGATAGATGAAAGTGAGTCGAGAACACTCTTCGAGTCTGTGTAAATTATGAACTTTCTACTGTGATGAGATGACATAATATTAAGAGCAACCTCAATGGCAAAAAACTCTGCAGAGAAGATGGAGAATGAGTTACCCCCATGGGGGAGTAATTTTGTATGAAACTTGTCTTTTTGTGACAATACTTTTCAGCACAAGTCGCAAATATAGAGGCTTAAAATTTTAATCTTTATGGCAGTTTTGCGCAAACAAATAGAAAATTTTAATGTTTAAATAATTAATGTTACTTTTTTATGCAGCATTATTAATAAATAGTGAGTAAAACATGTTTATAATTTGTTTTAAAATTTGAAAAAGAAAAGAAATAAACAACACAACAAAAAGCAAAGCTAGTGCCGGATATCCGTTTCCGGCAGGCACGAGAGCTCCGGATATCCGATATCCGGCAAAATCACTATCTGTTTCATCCCTAATATTTATGATTCGAGACAGGATGGGTTGAGCCCGATTTTATTGTTTTTTGCTTAGGCCGGGCCACACGCTGGTAAAAAATAAACTGACCGGGCCCGGACCGAACTTTTCTATTTCATACTAGGCCGGGACAGGTAAGGAAAGGTTTCATATGGGCTGGGCCAGGCCTCAAAATTCCAGCCTGTGCAGACCTCTAGTGCATGCAACAATCAGATTTCCCATACGCGAAACGGATGAATTGCACATAAATTCATTGAGAAACCATTGCTGTATATGGTGAGTACACAATTTCCTGGCAAAGTAAAGTGGTGCCAACAATTTGAAGCTGGATGCACAGATATCTCACAAAAGCAGGCCCACAACATCCAGTACCATTCCAAATGTTGACCATGGGGATGCGATCATCAGAGAGAATTGGCACATAAAACTGTGGGAAACCAGGGTTGGCTTTCTGGGCGGGTCCACCAACAAATGGGTTTTTCTTAAAAATTATTTATAATTTACAAATCCCATCTATGAAGTATAGAAAACACCTTACCTTTTAAGAATAAACTCTTATTTTTATTTTCTAGAAAGTAGTATTAACCATAAAAGTAACTGCAGTTATAAATATAATAAAAGCAAGTTTATCTTCTATAATTGGTTCAATTTTCTTTTTCCTGTAATACCGAACAATATTTTTGTTTAACAGTGTCATAAGTGTAGTCCAGAATCAATATTTAACTAATTAAATTGTTTAATTTTAAAACTTTATAATAATTTAATTTTAGTAGCAACATAATTATTAATCTAATAAAATTTTCTTCTATAACCATTTCAACTATAAAAAAACTTTAAAAAAAAAAAAAAAAAAGAAAGAATAAAGCAGGAAAAAGGATAAAGCAGTGCAACTTATTTTTATAATTAAAACTAGTTGGCATAGGTGGACTCTGCTCAGGTCCCCATCATATATATGTTCTCATAAATTTCTAGCACAGGACATTC
This sequence comes from Salticus scenicus, assembly GCA_963930645.1. Lineage (NCBI taxonomy): Eukaryota > Metazoa > Arthropoda > Arachnida > Araneae > Salticidae > Salticus > Salticus scenicus. The sequence goes on from OZ005658.1 coordinate 250,394,871, forward strand.
TCTTAACATGATTATCATATTAATAGAAATAAATTTGAGCAAACGCTTGACATAGTGACAGAATGAAATCCCTGCCTAATAGGCTATCCACCGTTCACTTCAATATATTTATCTTATTCCAATCTATACATATATTTTATTAGGGTCAATTTTGTAGTTTCATTTTCATACTACGATTTCCAATGCAACATTCCTCAAAATGCATATTTATATGGGATATTTTGCTACGTTGATAAAATCTTAAATTACAAAATTTTCTTATTAGAATATTTGTAGTCAATCATGTTCAAACAAGTATCAAATGTTATTTTGAAGTTGTCTGATATATTTATGATCCTCAAAATGGACGTTTATACTCAATTTTGCCCTATTCTGCTATTTTAAGTAAATCGTAAATTCAAAATAATTTATTAATTTAAATTTGAAAATTCATACTCTATAATATTCATGCCAGTATCGTAAATATTTCAAAAGTGATCTGACATTTACAGTGAAAATATCCCTGAAAATTTACGTTTATGTGAAATTTTGCCCTATTCTGACATGTTAAGAAATTTGTAAATTTCCAATAACTTGCAAAATTTTCAAAGTCATATGTTTCTAGTTACTCATGTTCATTCTGACATCAAAACTCATATTTTAAAACTGGTCTCATATTTTTTCATTAAAAATTTTCCATTTAATGCACGTTAAAATGAAATTTTGCCATATTCTTCCCATGTTAAGAAAAGCGTAAATTTTTAATAACTTCCAAAGTTTTTTAAACCGAGGTCAATAAATTTTCACGATTACCTAAGTTCCCCATACCTATAGCATGACGGGGAACTAAAAAATTTAAATGATATGTATTGTACTTAAGAATTTATATTCTTTTACTTTATCAGTTATTGTCATTAAGAATATTTGAATAAGCATACATTAACCCTTTGCCCGGAACATATTTTCATCATGCTTATCGGGAACATCGGTCTCATAGACCGCGATTTTTAGAAAAAGGTACTGAATGTATTAGTACGGCGCGATAGGTAATTGGCGACGGTCTGGGACGCACCCCTAAGGATGGTCCGGAGACATGCCATCATTTTGATCCTACCCCGCTTAGGTGATCCCCCAGAGCTATAATTTGGTACATTATATGATTGAATCATCTGGTTTCTGAAATTATTTTTTTAAATATGATTAGTGACCAGTTTAGAGTACTTTTATAAATACGAAGCATTAAAATTATTAGAAGAACGTAATTACGGCGTTGATTTTTGAATTCTAAATAACCACACTGATAAAAAGTTGCACTAGCCAATAATTCCTATGCCAAAAAATTACACTTAACACTGTTTTGTTAAATAAATCCTTGTCGAATCATGTTGTTAGACTGACTAAGAACATGACTCGACAGGGTTTATTTAACAAAGCAGTATTAAATGTATTTTTCTTTTGAGAGGGATTATTTGCTAGTGCTCTGATACTTTTGCTGGTACAAACAATGGTAATGACATGCCTCGTCCTGGACCACTTCTAGGGGGTGGATTCTAGACTTCCACCAATTGCTCATTACGTAGCTATCATGTGATATTTAAACTAGGGTGACCAAATGTCCTCAAATTAGGGAGTGGACTAAAGTGACTGAATGTCTCAATTTATTGGGGACAGTCACCACTTTTGACAGTTTGTCACTAAGAACAGGATTGACAAGGATTTATTTAACAAAACTGCATTGTTTACTTTTTTTATATAGGAATTTTTGCTAGTGCTTGGATACATTTGCTGCTGGCTGTATTTGCAAAAAACCTGCAAAATTTACGTCATCGAAGTGGCAAGCGTTCCGGTTGTATGTAACCTAGGGTGACCAAATTTTCAGATGCCGATTTGGGGACATGTCCCCATTTTTTACTTTGAAAATGGGGACACCATGTATTTAATTCAGATTGTTTATCAAAATACAATAAGTATGCAATTAACGTATATACGCAATACATAAGCATATATTTTTCCTTCCAAGAGCTTCACACATATATCATTTTAGGATTATAACATCTTATAATGGAAAATACTTCAACATTTCCATGGTTCGAATAGTCAGAACATCAAGTTATGATAACAATTACAAATGATGCGGTTTCTAGTTCTAATGCAAGTCCCTTCATTGCCCTACATTCAAAAACATTTTCCACAATGACCTCACATTTTGTTTGGCCCCAAAAATATGCTGGGTCACAGTGGCGGCTCGTGAACCAAAAATAGGTGAAGAGCTCAAAAATAATACTGAAGTATTTTTAATGCATAACTTTTACTAAGCAGTGTCTTAACTAAAATTAACTAAAAATACTTATTTAAATGTAAATTTATATTCTATAAACGAATACATGTGCCTCTTCACCTATTTTTGGTGCACGAGCCCCCACTGCTTGGTCAAGAGAACTTTCTTTAATATTTTGGGCAGGTAGTCGATTTCTCTGAAAGATTATGCATGTCATTATGATTAGTAAAAATGTCTTCAGCCAGAGCAATCTTCAAACTGGCATTATTGGCTGTCAAAATCCTTTCATTGTGTTGATACAGCTATAGAAGATTTTCATGTTTTTCAGAGTCAATATGAGTAGAAACACGTTTTTTTCACCACATGAATTATGAATAAAACAAAAGAAAGAAAAAGTAACAAAATTATGAATATTTAAGAAATTTTCTGAAAATAGGGGACATTTGGGGACAAACGAAAGGAAATGTGGTTCCCCAATCGCTGTTTTTGTTTTTGGGGACAGATTGTCGAAATTGGGGACAGTCCCCAGAGAATGGGGACGTTTGGTCACCCCAATGTAACCCTAAGGAGATTGCCCATTGCGTTGCACTAGTGCGATGTAAAACCCATTGAACCAACCAAACAACCGTCTACACTAAGCGGCTCCGGGCCCTGCTCACTCTTCCAACCCCAAAGGGTAGCTTCCCTGTTTGAAAGGATTTTACGTTGTATTAGTGCCACGCTGTGGACAATTGGCGACGGTCTGGGACTCATCTCTAGGGTTGTTCTGAGACATGCCATCCTCTACAGGTTGAGTGTATTTTACGTCGCACTAGTGCTTCAGTTAGATAGACTTGGCGTCTTCGACGTTTATCGCCAAACGTACAGGTACTCTATTCTAGGAATATGCATCTGCAAGTCCCTACACTAAGCCTAACGTTTAGCGGTCTCAGAGACCGATGTTCCGGTATAAGGGTTAATATAAAATATAGCTCAATCTCACTAATTAACACTATTTTAATATTAGACGCAAACCAATTTTTATTTCCAAGATAAATATTAGATTAATTTGTAATTTAATATAATTAGGTGTATTACAACTAATACGCTAAATAACATCTAACATTACAATGCAAATGTATTCAAGCAAAAACCTACAAAAGCCCAGAAAAACCCAAGTGGGTTGGGGTTTTCTAAAAAACGCGGTTTTTCCAACCCTGTGGGTTGGTTGGTTGGCTTTTAGTTGACCCTGTGGGAAACTGGCAGCAAGCTGAACATTTCATATGACAGTGTGTTCTCTATTGTTCATGAGGACCTTGGATTTCGTAAACTGTGTCAAAGATTGGTCCCACATCTTCTCACTGGCATTTTTTCAACGGTATTCTGCAGAGGACAACAAGTTTCTGCAGCGAATCATCACGCTGGATGAAACATGAGTCTACCACTTCACCCCTGAAAAGAAGAAAATATCGATGGAATGGGTGCACACCTCATTACCACTACAAAAGAAGACCAAGGTCCAACCTTCAGCAGGAAAGGTTATGGTGACAGTATTCTTTGACATGGAGGGTTTGGTGCACATAGAAATTACACCGAAAGGAACAACAATCAACTTCAAATTGCCAAATGTTAATCGGTTGCATAAAGCAATTAAAGAGAAGCGCCAGGGAAAACTGAACAATGGTGTGATTTTGTTGCACAATAACGCAACACCTCACAGGGCCCCCAAATGTGCAAACTACTGCAATAATTCAAGTGGGAGTTATAGCAACATCCTCCATACAGTCCCGATTTAGCGGCATGTAACATGTTTTTGATTAGCTTAAAAAGGATCTTTGTGGACAACAACTCCGAAATCAAGAGGAGGGGAAAGCAACTGTCTCCATGTGGTTACTAGTGCTGGAGGAGATCTCTAAGCACCTGGAATCAAAAGTTGGTTGTCTCTATTTAGTCTCTTGGGAACTATGTGCAAAGTAATATAACATAGGCCTCACCTTGAAGTGGAGGTACTACCAAATAACCAAAACAAGAAAAGCAGAACAAAAGATGCAACTTGCATAGAAAAAAAAAAAAAAAAAAAAAAAGTGGAACTCCCACAACAAACCACCCTAGAACTATGAGTATAACAAATTAACAAAATTACTAATTTTAATATTCTTTTTTCAGAAAGGGGAAGGCCCTAACAAGTACCCCCCAAGTAAGAAATGTGACCCTGGAGTGAAAAAATGTGTGAACAATTTGAAACTGAAAAGTGAATTTAAAAAAAAAGGTTTCACCTCAACCCCGGCTGCGGTGAGGACTTTGTAAATCTAATGTATGTGTCCCGCCGGATTGTGAAAGATTGTAAAACTGGGGGAAAGAAAAAAGCCAGAAAAGAATCGGGGGCTTTAAATACAAAAGCAGTAATTGAATAAACAAAAAAGCATAAAAAAATTAATTTTTTCTTTTCTTTTTTAAATGAGAAAATGAAAACATGTTCATTTTGAACCACAAATTTAATAAGGGAATTCCGAGTTTGATAAAAAGAGAGAAGGTGCTGCAAGGAAATATCTTTAATATTAGATGGAAAAATTTTAGTTCTGAGAAAATTCAAGGAAGAACAATCAAATGAAATGAGAAACATTTGCTTTAAAAGAGCAACACTGACATTTAGGAAATTCATTTAAAAATCTGCAATAAGTAGGAAACTTGTCATGGTTTGTTATAATTCGGCAAAGAAAGTGGTCGACCAATTCCAACGTGACCAATTCCCAAGTGAAACAGTAGGAATACTGTAGTTAAAGAGTTCACTTAACTAACTTGCCAGGTACCGAAAGAAGAGTGTCACTCATATCCCAAACACGACTATGATGAGGAAGAAGCAATATACCTGAATTAAAATATTTGAATTGTGGTATTTTGCCAGAAGATAAGCAGCAATTTGCAGTTATCAGAAATTTGTAAGTTACTAATGTATTGTATTTTTTATTTTCAGATGCAAGATTGACAAATACAGTCTGGATCGATTGTTTTCAAGATGGACTACTTTGACTGAAAAAAACAAACTGGAAGAGTTAAGGAAGACATTTTTGTCCTTAACAAGTAAAAAAAAATATATATATTGATGGCGCAGAGTTGATATACATGAGTTAACTTAAGAAAAAATAATTCAGGCTGAATGTTGCTAGAATAGTGAGCTTCCAGCAATGCCTATTAAAAATCCAAAGAAACTTAACACTTCCCAATAAAATTTCCACTACCTTTTCCCAGAAATGTGGTAAACATTTAAGCAGCAATTACAATTGCATGCACTTTCAAAAGTATAAAAAAATAATAAAGGAGGGAGGATACGATGCTGCAGGGGAAGGGGGGTCAACATAGCGTAGTTGCAGAAAATGCTGCCAAAGGTTATAGGAACCCAAGTTCCATTGTGAGGCTAAATAAAGTAAATTAGCGATATTTATCATAGCGATCTGTTAATGGCCAAAACTCACAACATGTTTCATTATTTCCCCAACGATAACTTTGGATAACAATTTTTGTGTTATAGCAAAATTTGAAAAAAGAACAAAATAATCCATTGAAATATGTTTAAAAAGATTCTCAAAGATGAGACTGACAGGATAAGGTTGGAGGTTAGAGAAATACCAGAATTCAAATGACAAGAACATTTTAACAGATAAGATTTATCTTTAACCTATACAAAGTAGAATTCTTTTCCTTAACAGACATGTAAAACCTTATACTACTTGATAAGAAAATACAAACTTTGTTTACAATATCACAGAAATAAAAAATTACATAAAAACTGATCCAGTTATATAAATCTCATCCCAGAATTCTATGGAGGAGAATTCTCACAATCAAAATACTCTTTCAAGCTTCGTAGGTTAACTTAAAATTTAATATCTAACCGTAACACTTTCTCTAATTCACATGAGGACATTTACTTCTCTTTTCCTGAATTTTCTATGAACGATGGCCAGCAAGTGACAAACATATAGTACCTTTAACTGATTTGTTGATGTACGGTACAAGTCAGGATTTTCATCTCTTTTTACAAAGAATACAAAACCTATATTGCGTACAGTAGTATGAAAGATGATATAAAAAACTAAATAAATTCTAATCTAATTCAGAATTTTTTTTTCCTTTAATTTTTAAATAAGTTTATTTAAGAGACTTGCAAATTAAACATTTAACGACATAATTTAATCATATTAATAACATCAAACGTAATACAGAATCTAAATACATAAAATTCTTACTGTTCCTAGCAAACACTCGATCATAGCAACATAAAGGAGAAAAAAAAAGACAGCATTACCAATCACATATCACAACAAAATCATTGTCCTCGAGATTATGGGTTATTTCAAGATTTCACAGTTTTATGTTTCCAAATTTTAACCAAACACATTTCCTCAAAATCAGACAGAAAAATAACAAACGTCACAAAATGGCTGACCAAAAGCAGTCAAAGGTTACTATTACATTTAGAGATCAAAAACCTATAACAAATACTACATTATATGAGAAAATTAAACGCAACAACAACATGTTTCAAATAAACTAAAATTCAACAAGTAATAAATTACATTTTACAAACTTATAAGACTAAGCAAATAGAAAACACGCAACGCAAGACACGTCGACACTCTGGACCTACGCCCTTCCGCCTACGCCAACACAACACGACAGGACAACAGAAACGAATTTACAACATACTTGCTTGACAACAGCTGAGAAGTGACTGAAGTCGAGCTGATCTGAAGCAGTGATGCCAGATGGTCGAAAATTATTTCCCCCAATAGGTCTTAAAATTTCCCCAAATCAGGGGGTTTTTTCAAAAAAATCCCCAACCTAATTTCTACTAAAAAGGGAAAATAAAAATTTTTTCTAAAAGAAATATTAAGCAGATTTAAATGGATTTAAGAGCAGATTTTTCCCCAAATGAAGGCAATTTTTGAAAAAAATCCCCAAATGACAATAAAGCTATTGAAAATAACAATAAAGCTATTGAAAATCCCTGATCGTAGGGATATTTTATTACGTTGCCAACATTGATAGAAAGTTGAAGAATTCCCCAGATTTGTCCCCAAAAATTTTACAATTCCCCAAAAAAGTCCCCACAAACATTCAGTCCCCAAAATTGTCCCCAGAAGCCTCCAAAATCCCCAAAATGGGGACAAAATCCCCAATCTGGCATCACTGATCTGAAGACCAGTGATGCCAGATGGTCGAAAATTATTTCCCCAAATAGGTCTTAAAATTTCCCCAAATCAGAGGTTTTTTTCAAAAAAATCCCCAACTTAATTTCTACTAAAAAGGGAAAATAAAAATTTTTTCAAAAAGAAATATCAAGCAGATCCAAAATGAAGGCAATTTTTGAAAAAAATCCCCAAATAACAATAAAGCTATTGAAAATCCCTGGTCGTAGGGATAAATCATTACGTTGCCAACATTGACAGAAAGTTGAAGAATTCCCCAGATTTGTCCCCAAAAATTTTAGAATTCCCCAAAAAAGTCCCCACAAACATTCGGTCCCCAAAATTGTCCCCAGAAGCCTCACAAATCCCCCAAAATGGGGACAAAATCTCCAATCTGGCATCACTGCTGAAGACGCTCGAAAATTATTTCCCCAATTTCCCCAAATCAAGGTTTGTTTTCTGAAAAATTCCCAACTTGAAGCAGATTTTTCCCCAAATGAAGGTAATTTTTGAAAACAATCCCCAAATAACAATAAAGCTATTGAAAGTCCCTAGTCGTTGGGATAAATCATTACGTCGCCAACATTGACAGAAAGTTGAAGAACTCCCCAGATTTGTCCCCAAAAACTTTAGAATTCCCCAATGAAGTCCCCACAAACATTTGGTCCACAGAATTCTCCCCAGTAGCCTCAAAAATCCCCAAAATGGAGACAAAATCCCCAGTCTGGGGTGCGATTTATGAAACAATTTCAGCGACGAAGATTAAGCAAATACAGAGCAGCAATTGGTCAGACGTAATTACTGTAGGAGGAGCCAAAGCTGACAATTCAATGAATCGTTCTTTTCATGAATCTATCAACACAAACACAAACATAATGACAACATGGCTCCGTCTTCGTAGACTATATCGCTTTACAAATACAAAATAAAACGTTAACCTGAGTACGGCGGTTTTATTGTATTTACTTAAAAATTCTTATTTCTACAGCACAAAGTTGTTCAGATTTACTGTATTAAATTTTTAAAATATTTAGTAATTATTGCACTGTAATTATCACATATATTAGTTGAAACGGTATTTTCCACTAAACATAAATATACCATATTTTAATCCTGTATTTTGGTTGGCTTACTTATTTATTTACATTTATTTAGTCACTTACATAAATAAAATGATTCATTAATATCCAGATTAAAGAAGATTGTCATAGAAATACTTTTTATGATAACGTTAAAAAAGCCAGCCTTAGCCTCCTCTTTTTTTTAATGTGCATTAAAATATTTTATCTTGCTATGTGTTTGTATAACTAAAAGGTAAAAAAAATCTTATCTGGTATCTTGTGAAAAAATATGTACACTGAATTTCATATTGAAAGTTCTATCTCAATTTCATTAGTAAATATTTATTTTTCATAATATTATGATGATTTTATTTTTATGAAACATAGTGTATTGCATGTTACTTGTGGCTTTTTTGAAATTCCTGAAAAAATTAAAAAATGTCCTAAAAGACCCTAATTATAAGTTGTCTTAAATTCCTAAAATTTTGTAGATGTTGTGCTACTTATTGTTATTTTAACAACCCAAATCAAGCAATATAATTCCAAACCCATTTTGTAATGCTGCACTGTGTTTGCTAGAAAAAAAAAAAAAAAAACAGTTATGCTCATTTTTTTTCATTATTATTTTATTTTATTATTTATTTATTTTTGTCTAATTTGCAGAATTCCGTGAATTTATTTCTTCAATCTTTAAAAAAGTCACGGATATCGTTCATTTTAAAAATAGAAGCTCCATAGAACGATCGGTGATCAAATGTTCTACGAAAGCTCCCAATTTCCAGTCTTGTACCATCTACAACATAAATGTCAATATTTGTTTGAAACATACTTTATGAGATTCTAGAACCTGTAAAGAAATAGTATTATTAAATATTTCTTGCTCATTTAATTATTTCCCCCCCCCCCCACCTTCAAATTTATCTCCTGCTAACGATCAGCAATCAAATGTTCAGCAGAAGTCTTTTATTTCCCAATCTTTATGTAACTGTAATATTAATTTAAAAGTTGTTTTATTAAATTCTAGAAGTAGAATTGAAAGAGTTTAATATTTCTTACTCTGTAATTATTTTTTTGTCCCCCCTCCTTTTCCAATCTCTGGAAAGTGAGCAACTCTAAAATCTATAAAGCAATAAAAGTGAATATTACTCACATATGTAATTATTTTTAGACTTTATTGCTGATCTTAATCAATCTATTTATTTTTCCACAATTAAATTAAATATTTACATGTCATATCTATAGGATGTGTAAACATGTGGAAAAAATTAATAGATTTTTCAGGGAAGAAACATTTCGCCAAATCAATGTATGCATGTATATATATTGTTTCAGTATGGTTAGAATTTAGTATAATCTAGCTGTATTTTAAATTTAGTATGTTTTATTTATTTATTATTTTATTCATATGTATTTGCAATAAAAAGAATGTCTCATACAAAATCTCTCTAATTTTGATTCTCAAAGATTGGCAACTATGCCTTTGGCAACGACTTATGCACTTTTTACTCCCCGCTTCCCAGTTGGATAAGTTAGTAATTATAAAATCCCACCAAAGTGCATATTAGGGATGCACCAAATATCAGTTTCCCCCAGGGGGATACCTTCTTTAGGTATTCAGGGGGGGTCACGTCCCCCGGGCCCGAGTGATCTTTTCTTTTCCCTCTTTCTTTCCCAAAGGGAATACCTCCTTTAGGTATTCAGGGGTGTCACGACCCCGGGCCTGAGTGATCTTTTCTTTTCCCCTTCCTTTTTTATTTTTATTTATTTTTTATTTTATTTTATTTATTTATTTATTTATTTTATTTTATTTTTATTTATTTTATTTTATTTTTATTTTTTATTTATTTATTTATTTTTTTTTTTTTTTTTTTTTTTTGCCAATCAGTTCTTGGTCTTTTCTGTTTTGTTGTTCTCAAAAAATATAAAAATTAAAAAAAAAAAAAAATTAAAAAATCTTTAAAAAGCTAAAAAAAAAATTGGTACCACTCACCTCGTTCTACTTACATTTTTTTTTGTTCTGGTCCGACTCACCTCGTTTTTTCTGTGTTGGCTGTTATATAAAAAAAAAAAAAACTGAAAAAAAAAAATCATAAAATTATAAAAAGCTACAAAAAAATCAATATAATAACCATTAATCTATTAACCAAGTAAAGTCTGGTGTTGGTGTGGCGCTGGCTATTGGGGCAATGATTTTGGTGATGGGGCCACGGCAGTCTAGCCTTGGGATCACACTGGGAGACTGGTGCCCTTGGTGAAGGTGAGACAACGGTGACTACTCGAACGAGAAACACCGGACTAACACGACTGCCACATGTGGTTCCTGAACTGGGTCGGCGACCTGGTAGCTGGTGAGTGGTTATGGGTGTCCCAGAGAGGATTCTTAAAAACCCTTTGCGTTTGTGTGTTGGAAGAAACACTCACCCCTTTTTCTCTCTTATCTCTTATTATGGCTACAAACTTAGGAAAATCGATTAATGCGTCTGGCTCGAGCCAAACTAATCAAATCGCTAGTGATAAATCATGGGCGGATAGGATGGAGGAATTTTCTTCATCTTTAAATGAAAAAAATGTCTTTGATAGTGACATGGCACGTTTTTTTGTCATAAAGCGAAATGAGGGAGACTTTGCACGAACATCACCATTTTTAATTGAGAAAGCAATACAGTCAGTAGTGGGGGAAGTGAAATCTATAAAGAAACTTCGTACTGGTGAACTCTTAATAGAAGTTCAGAACAATATTCAAGCTAAAAATCTGAAAACCTGTAAAAAACTTGCTGATATCCCTGTAACAGTAAGCTTTCATAGAACACTTAATTCCAGCCGTGGTGTAATCTCTGAACCCGACTTACAATACATTCCCGATTCTGAAATATTAGAAAACCTTAGAGAACAAAAAGTCATAGCAGTTCGTCGCATTTCTATATATCGAGACAATAAACAAATTCCAACTAAACACTTGATATTAACAATTGATTCGCCAACTCTCCCATGTTCCATAAAAGCAGGTTATCTAGAGTGCCCAATCAGACCGTACATCCCAAACCCTCTACGTTGTTTCAACTGCCAACGCTTCGGACATTCCAAAACCTCATGCCGTGGAAATCTCACATGTGCCCGCTGCAGTGCAGTGGGCCATGACAGTCAAAATTGTGAGGCCCCCATCTGCTGTGTTAATTGTAAAAAAGACCATCCAGCCTATTCTAAATCTTGTGAGAAATGGAGAAATGAAAAAGAGATCCAAACTGTTAGAACGAAGCAAAATATATCATATTATGAAGCTAAAAAAATTGTAGAATCCAGAACACCCACTATTGGTAGATCATTTGCATCTGTTACCGCAACAAAAACTCAAAAAACATACAATACAATTGCAACTCAAACTGATAACTGTAGTAATATATCATCCTCTGCAAATATTAAGAATGTAACTCCGCAAAAACAGCAAATTAAACATAGTGAGAATGCCCAATCTTCTCAAATATCGTCAAAACCAATATATCCAAAAAAGAATTCTCAGTCTCTCAAAAACCTGCCATTAATTAAACATCAAAATTCCACTCTCCAACACAATCTGGTTAAAAGAAAAAAATTACCTGTCAAATCTAAAATAAATGGAAATAAAATTGGAAAAACAAATCCATTAAAACAGGATGATTGTCTCCAACTTTACCCTTCAGACGTAGAAGATAACATGTCTGCTGTCTCTGAAAATGACGTAGATACTTTCATCTAAAAAAAAAAAAAAAACTATGACTAATTTTATTAGCTGGAACTGTCGAGCTTTTAATAACAAACGAGATGAAATCAAAGAATTAATTTTTGATCATCGACCAATTTGCATTTGTCTACAAGAAACTCATTTAAAACCGAACAATACTGTCAACATTCGTGGTTACAGTTTCTTTCGAAAAGATTTCATACAAAATGACAGAGCTACAGGTGGTGTGGCTATTCTCATTTCTAATAGTGTTCCTTTCACCAATATCACTTTACACACTAACATCCAAGCAATTGCGGTACAGATTCACTTTCATATGTTATTCACTATCTGCTCTATCTATTTACCACCTAATATGCCTGTTCAACAGCATGAACTCAATAACCTTATTTCCCAACTCCCATCCCCATTTTTAATACTTGGTGACTTTAATGGACATAATCCTCTTTGGGGGAGCCCTGATCTGAATCCTCGGGGACAACTTATTGAAAATTTTGTAACTGACAATAACTTATGCTTGTTGAATAATGGAGACAATACTTACTTTCATGAACCTTCTAGAACATTCCATGCCATAGACCTTGCCATCTGTTCACCAATCATCTATCCTTATATAAATTTTTTTGTTAGTGGCAATTTATATAATAGTGATCATTTTCCTCTTTTTTTATCATTTCATAATTTTAATCACAGACATCAAAGAAATCCTCGCTTTATTTATGACAAGGCTAACTGGGCCAAATTTACATTAAACTCAAATATTACTCCAAGCATGGTTAATGGGGATATAAATAGGGCAGTCTCAGATGTCAGCGATTCTATTATAAATGCTGCTAATATTTCTATCCCAAAATCTTCTGGCTGTCTCAAAAAACATTCGAAGCCTTGGTGGAACGACGAATGTAACATTGCTAAAAGAAAACAACAAAAAGCGTGGGGAATTTTCAGAAGATATCCATCTACTAGTAATTACATCCTTTTTAAACAGGCTAAGGCCTATGCACGAAAAATTCGAAGAAAAGCACAAAAAGACTCATGGATTAAATATGTCTCCAGTATTACATCTAACACTAGCAGCAAAGAGCTCTGGCATCGTGTCAAAAGAACAATGGGAATTTACCCTGATCAGCATATCTCTTTCCTAAATGACAATGGTCAAACCATTACTTCCACTAAAAACATAGCCAATACCATCGGTAAAACTCTATCCAATACTTCCAGCTCTATTTCCTATAAAGAACCTTTTTTATCCTATAAACAAAGTTGTGAACGTTCTATTATCAATTTCACTTCCCATTCTTCACAAGATTACAATAGTCCCTTTACAGAAAATGAATTAAATAATAGTTTGAAACGCTGTCATAACTCTTCTCCTGGACCTGATGGTATTACTTACCTTATGATTAAACATTTATCCAAAAACTCACTTAAAAACTTGCTTCAACTTTACAATAGAATTTGGACTGAACATATTTTCCCTATTGCTTGGCAAGATGCAATCGTAATCCCCTTCCCGAAACCCGGTAAAGATTCCAGTGATCCTAAAAATTACAGACCTATTGCTCTCACAAGTTGCCTGTGTAAACTTTTTGAAAAAATGGTGAACACCCGCCTAGTTTATATTCTAGAAAATAATAGTTTCATTTCTCCCTGGCAAAGTGGGTTTCGGTGTGGTCGTTCTACTATTGATAATATCCTTTTGCTGGAGACGAATATTCGAAAAGCTTTTGTTAGACGTAACCATTTGGTGGCAATTTTTTTCGACATTGAAAAGGCTTATGATAAGACCTGGCGCTATGGCATTCTTAGAGACCTTTTTAATTTGGATTTGCGTGGCAATCTCCCCATTTTTATTCAGAATTTCTTAAAAATTAGACGCTTTCAAGTACGCATTGGATCAGCTTACTCAGATTTTTACTTCCAAGAGGAAGGAGTTCCCCAAGGTAGCGTTTTGAGTGTCACACTCTTCTCTATTAAAATCAACGGTATACTGAGGCAGCTGCCACCTAATGTTCATGGCAGTCTTTATGTTGACGACCTGCATATTTCTTGCCAGGGAAGTGATATGCGTTTTATTGAACGACAACTACAACTTGCCATCAGGCGTATTACCAAATGGACTGATGAAAATGGTTTTACCTTTTCTGCTGACAAAACACAGTGTGTGCATTTCTGCCGTAAACGTGGTCCTCATCTGGATCCAGATATTTTAATTAATAACTGCCCAATCAAGATTATAGACACAGCCCGTTTTTTGGGTGTCATTTTCGACAAGAAACTTAATTTCATTCCACATATCCTTAGTTTAAAGACGAACTGTAATAAAAAATTAAACATTCTCAAAGTCCTCTCAAACACTTCTTGGGGTGCAGATCGTATTTCCCTCCTTAAAATCTACCGTGCAGTTATCCGCTCTAAAATGGATTATGCTTGTCAGATCTATGGTTCAACCTGCATTTCTTACCTCAAGAAGCTTGACACTGTGCACCACTCTGCCTTAAGAGTTTGTTCTGGTGCCTTTCGAACTTCTCCCATTCTAAGTTTATATGCTGACTGTGTTGAGCCATCTCTCACTGTAATCAGACAACGACTCTCTTTGGAGTTGTATTTTCGTATTCTGTCTCATCCTCGTCATCCACTTCATCCTCATTTCGACATTAACGATTTTAATTTATTTCACAATCGTCCCAGGTCCATTCCACACTTCAGCTTGAGAGTAAGAAATATTCTTGCTGGCACATCTCATTTTGACAATAAAATTCGTCCCCGGACACTTCTAAATATGACTCCTTGGAACTACAAGGTAATCTCATGTATTCATCCCTTCAATGGCTTTGACAAATCTAACACAGATGCTATCATTTTTCGGACTCTCTTCACCTCTCATTCTTTTACTTATAAGGATTACATTAAAGTTTTTACAGACGGTTCCAAGTCAGGTAATAAAGTTGGATGTGGTGTTGTGTCTGACAACGTAACCCTTAGTTATAGTCTGCCGGGCTCGTTTTCTGTTTTCTCTGCGGAATTTTTAGCTGTTGAACTTGCTCTTGATTTAATTTCATCTCATTCTAATCGGAAATTTATCATCTACACAGACTCAAAGAGTGTTCTTGATTCACTGTCATCTAGTTCTTGTAATCTCTCTTTCACCTCTGTATTAAAAAAATATAACGAACTTCTGAAGAAGGGATTTGACATTTTATTTTGTTGGGTACCAGGGCATGTCGGCATCAAGGGAAACGAGGCTGCTGATAAAGCGGCAAAGGAAGCTTTAGTTCCATTTAACTGTGCAATCCCATATGAGGATATTAAAAATACTCTAAAATATTATCTGAGAGGCAATTGGCAAAGAGAATGGGATTACCAAATTAATAACAAACTAAAGGAAATTAAACCACATATTACAGTATGGCCAACACTCGCACCACGGAAACTAGATGTTATTATTACCAGACTAAGAATTGGGCACTCTAGAATCACCCACAGGCATCTTCTCTTAAAGGAACAGGAGCCTTCATGTCCGAAATGTCATTATAGCTCACTCACCATTCGCCATATTTTAACCGACTGTCCCTGTTTATGCCATCTCTACAGGCATTACTTCAACTCATCATCACCAAATCTGACAAGCCTTTTAGGTATTAATCCTCATTACAATTTGACTAACTTCTTAAAAGAGGCTGGGTTTTACTATGATATTTGATTTTATTTTTTTACTGTTTATGTATTTTTTCTTCTGTTTTTACTATATATACACTGCTCATAACTCTTTATATTGTTTTTACTTTATATACTCTTTACTCTGTTTTGTACTATTTTTATACTTTTGTGATCTTTTATATGTTTACCATGTCTTCTTTTACTATTTTTTTCTCATTTGACCATCTGGATGGGTAAACCCATCCAGAAGCTACCTTTGTTTTTTCTGTCATCACAGTTTGGCGCAGCATGTCCCATTGTGGACCTTGTGCCAATAAAAGGCAACCAACCAACCAACCAAATATCAGTTTTGGCCAAATACCGAATATTCGGCCAACTAAATACTAACTTCAGCTGAATACCAAATATCCTTCAAATTAAATAGTAACTATTTAGAAATTTTTATTCGTGAATTCATCAACCGTGAATATTTATTTAAATCAAATTGGAGTGTAAAGATTGATATTTTTATTTATTACCAACTATGCGAAAAATACCAGAGCCGGAAATCGAACCCGCGTACCTCCGCTTAACGCACGGATGCTCTACCACTGAGCTACCCTGGCTGACAACCAGCTAGGCACTTCTCGCATAATATTCGTTGGGAAAGTCACCGAGTCTGCAAACGCAGATATATCAGGTGAGACAATAACAATCGTAGCACAACTCCATAGACCACAAAATTTCAATTTAGAATTTTTTATCCATGAATTCATCAACCGTGAATATTTATTTAAATCAAATTAGAGTGTAAAGGTTGATATTTTTATTTATTACCAACTATGCGAAAAATACAAGAGCCGGGAATCGAACCCGGGCACCTTCACTTAACGCACGGATGCTCTACAACTGAGCTACCTTGGCTGACAACCAGCTAGGCACTTCTCGCATAATATTCGTTGGGAAAGTCACCGAGTCTGCAAACGCAGATATATCAGGTCAGCCAGGGTAGCTCAGTGGTAGAGCATCCATGCGTTAAGCGGAGGTGCCCAGGTTCGATTCCCGGCTCTGGTATTTTTTGCATAGTTCATAATAAATAAAAATATCAACCTTTACACTCCATTTTGATTTAAATAAATAGTAACTATTCCGTGGTTCATACACTTAGGAGTAAAAAAAATTCAAGGAGTTATCAAGTACTTTTCAAGCACTTCCCGGGAAATTTTCAAGCACTTTCAACCAGGATTTTAGATTCGTTCACACTTTTGTTTTTAAGGGAGGGGGGGGGTGATTACCTACATAAAAAACCTAGTATCAAATGTATTTATTATCTTTTTAAAACATAACTGGGGGGGGGGGGGTCCTGCCTCCTCACTCCACTCACCAATTCTTGACTCACTTTGCTTTATTAACACCTGCGGGGTTCTTCCTACCTCTTTGCTGCTTTTCCATGCAATAAATATGAATATAAATAGTGCATTTCATAAGACAAAAGCAGAAAAATATTATAGAAATCCCCATATCCAATGCTGGATAGAACATAAAATAACATTTAATAGCATTTAAAAAATAATACGGCAAAATAAAATGTGTTAAAAATCAGTAACTTATTTTTTAAGAATAGAAGAAAATTTGTTATATCTAGACCACTTTGTGCTACAGATTTAGTATGATTCCCTTTGGTGACATTTAAATTTTTTTCACTATTTGACGATGACTTTTTTGATAATTGTTAAAAAAAAAATCTAGTACATACTTTTTCTAATGCTTATAACTTTCACTATTGAATTTTTTAGTTAATTTAGGGCAATATATAACACTCTATATGTATATTTCTAATATACAGTTAGGAAATAATTTCATTATTTTCATTTTAAGTTGCAAAAATGCCCCACAGCTTCAATTTTCAATTCTTTCCTGCTTATTTCTCAAAATAACGAAGGATACTCAAGGAACAGATTTCATATTTGTAGTCCTTGTTAAAAAAAAAAATAAAAAAAGAATATCTAACTCTGTAAAGTTAAAAAATTATCATTAGGATATTAAAAGATGCTTCATATGAGTTTGAATTTGACTAAAATGTTTTTATCCCAAAATATATTATCCGGAGTATATCCGATGTAATTTAAAATATGTTTTTAAATAACAAGATACAATAAACGACATATGTACAATAATAAATGGAAAGGTTTGTCTGTCTGTCAGTTCTTTTATACGTTCAGCCCCTACTGAACGCAGAAATACAAGAATTGACATAGTGATGCTCTGGAGCCTTTCCGAGGTCCTCCTGAAAACAGAATTTAAAATTTTTAATTAGTTGTGGAGGTATTAATTAAAATGTCGACTCATGTCTAATATCAAAGCGATCTCAATGAATGAGAATTCACCGCCATTGCATAAAAAAAAGATATTTTAACGGAGTTAAAAGCAGAAAAAAAAAAAATATATTAAATTAGAAATATTTGTTCGATCGTTACGATTTTGGTACCATATGAAAGGGGAATTTTTTTTTAATCTAAGTGTACAAGTGGCTTATCGGTACAACATTTAAATTTTTAAAAATTAACTAAAGTATGAATTTTTTGTGGCAACATCATTTCAAATGCCAAATGACCGTCTGCCATGAAAAAGGAAATGATTGTAACAGATCAAGATGTCACGTGTTTTATAGTGGAGGGGAAAATTGCAATTTTCAAACTTTTTCAAATTTTCATTCACGTTACATTTGAATTAATATTTGGCCTAGACAGCATATTATAAACCTAGTGTTCAATTTCCATGAAAATATGTGGACAAACAAAAAAATTAGATTAAATTGTTTTATATTTTGCAGTACATATTTTAAATTGAGATATGCCGTTGAAATTTTGCAATATTTGGTTTTAATGCCCGATAATTCGATTCTGAATATTTTTGAAAGTGTAGAATTATTAGGAAGGGCTTGAGGGGGAGGGGGGGGGGGCGAAGGGAAAAAAAGTTACAGTGTTTGAAATTGGTATTATTAGGTTTTAAGGAAAGATAAATCGATTGCGGATATTTTCAAGTGTAAAATTATTAGGAGGGACGAAAAGGGGGGAGAAGGGGCAAAACCGTAGAAAAAGAACAGTTGTTTTGGAGAAAACAACGGAAAACCGAGAACGCCTTTATTCTTTTATATTTTGCAGAGTTTCGAATTCTGATACTCCTTTCACATTTCATACTATTGATTTTTAACAGTATTTAGCCCGGAATTACACAAGTTTCAGAGAAAACCATGAAAAAGTCAGACATAAGTCGTTTTATAATGGTGTTTATATCATTTTTGTATCTCAGCTTCTAATTAGCATAATTTCAAAAGTAATATGTCACTTTGAAACTTATTTGAGTTGAATTTCAAGAGTAGATGCCACAAATTTCTGTCACCTTCCGTTAACCGACTACTGTAAGTAATGGAATTAGAGATTTCACGTTATTTCCACATTTTAAGGTGTCCTGATTAGGTTTTTTTTTTTGTATCTCAGCTACTAATTAAAATAATTTTATAAGTAATACATTATTTGAAAGCTTTGTTGATTTGGAATTGAACAGTAGATCCTACAGACTTTTCTACCGCTAGATGGCGCTGTAATATATTAAAATTTCAATATTTCGAATTCTGAATATGATTAAATTATTTTTAATACATCATTCGAAAGATATTTTAAAGAGCTTTTATATTATCGAAAGTGAAATTCGAGATTTCACCAGATTTACACGTTTTAAGGTGACCTGATTAGGTTTTCTTTTGTATCTCAGCTACTAATTAAAATAATTTCATGAGTAATACATCATTTTAAAGCTTTGTTGATTTAAAATTGAACAGTAGATTACAGAAATTTCTACCGCCAGCTGGCACTGCAATATTTTAAAATTTCAATATTTTAAATTCTAAATATTATTAATTTTTTTTTAATGCTGCATTCCAAAGTTATTTTAAAGTACTTTTATATTATCGAATAACCTACATTAAATTTATCCAACAGAGGGCACTAATCGCAATTATTCGAGATTTCACCTGATTTATATGTTTTAAGATATCCTCAAGGGGGCCAAAAAATTAGAAATTGAGTTAGACCGTTCGAAATTGGTATATATAGGTTTTGAGTGCCTACGAGTCGAATGAGGATATTTTTGAAAGTGTAAAATTAAGGAGGGACAGAAAGGGTGGTGAAGGAATACGTGTGCGCAGCGAGCATACATATGAATTCGTGATCACTGCGCACACACGGGTCAACGCTGACGAAAGCAGAGGGGACCCGGTGTGACTTTTTACCCGATTAGAAATGATTTTTTTTTTAATTCCTTTTCTTAAGAATAAAAGTTTATGAGTAATAACATGGAATTTTGAGAAATCATAAGGGTGGTGAAGGAATACGCGTGCACAGCGCTCATATATATGCATTCATGCGTGCGCATCGCGCACGGGTCTACGCTGCCGAAGGCAGTGGGAACCTGGTGCGACATTTTTCCCCGATCAGAGTTCTTTTTTTTTCTCTTTTTGTTTCACATGATAAAAATTAATGCAATTTTGAGAATTCATTAATTATAATGATTCATTTAAAAATAGTGCCCAGCGAAGCAGGCGTAGCCTGCTAGTCTTTAAATAAAAAGATACAATAAAAAAAAACATAGAAAAAAATACCAATAGAAAGGTTGACATTTCATTTTTTTTGTATCATTGATCACATTTTAATTTTCCAGTGGAAAATGGAAAAACCATAAAAAATGTTGCCTGAATATATATTTTATTATACAAATCTAATATTGCTGTGACAGAATACTTTTATGCTTTCTGTGACAATCATTGTTTGTGGAAACATTTTCATTCAGGGTTGGCAAGATTATGTCGCAGTGGTTAAAACCACTGGTAGAAACTGGCATGGCGAAAACCCCTTTCTGCCACATTTGTGGCAGAAACTCAGAAAATGACATAAAAGTAATTACTGACCTACAATAGACAATGCATAGGAAAATCAATTAAATGTTAACCAAAATATAATTTATTTACAATGTTATCGCCATTGAAAATCGAAGTTTACATTGTTTACACTATTCAGTCTTCTATAACAAAAGACAAGTTTTGATGCGGTTTCTAAACCTAAACGATTTTTCAATTTGTGATGCACAAATATGAGAAATTTGAGAAGATTCTCTCAATTCCAGCAGATCTAACAGGCATTGCCATCAAGGAACAAATAAGATTTATGAAAGTTTCATCTATTGCACATTTTTTAAAACTGGACCACCATGTAAATAGTAGCTGGGGTAGTTGCCAAAGTAGCTTAATTCAGTTATGTTACGAGTTAAATGAATGAATTTTAGAGTTTGAAATAATACAAAACTAAAATCTAGTATTTATGTTCATTATTTTATAAAAATATTTGATATACTCTTTATATTTAATACTAGCAGGCTACGCCCGCTCCGCTGGTCACTATTTTTGAATAATTAATGTATTCTCAAAATTGCACTAATTTTTATCATGTGAAAAAAAAAAATCTGATCAGGAAAAATGTCACTCTGGTTCTCCATTGCTATCGGCAGCGTAGACCAGTGTGCAGTTATTTTAATTAGTATCTGAGATACAAAATAAAACCTTATCAGGACCTTAAAACAGGTGAAATCTCAAATTCCACTTTCGATAATATAAAAGTACTTTAAAGTGTAAGTATCTTTATGATGTATTAAAAATAATTTAGTCATAATTAAAATTTAAAATCTATATGCAAAAAAAAAAAAAAAAAGGATTTCTCTCTTAAAAGATTTTGAGTTATGAAATGTTTTGTGAAAATATCGATGTTTCATAATGTCTGACTTTTTCATGGTTTTCTCCGAAACTTGCATAATTCCGGGCTAAATACTATTAAAAATCCATAGTATGAGAAATGTGAATGGAGTATCAGAATTCGAATCTCTGCAAAATATAAAAGAATAAAGGCGTTCTGGGTTTTGCGCCATTTTCTCCAAAACAACCGCTCCTTTTCTACATTTTTGCCCCTTCCCGTCCCTTCTAATAATTTTACACTTGAAAATATCCACAATCGATTTATCTTGCCTTAAAAACTAACAATACCAATTTAAAACGCTGTAATTCTTTTTTTTTTTTTTTGCCCCTAGAAATCACCACAAAGCAGTTTTTAAAGAAAATTTGGTATTTACGTGTTAACTGCATGTGATTGGCAGGCTATTCATATGCATAAATACAAATATGTAAGAAAGTACAATATATTTTATAGGATTACTTCTATGATAATCATATGTAAATATTATATATATATAAATATTGAAATACATATGTAATATATATTTTGTATTAACCACATGCCAGCAGTTAATCTCTGGCAGGCGGTTATTACATAAAAACTGAAATTTTCATTTAACTAGTATGTTGTGGCCACCACAAGACTTTCTTCTATATTTTACTATACAAATTCACTCAGTAACAATATAAAAAAAAAAATTCTCCCTTTTTTTTTTTTAAGTTAAAAGTAAAAAAATTCAATAACTTTGTTTTGAAGTATCACAGATTATTTATATAGTTCAACCATTCCTTTTAAAGGTATTGACGAGTCCTTTCGAAACATACCCATCTTGAAAATTTACTGCCCTCGAGGGGAGACTTCCCTCCAGGGGGGGGGGGGAGGCGAGGCTCCTACACATACAAATTTTTTTTCCCAGTTGACTATCTCTATTATGTAAATTTCATAATGATTACTAAAAAAGAATTCTCTTCATGCACATTTATACAAAATTTTGTCCTATATCACCATGTTAAAAATTTAGAAAAAGCGGGATGGCAATGCAACCTGTAAGACAATTTTTACCAAAAGTTGATAGGCACTAATTTATGTCAAGGTGCAACTACATACCAATTAGTATGAAATTCTGTGCAGTAGTTCCTGAGATACAGTTGCTACTAAATTTTGTCACACACACAGACAAAAATGGTCAAATCGTGTTCTACAGCTCTAAAAACGTGTAAATCCATCAAAAACCCCGAGGTCGAAAATTTTTACGAATCCAATACTTTCTTCCATTGAATATAGAAGAAAGTAAAAATAACAAAATTATAACCAACTACAATTAAATAAATTTTAAATCATTAAATATATATGATTGAATAATATAAATGCACAAAATCCCAGTATGCAGCAGTTGTTATTATGCATGTATCTATGCTCCATGTACATTAAAAAGAAAAAATAACATTGGTTACTGCTACCTCACTCTGCATGAAATGTTCATAAAATGCATCAAATAACATACTGCAGTAATTACTGTAACATATGTATTAGTGCTTTGTGCACATGAAAATCAAAGCGCCCATTACAAAAAAAGACAGATTATACAGATGTAAAAAATCACCTTTTAAATACAAAATACATGTACAATAATGTATTAAAATTTTAAAGCAGCAGATAATTTCAATATTAATTTACATTTGTATATAATCTTCCCCTTTCAAAATACTCTTGTTCCAAACACACACATCTTTAAAATGCAAAATATCTGTTATTTACACAATATTTATTTAAACATTAATTTTAATTCACCGAATAGAATAATATTATGAAATAGGAATTAAAATTTATTAAAGAAATTACCTCTAAAATATTCCATGTTCGCAGTTCAAATTACTACTACAAATTACTACAACTTTTCAAATTACTACTACAAAACACACCACAGTAACACAAACAAATATCTAAATAATTAAAATTTTCATTATATTTCTGTTATTTACCTCAAAATTCACATTTCAGTAAAAATATAAATCAAATCAATTTATGTGAAATGATTGTTCTCAAAATATTTTATTTACTTTTTACAAATATCCAAATAAAATACATAATGAAAATCAAGATTTATATATTAACGCCATATATAATTGAGAGATAAAGGTGATAAGAAACAGATTATTTCTTCAATAATAATTAAATTAATGAATCTCTTTAACTCACCATTGAAGGTTATGGTTAGAATCTATTTTTTTTCCCTTAGTGGCTGGAATTTCCCTCGTAAGATGCAGGTGGATACTTTCATTAGATAAAGTCTTCAAGTTGTTGTTTTCATAATAACTGAATCGATAATACCTTTGTACGTACATTTTTAATAATCACATACATAAGGCAATATTAATTCAGTTGAAATAAATGTTTGGATTCTATGAAATAAAAAATGAAGTTTATTTTCTTAGCTAAGCATAGATATATGTAATGATAAATAATTGTACACACATAGAAAGGAAATAAAAGTAATTAACTATAAAAATTTAAACAGACAGCCTGTATAAGTAACACTTTCAAACATTAACAGCCACTAACAGCAGCACAAATAAAAACTGTATATGCAGCAACTAATTACATTACATTAAAATTTTAATAACACAAAAGCAAATTTTATCTCTTATTGCAAAGAAACACATGGATATTTTTTATCCCAATTTATCTATTCAGAATCTTTAAATCTGAAATAACGCTAAATTATTTTTAAAACATGAATATATTCGTAATCGTAACAAAACAAATGTATATTTACATCAACGTTAATTTTATAAATGTGGCAAACAAATTTCGAACATGTTATTTATATTAGCAATGTTTTTCAGCAGGTAATGACATTGATATCTCAGAGATGCCAACTTCTAATGACAAAAAAGCAGGAGATTTTTTAACAGAAATCACGAGACTTAACAAGAAAGTTTGCAAGAAAAATGAGTAAAATAATGCGAATTTAATTTTAAGTAAAGCTTTATAAGCTTAGGAGGTATTTACAAAGCATCAGTATTAAAATTAAATGAATAATATATGTTTCTTGCAGTAAAACAATAAAAAAAAAAAAAAAAAAAAAAAAACCAATAAAAAAAAAACCCTCAGACATACAGTTATTTAAAATTTAAGTCAAAATAGACAGATTTTAAAAGAAAAGGTAATAAAGAAATGAAAATATCAGCTATATTCTAATGAAATTTGAATTCTTTAAGTTTTAAATAGTTATGGTATTTTAAAAAAAAATCTTTTGATAATAAGACATTTTTCATTATACAAAAATGAAAGTTAAAAATTTATTCTTAGCAAAAATTAGTTTCAAAGCATTGTATAGTAATTCACATTCAAACTGAGCTTGATAAATTGCAGAGCAAGATAAACTCCAATTTTCTTTCAAATTTTTTTACCCAATCCCACAAATTTTAAGCACAAATTATGCTAAGAGGGGTAGATAAAAATTACATCAGAAAAGCAGAGAAATGAGTGGAAAAGCAGGAGCATAGGAAAACAAGCAAAAAGCAGGAGACTCCTGCCAAAAGCAGGAGACTTGGCATGTCTGATATCTAATCGTATAACTAATTCATATCTATAAATCTCGAATGCAGTAATTTCTATTGTTTACCTTAGTTTTGCATTTACATTACACAATAGATTCGTCGATTGCAAGTCTCCAATAAATTAAAATGGACGTTCGCGCTTGTTTTCGATGTTCTATGTATATAAAACGAGTAGATTAAGAAATTTAATGTTTAAAAATAAGCTTACCAGGAAAAATAAGTGAAAATACCTTTTCTATCGAAGTGCCGATTACTGATTACATGAAATAAATCTAGAGTGGGTCCCATAGTTCGTGAATCGTGATTCATTCAACATAAACTCCTCCTTCGGTAGTGACGTCATCAAACCACACCTCAAATGGTCGTAGCTAGGAGTGTTTCATAAATCGCGTCTGGGGTCACTGCTGAGTATTGAGGACGTTGCAATGTGACCGACAAACCATAGATCGCTCCAGATCCTCATTTTTCTTTCTCTCTTTTCTTCTTCTTCTCCTTTTTTTTTTTTTTTTTTTTCCGTGTGTGTGGAATAACGACATTTAAAGAAATTTATCGTTTCCATCAACTATATCTGTCTGTTTAGGAGTTTTTTGGGACGAAAAAACGATAGGACTTAGCCTTATCGTTTGAGAAATTCAAGTTAACCCTTTAACTGTCAATTCCAATATAAAGTAGAAATTTATGTTTACTCGGAAATAGTTATAACGATATTAATAAAAGTTTGGGATAAGTGCTTTTTAGAGACCTAAAACAATTTTAACATCCTTAGCTTCAAGAAAATTAGTGTTAACCCTTTAACTGCCAATCGCAACATGTAGTAGAAATTGAGTTTACTCAGAATTGGATATAACGATTTTTATTAAAGTTTAAAAGTAAGTGTTTTTTTTTTTTTTTACAGAACTAAAACGTTTGGACATATCCTCATCTTCAGGAAAATTTGCGTTAACCCTTTAACTAACAATCGCAACATATAATAGAAATTGGTTTTACTCGAAAATGGATATAACGATTTTTATAAAAGTTTGGGGTTAAGTGTTCTTTAGTGAGCTAAAACGATTGGACATATTCTCATCTTCAGGAAAATTCGCGTTAACCCTTTAACGGCCAGTCGCAGCATATAATAGAAATTAGGTTTACTCGGAAATGGATATGACGATTTTTATAAAAGTTTGAGATTAAGTGTTCTTTAGAGAGCTAAAACGAATGGACATTCCTCATCTTCAGTAAAATTCGCGTTAACCCTTTAACGGCTAGTCGCAACATATCATAGAAATTAGGTTTACTCGGAAATGGATATAATGATTTTTATAAAAGTTTGGGGTTAAGTGTTTTTTAGAGAGCTAAAACGAATGGACATATTGTCATCTTCAGGAAAAATTCGCGTTAACCCTTTAACAGCCAGTCGCAATTTATAGCATGAAATGGGTTTACTCGGAAGTGAATGTGACGATTTTTATTAAATTTTGGGGTTAAGTGGTTTTTTTTTTTTTTTGAGAGAGAGAGAGAGAGAGCTAAAACAAATGCACATATTCTCATCTTCAGGAAATTTTGCTTTAAACCTTTAACTGCTAATCGCAACATATAATAGAAACTAGATTAGGTTTACTCGGAAATAAATGTAATGATTTTGATTAAATTTTGGGGTTAAGTGTTTTTTTAGAGAGCTAAAACGGTTGGACATATCTTCATGTTCAAGAAAATTTGTGTTAACCCTTCAACGGCCAGTCACAACATATAGCAGAAATTGGGTTTACTCGGAAATGAAGCGCGGACAGGTGGGCAAGCAGACAGGCAGAAAAACTAATTAATATCATAATATTTTCTTAAACCTTGTTCGAAACTGTAAGAAATGCTTAACACAACTAAAAGAGCAATTCTAGCAATTTCGAATTATAGCCCCTAATATGAACGAAATTCGACAAAACTTGTATTCAGTTGGACCTTGACCTAAACTGGTGCTCATTAGATTTGGGAATCAATCGCTCAACAGGTGGTGCTGCCATCCTATTTTTTTTTTTTTTTTAAGTACTTAACATGACAGTATAGGACAAAATTTCATATAAATGTACATAATGTGAGTTATTTTTAACGTATGAATGTAAAATTATATATTGATAATAGTAGTAATAAACTTGAAAAAAAAGTGTGCATGTAGGAGCATTGCTTTCCTCCTGGGAGGGAAGTGCCCTTCCCCCGGGGCCTGTGTAAATTTTCAATGGGAATATTTTAGAAAGAACTCGTCAATATTTCTAAAACGAATGGTTGAACCATAGATCTGTATTAATTTAAAACGAAGCTACCGATTTCTTTTATTTTTAGTGTTAAATATATATATATATATATATATATATATATATATATATATATATATATATATATATATATATATGTATGTATGTATGTATACAATTGAACCTCTTTAACGTGAATTACTTTTAGCATGAACTGTTACCACAATCCCTGTCAAAATGAAGCTTACTTTAGTTATATGACGATCAGTTACTGATAGCATGAACTACTGATAACATGAACAAATTTTTTATCCCACTTGAGATTCACGTTAACGAGGTTCGACTGTATGTCTTTTCATGTCTGAACAAAAATGATTTTTTCGGCATTTATTATTATACAACTTTAAGAAAAAAAATCGTCTGAATTCATCCTGGAAAATGTCTTTAATAAATTATAACTTAATACATAATTTGTATTGCGTAAATTTGTATAAGATTATATGTAGAAGAAAGCCCTGTGGTAATACTAGTTACAATATATTGAAACAAGCGGGCTTTACCTCTGCCGTTGCTAACTACATTTAAAAGAATTTTGAAAATTCGATAGTACTTACTAATATAAAAACTTAAAAAATATTAAAATTTTAAAAAAAGTATTCCATTAAAAATCAAAACCGTATTTAAAACATAATAATAACAAAGCAACTGATTATAAAAAATCATATTTTTCAAAAATTAGTTAAATTTAACTTACTTATGAAAACTTATTCCACTGCCTTTCATAAATGTATTTGTACCATTAAAAGCCGAGTAATATTTCGGGATTTTCAATATATATCAACATTCTATTCCATTATTGTTTCCGAGTTTTATACTCTCTCATGGCTGACGCCAAAAAACTTTTTCGGCATCAAAAATCTTTGCACGTTAACATGGGGATGATAGATCTATATCTATTATTATATCTATGCGACAAACAAGCCTACTGACTCCACAGATTATAATACAGATAGGACAATGAAGCTAAAACGCGAACCGGAAATATAGTAGCACCACTAGTGTCAACAGAGGGGAACTACATGTGTTAAGTCTACATGGATTGCATCTTTGATCGAAAATTGTTTTTCTATTTCGCGAGCAGTTAGTAGCAGGTTAGTATGGGAAGTTTTCTTTTTCTTCACTTTCTATTGTTTTTGAATTCACAAAATTATCCTCAAAACATTCACAGCTATTCTTCTAAGAAATAAAAATTAATTTTTATAATGTTTAAAAGTATGCTTTGTCAGACATATTCATATTCAAGTACAAATTAAAATTACAAACTGTAATTCTGAAATAGCAGTATGAAATCATTAAATATTATTTAACGTTGCTTGGTTTAAATGACACAAAATGCTTTAAAATGAAAAATTGTTTTTATTTTATGTATATTTTCTTAATATTTAGCACTTGCTTCTTAAAATAAATTGCTTTTGACAATCAAGTTTGTAAACAATAAAGTTGCCAAACGAAAACGTATGTGCAGTTTTCTTTCCTTCACTTTTTCTACTACACTGTAAAAAAAAAACCTATTACCAGCTGCAATCTGTGATTTATTTTATCCAATCACAGAGAATTTCTTGCAAGAAATTCTCTGTGATTGGATAAAATAAATCACAGATTGCAGCTGGTAATAGGTTTTTTTTTTACAGTGTACTTTTAAATTCATAAAATCATAATATTCACAGCTATTTTCTAAGAAATAAAACTAATTTTTTTTTTTTTTTTTTTTTTTATGTTTGAAAATAAATTTTGCCAAACACATTCGTGTTCAAGTGTACAAATTAATATAACAAACTGTAATGCTGAAATAACAGTAAGGTATGAAATCTTAAACATTTAACATTGCTTGGTTTAAATAATACAAAATGCTTTAAAATGAAAAAAAAAAAAAAATTCTGGTTTATGTTTATTTTCGAAATTTATTTGCTTAATAATTAGTACTTGCTTCTTAAAATAAATTGCTTTCGACAATCAAGTTCGTAAACAATAATAAAGTTCTAAACGTAAACATCAATATAATGGTTAGTTGGTTGGATGTTGGGTTTAACGTTGCATTAATATTTCGATATGAACATAGATACAATAAAAATAAGACGAGCTATTGCGTAAGCTGGAGAGCTCGAGAAACTTACAGCCGTTGACAATAGGGTCGTTGCAGTCAAATTTTGGTTACCGAAGAATATACGGCAGTGTCCTATCCAACGAGATATAGAAAGTAGAGTGATAAATGGTAACCCTTGAGAAGGTCCAAGATGAGTCATGTGGCATGCTCTCCTTGCACCTGCGTATTCGATGGTTCCCTTGGTAACAACTTATTTTCAGTAAATTTCTATGGCAACGGTTTGGAGATTGTTCTTCGTATAAGTCATAAACGCCAATGTTTTTGTTTACTTACGTAGTTTAATATTCTTTTGTTCTAAATCATTTTGATTTTGATTTTACTTCTCTTTTATTTCGTGTAGTTGAACTTTAACCGACAAAATGCTTAAAAAAAGTTGAAAAATTATTATTTGTTGTTAAATTTAGCTCTTTAAAAGTTTAAATTTTCTTTTATAAACACTTTTAAATTTTGTTGGGAAACGATGAAAAAAAAAGGTATTTTATTATTTATTAAAATGTGAAATATGTGTAAAATTATTTTAAAAACAATTTATTTCGGTCATAGGACTGTCATGTTACCTAATAATAATGATAATTTGTCGAACTGATATTTTAAATGCCAAAATGGCGATAAAGGGCTAAACACAGCAACCTATTCGAGCATGTCACGTGATTTAGGGTGCCTATATTACTAAGAGTGGCGACAGTTCTCAGTGCGCAACCGCTGTGGATGAAATCTTGGGCTGCTTGCGTGAGCTACGAGTGGGGTTGATTCTTTCTAGATATGACCTTTATCTTACGTTGGCGAGAAAATGCTTCGGGTGAACATTTACTTTTCTGGCGGGATATTTAATTTTCTTAGAAGTAAAAAAGACTTAATTTATTCATAATTCGTTCAAATCAGTGGTAGATCCAGAACTTGACTTTTTTTTTTTTTTTTTTTTTTGGGGGGGGGGGGGGGGGGCTAAAAATTTTCAAAGTGTTATTATAGACCAATACAAAATTTACAATTGCAATATTCAATTGTAAATTTTGATTACAACAATAATAAAGGTAAATGAACGGTAGAAGGGATGTATATAAGAAAATTAGCAATTAGTTTTAGGGAATCAGATATATATATATATATTTTTTTTTTTTCTTTTTGGGGATCAGTACAGTAATAGCTATACCAATAAATCTAATAAACTAATAATAAGTTTTGGCCAAGTTCAAGTGTATTAAAAAAGAATTTTTAAATGTATAAAATAAATAATTTAAATTGATACTAACTGTCAATTTTTTATGTGCATATTTTGTATAAATGTGCTTAATGGATCTGCGAGGAAGGCCAGGAGATATTGATAAGCACATTTATCAATAAAGTTTAAAACGGTAGCATTTTATTTTGCTTTCTTTCTTTTCTTTTGTATTTTTTTTTTAAAGATTTAAATATATTTAAGCTATCATTCACCTACTTTACATACTAACCATCTTAACTATCATGTCTGATACGTTTATACACTACCGAAGTTGAGATCTAGCTTTCCTAAAAAATCAGGAATTTCAGCATAGTAGCACCATTTGTCAACTAATATGCACCAAAAATTGAAAGACTCCAGTTTATGCTAAAATGCGACAAAATAAAAACTTAGCATAGAATTTTATGCCAAATGACACAATGGCCTACACCTTTTTTAGATTAATTTTAAAGCACATTGAACTATATTATTTTACTTTACTGAACTTAATATGCGATCTGTCTTTATAACATTGAGATGCAGTGTAAGAGAAAGTCGTGTGAGTGACACACCATATAATTTAATCTAAAATCGTATCATCATTCTTTTTCTAATTAAAGGTATCGCCAGATTTAATTCACACCCTATGTAAACATTTCTAGGGGAGAAATACTATGCCTCCCACAAAATAAATGTTTTAACAAACAATTAAAAAGAAACAACGTTTGTAAAATATTTAAATATATTTATAAATTTTAATGCTTTCAAAAATCATTATTTTCAAAAAAAAAAAAAGAAAAAAAAAGAAAAGAAAAAGAAAAGAAAAGAAAAAAAGAAACTAATGAATTTATTTTTATCTTTATTTTCAAAATAGTAAATAACTATCAATTTTATTGAAGAAAATTAAACATTATTCGTAATTAGTCAGACGTAATAAATAAGAAACAATTTACATATATATTCCTTAGTACATACTCTTACACATAATACACACAGAGATACACACTTATAAAGCTTTTAGCTTTCTCTGAGAAAGATGTCAAAACACTGACGGGGAATCTCTCGCCAGTACCATGTTAAATATCGCCAAATGTTTCTACTTTGCTTTATCAACGAAATCATTATTTTTTTTTTATTTAAAATAGCACAAAAATAGGACAAAAGTAACATATTTAATAAATAAGATGATTACAGATCAGTTATGACAATAATCATACAGTATTTTTTCTTTTTATATTAATTTATAAGCTGTGAAACAGGCCAGTAAAAGAATCTGCCTATCTCGTCCATCAATTAAGTTAATAAAACAGATTAATAATTAACATTATTCAGTAAAATATGTTTTGATATTTTACAAATAATCTTTCTTAATGTATTTCTGAAAGAAAAAAAAATCAAATTTACTTAATATCAAGAGATAAAAATGCTTTTTTCGACATATGTGAAACTCTCAATGTAAAACCTACGGAGCATCATCCAACAATTGCCCCGGGCGGCTGACGGTGAGTCTTGTCCAATGAGAATCTGTCACAGATCTGTCGCCACTCTTATCTTATCGAGGCACCCTAACGTGATTCATCTTGAACTACGGAAAGTTAATCCTTCATCCATTGAATCAGCACTCTAATTTATATATCTCGTTGGTCCTATCTGTATAATAATCTGTGACTGACTCCTCCCCCTCATTTCTTTCAAATTTCAAAACACAGAGCTAAAATAATAGCTGGAGAACCGGTTTTTGCTTTTGCCGACCGTGTTTGAATGCAGTGCTCTTCATTCTTCCTTCCTTAGTTTCGTTTCTCAGCTTTGTACGGTAGAAATCATTTTGATACTTTTACATTTCAATGTAAAATAGTATCAGTACAAAAAACCCTTAATGGGTTAAAAGTTTGTGACGCAGCACTGTACTTTCTGGCTATAAGAATTAGAAATACGGGTCTTAAAAATAATGATATCAAATTTTCAGTGACGCTTTGCTATTAATTAAAAAATACACAGATATTCTTATTTGAATTTGCTTTTTTCTTCTATTTATTTTTACTATGTAAACATTATTTTCAACATAAAATAATATATAACATTTACTCATTGATACCTTTTTATTCACATTTCTTATAATATCAAAATATGTTTTAAAAGAAATTATATGAAATTCCAGTAACGCAGTGATGTTACACAAAAGGATTTGTTTTTAAATTCCACTGCAATTATTTTGTTTTTCATATTAACACGTTCGCTGCCGGTTTCACGTGACTAAAATTTGAAATGACGTTTTTTTCCTTTAACCCGCCGAATATGTTTGACGTGTTGCACAAGAGCGCTACATCGCCAGATGTTATAGGCTTCGTGTTTACCTTTGCTTGTTTGCGTCATGTGTTACGTCAATACGCTGTATTACGTCAAATGTGTAAAAATTCATCTGCTCGTTACAAGCAGACTCTGAAGTTAATGAGTAATAAGTTAAATTTTCATAGCAAATAGTTTCGTTTGTACTGAGCAGATAAAATATCTCGCTGACGCCATCACTTCGGTTGCATATTGATGATACGTGTTTTATTAGAGAGAAAGTATTCTATTTTGAAATACCTTTCCATGGAGGATCAAATTTTTGATCGCATGTTTCCGGACCACTTCTAGGGCTGAGTCCCCTACCGTTGCCAATCGCCCATTACGCAGCACTAGTGTGAACTAAAACCCAACCAATCATCTATTTTGAAATATGAATATTTGTGATGTTTGCGTTAGTACTGTTTCGCTGGTTGAATAGAGTTGGAATTTAAGAGGTACTTTTGAATTTAAGAGGTTGGTTTGTTGATTGTGTTTTACGTCACACTAGTGCTGCGCAATGGACAATTGGCGATGGTCTGGGTCTCACCCCTAGAGTTGTCCAGGGACATACCATCACAATTTTGATCCGCCAGGGAAGGGATGACTCTTTCGCTTCGTAGACACCCAGAGGTATAATTAATATGGGAACATGGAAAACATTGCGGGCACGACAGATTTTATGAGCACCAGCCACCATTAGTATACACAATGGTTTTTGGCAAGCTCGAGTACCGAACCCGCAGTCTTCCAATTAAGAGCCCGGTGTCCTACCGACTGGGCAACCACGGTCCTGAATTTTAGAGGCATATTTTTGAATTTTATGCCAATATTGGTTTCTACAGTACAAAATTTTGTATACTTTTTAATTTCATGCATTTTGAGATAGGGGTATAGTGAACAGATCAGAGTACCATTATAATAGAGAATCGTTAAAATTTGCTATAATTATCCAGTTGCAGATTTATTTTTTCATTCCTAATGAATGAGGACTATAAATAAAATATTAATGATAAATAATTTACTTTATACAACTTTTGAAAACTTTTAAATTTAAAATTCCTAAGTAAAAAGTATACTTCATACATTTTTGTTAAATAAATCCTTGTCGAATCCTGTTCTTAGTCAGTGTAAGAACATGATTCGATAAGGATTTATTTAACAAAACCTTATGAAGTGTACTTTTTTACATAGGAATTTTTGCTAGTGTTCGGACATTTTTGTTACCGACTGTACTTATAGCTGTTAAATTATTGGAAATAAAAAAAACTATCATCTAAACACTTATCATCAATTACTAAAGCAACACCCTTTTCAGGGACATTTGGTGTGATTGTATAATCTAAGTTTTATTTTTGTATTTGTGATTAGTTATAAATTCGTAATTATTTTTTTTTTTCTTTTAATTCTTTTTATGAAAATTTTCCTTTTGTCCTATGTATTATTATTATTCGGATTTTTTTTTCAAGACGTGTTTTCTTTTTAGGTTAGATCGCCGAAAAGCTCGCTTTCGTATGCCGCCGGTGTAAGGTTGCTATTCGGAACACGATGCGAAATGACGCCGTCTTGGCGATTTTCGAAATTTCGCCAAGCGGCAGCCTAAAGTAAACTTTCACCTGTAAAGTGATACGTCACATCCCGGGCTGGCGCGGGATCGGCAGCGAACGTGTTAAGGTACACTAAGCGACCAAAAAAAAAAAGTCGCACTGCAGAAAAAATGACATACATTTTTTATTTGTAATAACTTTAAAATTAATGTTTGAAACAAATAAAACTGTCTTGTTTGCATAATACCAATCGGGTGAAATGATACCTATGTACATTTTCGATTTAATAATTCGTTTTATTGCACTTTACGAAGTACTTTTTAAAAATCTGCATAAAACTTTCTTTTTGAACATAATGCAATAACCATACACTTTGTGTTCTATTATGATTTATTATATGAAATAAACAAGTTATATTTTAATATATGATATAAAACTATTTATTTGTTAGATCGAAGACATTTTTTATTAAAAATATGTATTCTACATTAGGTTAATTCCACTTTTATATGGAATTACTGCTTTAATGCGCAATGGCATAGTTTTATACTGTGTTTTAATATAAATACCAGAAATTTCAATGTGCCAAATATCACAAATATTTTTTTCTAGTTCTGGAAGAGTTATAGGCTGCAATTTTCGAATCCTCTCCCCCGCCTATTTATAGACGAAACATTTTTGAGCGGATCGCGATTAGGACTGTTTCTATGTCTGGTAAAGAAGAAATTCTACTATATCTTTTGTCGCCACAACTTCACCATCAAAGGAGGTACCAATATAGCCCGCAGGGGCATAGAAAGAAAAAAGATCTGAGAACACGCCAGCCCCTACATTGAGATGACAATCAAACTGGGAACCGTCTGTAAAAATGTGCAGCCACTGAGATGGTGGATATCTGGCCGCAATGGTCTCTAAGGCAAGACATTTCAACACACTTGGTGCAACATCTCCCTTTCTATGGATAGTTTCAACTATATCCAGCCTCATATCGACATTAATCACGTCCAAGGGATTTCTGGGTGTCAAAAGTGGTTGTATATCACCTGGAATTACAAGATCTTTCTTAATATCAAGGACTATTTGAATAAATCCATTTTGGATTTTTAAATTCCTTGGCTTGGTCACATAGTCCCTCCAGTAGGGATCCTCTATACGCAGTAGCTTTTCATAGAGACATAAGGCCTTCAATTTCATAATATCTCTGAAGTGTATATTCCCGGTCAATAATAACATCGCATCGATAGGAGTGGACTTCACACCTCCTGTGATCAAACGTAAAGCCTGGTTTTGCAACACTTCCAGCTTGTGTCTGTAGTTCTGTACAATTATATTGTAGTAAACAAACTATATATTGAAAGTAAAGAATTTATGCATACCATTAGTCAAAAGAGTACAGCAGTTAATATTACATAAGCCACGTTAAAAGATCATGAGATTTACCTAGAAGAAGACTGCTCAAACGGCCACAGTAATGATTACATTTTGAAATTTTTACTAGCCGCATCAACAAATATCATGTTGAAAAATTTATGTGGACGATAATTTGAAACAAAAATGTGACGTAAAAAAGCGGAAGCTTGATACATTAAAAGAGTAACATAACTTGTTCGTGTAAATTTTGTATTTAACAAGTAATTTTTTTTTTTTTTTTTTCATTTTGATTTGTGTGTTTTAAATAAATAAATTAAAATTTTGAAATTCGATTTTAAATTTGCATCATATCTGTTAGCATCAAAACTGATATAAATTTTTGTTTTTAAATTATGAAATTGATGCACATATTAATATCATTAAAATGTCAAGTTTAAATGAACCCAAGTAATTAATTTAAAAATTATCTTATACTGGGGTACATTGAATTCATAGTAAATGGCCAGGATAGTCATACTTTTTTTATCATAAAATTCTCTTAAAATATTTTACTCATCTAAAATTCTTGTAATGGTTTGATGTGTATGGTTCTAAAAATAAAATGTATTGCATTCATACTCTGTGTTTTTGATTTTCAGTTATAAAAATATATATTTCTAATCTTTTTTTTTCTCTCTCTCTCTCTTTTCTTTTCTTTCTTTCTTTTTTTTTTTTTTTTTTTTTTTTTTTTAAATAATAACCTTCTGACGATTTTAAAGCATGATTTTTTAAGCGAATAATTTCATGATACAATTATCGTTTTACAACAGAAAATTTAAATTTTATTTTTGAATATTTGTTTTAAAAGTTCTAATTTAACTTTTTGATGCATCTGTTAAAATGATCAAATTTTTTTTTTAGACATTATGACAATTCAGAAATTCTAAAAACTATTCTATTTTAAATTAATTATTCTTTTTTACTATTTAAATAGCTTCTTTTCTAATAAAATCCCTTAGTTCATTTTTTTAGACAACACTTTAATTCACAATTTTCATTTAAAAATTTATCTTGATTTCTAAAATAATTTAGAAATATTATGAAAAAATTTTGTTAATAATTATAAAAGAAATTTATTCTGATATTACGGTAAATGTGAACTTTAGTTAAGTTTTTAGATTGTTAATATACAACTATTAAATGTGCAAATTAAAGTTTCATTTATATATTTCCAAAGTCTAAAAAGTAATATACAGGTTCGTCCGAAAAGCATGATAGAAAGTAAGCGATCGTTGTGGAAAAAATAAAATATGCAAGAACATGAAACCTATGTTATTGAATAAAGATATGAATGACATTTAATATACAAGGTGCTCGAAATGTCTACTGTCCCTGACTATAGCGTTATAAATCCAGTTCTGAAACTCTGTCATAAAGTGCTGGAGTGTTTCGGAATCAAGTGTATCAATCTCAATTCTGATGATCGATTTCAGGCCCTCAAGTGAATCAGGGAATTCCTATAGATTCTGTCCTTGGTGTAAACCCATAAGAAGAAGTCGCACGGATTTAGGTCCGGACTGTATGGGGACCCCTCTATCGCGTGCCCCGTGAATTTTTCTGCATCCAGTGTAATCAAACGCTCACTAAACGTCGTTTTAAGCCACAGGAAGACATCAGCAGTTCTATATAGGGACCCTATATATAGAGAGACTGGACATTGACCGAAAGTCGGCCATTTTAGTGCCAATTCGGAGCGATCCCCGTAGAACGTAATGCTTTTTTCTTCGCGATTGACGCTTTACTGTACAACATAAATGAAAGGAAATTGTGCTAAATTTGTGCAGAAAGTAATTCAGAATATAAATATGTAATTTTTTTCGTCTTAGAGAAAAATAATTTGTAGAAAAACGAATTTTGTTTTTAACTTTCGACATGATTACTTTTTCAATTCCTATCGGAAAACAGAGGAATTTTTTGTTGTATATTTCTATATTAAGCAAAATACGTTGATTGTGAAAGCATTTCTACCTTAGTGAAAGTAATTCTACCTTATTTTTTCTGAGGACTTACATTTTATATATAAAGAGTTAGAAAATTTTTAACAAAAATATGGTAATCTTAGTTTTTGTCAAGTAATTCACGAATAAATGTAAAACTACGGCAGAAGAAGAGAAATTATTTTTTATTATTTTATAAAAATATTTACGTAATATTTTTGCAAGCTAAAAATACATATTTTATTTATTTCAATTACCCATTATTAATAGTAATGACTTAGTTAAATATTAAAAATAAAAATTTTATTAACAATAATTAGTAAAAATATTAACTAATATCTTTAGAAATTAGAAAAATGTTTTTATTTATTTTATTTACATTTGCTTATTTCACTGATTTTTTTTTTTAATATTATGTAAATAAAAATAGTTACTTATTTAAATATTATTTATAAAATTTATTATGGCAATTATTATTTAAAAGATGTTTATATTTCATATGCTAGCAAATAATATACACCTTATTTTCTTTATTTTTATTAATTTATTTTAAGAAATCTGATACATTTTGCGTACTAGCAAAAAATCAAAAAATATATTTTTATATAGTTATTTTAAATATGTATTTTAAAATATATCAGAAAAATACATTGAGATTATTAAATATATTGCACAACAGAACTGAAAAACTAATAGCTAGCAAATAAATAATGTAATTATCTCATATGTTAGGAAATAAATATGTAAAACAGCATGCAATAAGAGAATTCAAAGTATTTAAAGCATGATATAAAATAAATAATTATGCATTTTAATCTTTTAAAAGTATTCCAAAATTAAAGCCATTTATCTCCCAACAAAGTAAAAATGTAATAAATAAGTTCTTTTTCGTTTATGACATAAAATAATCAAAATTTCTTTTCAGAGTAATTATAAGCAATGGAGCATCTGGCACTAAAATGAAGAATTTCGTCAAAAAGCCGGCACGCCAATGTCCAGTCTCTCTCTATCGAGGGTCCCTAGTTCTATAGGGACGAGCCCCATCTTGCATAAGACTACTATATATAGTAGTCTTATAGTAGTGTTATATAGTAGTGTTATATAGTAGTCTTAAGCAGTTATCACACGGATGATCCTTTCCTCTGAACTATACGCTAATACCTCTCCGAATAATCGAGCATCAGGTAGTAGGGTTATTTTGAAGACTGAAATTAATTCAAAAAGGCGTTAACAATTGGCGACTAATCGCTCGCTATTTCATGTTTTGAATGCACTCTGATTTTCTCGCACTCGAATTGGTTGAATATGAGCTAACATCTAGCATAGGGGATTTAGTCAGTCATAAGTTCGTCATTGACAAAGGTAGGAGAGGGAAACTATCATACGGTGCGTTTTCAAGCGTTTGCCTCTCGAAAAACCGGTTTCAGGTGGTTTCAGGAGACAGTATCTGATACTGCTGATCGTATGAGAGTACGTGTGATAGCTGCTTAATCTTGCATGAACCAGTACTGGCGCGTCATGTTGAGACAGCCCGCTTCAGGGCCAAAGTGACGCTCTAGAAACTCTCGATACTTCACTCCTGTGACCATGCCGTCAATGAATATCGGACCACTCATCCGCTTTGACGATATGGCACACCACACCGTGACCCTTTGTGGATACAGTCATGAGACGACACTGAGATGAGGATTTTTGGTACCTAAATGGGACCTGAAAAAATATTCTTACGATAAATAATCGTTCTTCCAAGGTCAGTGATTCCATATTGGTTATTCACTATTTCCGGCAATCAAGCATTCACCTTAAATGTCAATATGTGTGCTATTACAATATGGAAGAATTATACTTATATCAGTGCATTTGAAATCAGGAACTTAAAATACTTTCTATCATGTTTTTTGGACCACCCTGTATAATGATTATGGTTATCAAGAAACTGATGTAAAACTGTATTAAAAATATTTTAATGGATTACATATTAATTGTTATCTTATTGTCATCACTGATATTTTAAAACAAAGGAGTGAAATATATGAATAAAAGTTTGTAATTTTTAAATATCACTGAAAATGTTGTGTAGAGTAAGTCTTAATAAAATAGTCTAAGTTTTATGTTAATGGAAATTCATTAAAGAGGAAATAATGAACTGAAATAAAAATTTTCAAGCTTATAAAATATATATCACAGTGCATATTATGCAATTTCAATTTTTTATGGAATCAAAAAAAAAAAAAAAAAAAAAAAAAAAAAAAAACTTCGAATAAATATTTGAATTAAGAAATAAAATCATAAACCAACAAAGAGCATTTAATCATGATTGTATCAGTGCTGTAATAGTGTAATCTTAAAACATGATTAGTTTTTTCTTTAATTTCACAAAGAAATATTTCTGAAACTGCAGCGAAGACTAAACTGTAATAAATAGCGTAATATTTTTAGGACTACTTTAAAGGAAACAAGAAAGCGAGTTAATAAAAATAAGGTAAAATTAAATATTTGAATGGTATTTAAATAGAGTCATTGAATGAAATGTTGAAGCTGACTATCAGCAAACCATCAGGTATTTGCATTTAGTAAGTGTTGGTGTTAGAGTAAAACTAATTGACGGTGCTAGGTTCCTAGGTGTCCTCTGGGGAAGGGGGGGGGGGTGTCATTGAAGAGGGAGAGCCATCCCTTCCGTGCAGGATCAAAATTGTGATGGCATGTCTCCGCTTGGGGGGAGCGGAAGATCATTGCCTATCGCCCATAGCGTAGCACTAGTGTGACGTAGAACCTACTCAACCGTATTAGAATAGTTCTGATGGCAACTTGTTAATTACTACTATCTGAGTTTGGAGTCCGCATAACATGTGGATAATTCTCATATATATATTTATTTATTCTAATTCATTGCAGGGTTGGGTTAATAATTTATTTCATTCCTCTTTAAATTTGGTTTTGCTGCAAGATTGGAATATGAACTGTAATTTTTTGGCTTGAATTAGCTATACAGTTTTCCGAACTCTTGCGATTTCTCTGCTCGTAGAAGTACATGTTCCCTGAAGAGCAAATACTTCAATTTTTGAGCTTTTTTTATTTCAATTCTCACTTCCAGTTACTTTTTTTTTTTTTCATATTTTTATAAAATTGGTTTACGTATGAAAACTTATATGAATTTCGTCTAAAAAGCATTCCTAGATGGTTTTAGTGTTATGATCCTAAATGCTCACATTAGTGTAAGTAATTTAAAATGAATTTCTCTATTAATTGTTACTGCAAATGAATCATAGAAAATAGGTGCTAACATTTAAACTGAATTACTATAACTTTTATGTATGTTTTCTTGGTATTATCATGTATCTATTAATTGGTAAATTTTATAACGTTATTAAATTCTTCACTATATACACACACATATATATAGTAAGTATATTTTAGGAAAATATAGAAGAAAGTCTTGTTGTGGCCACAACATACTAGTTAATTTTACGATAATATACATAAATATGTGTATGTATGTGAATGAATACGATAACGTCTAAACATAGTATTTGATTGAGCCAAAATTTGGTAGGTATACTGGTATACTATAGGTCAGCGTCATCCGAATTGTAGAGCTTTTCTTGAGTGTAGAACTTATAGTTTGTGTACATAGACGTAAAGAATTCTTTATCATTACGGCCTATAGATTTAAATTACATTTAAACTCTGCATTCAGTTAAGATCAAATAGAGTTAAGCATGTTATAAGCCCTCACTGCAAGAACTATATAGGTTTTCATATGTGTATGAATTATTAACCCCCCCCCCTCAAGAATAAAAAAAAATATATAAATAAAAATGATAAAAGAAATCTGTTGGATGTTACATTGTTTGCTATGACATGATCATTATGGAAATTAATCAGCATGTTACTTAGACGTCTTTTATATTAAAACATAAAAAATAAATAAAAAATAAAAATAAAAAATAAACCCTAGTATATTGTGGTCTCCACAAGACTTTCTTCTATATTTTCCTATACAAATTCTCTAAGGGCAAATAATTTATTAAAACTATTATTTATTAAAATTATATAACATTTTGAATGCAAATGATTTTCATTTTAGAGAAAACTAACACTATATATACAAAGAAAGACAGTTTTATTGTCTGTAAATAACATCTTAAAAAAATGTTTTTATAAAGGTTGTCTCGCATATCAAATTTCGTACAGTTATATGGCATAGAAGTTGAGATATAGCCTACCCGTTATCGAGTAAATCTGTAGTATAACACCGCCACCTATTGGCCAGTAAGCATTCAAACTGAATCAGCTAATGTCTCATAAAGGTCTTCTCACATATCAAGTTTTGTTTGGTGATACGCAATAGAACCTGAGATATAATCTTTCTTCAAACTGTCGAAATCGCCGTGTAGCAGAGCCACCTGTTGAGCGGTTGGCATCAAAAGTTGATAGGCACTAATTTATGCCAAGGTGCATCTACATATAAATTTACATGCAATTCTGTGCAGTAGTTAATGAGATATAGCCTTCCTTTAAATTACGAAAATCGCTCTATAGCAGCGCCACCTGTTGGCCGATAAGCATTCAAAATGAATCATCACAGTGTCTCATAATGGCCTTTTTATGTATCAAGTTTTGTTCGATTATACGCAATAGAACCTGAGATAAAAAATTCCCTTAAACTGCGGAAATTGCTGTATAGTGGCGCTACCTGTTGAGCGGTTGACACTAAAAGTTGATAGGCACTAATTTAGGTTAAGGTGCATCTACATATAAATTTATATGCAATTCTCTGAGATACAGTCACCATTTTTTTTTTTTTTTTTTTTTTTTTTGGGGGGGGGGGGGGGGGGGTCTCGCACACAGACAGACATTTTCTAAAAATGGTCAAATCGGGTTCTAGACCTCTCAAAATATGTAAATCCATCCAAAATCGGAAGTTGAAAAATTTTTACGATTCCAATACTTTCTTCAAATGAATATAGAAGAAAGTAAAAAAAATATATATATATATACTACGTACTATAGGGGCAAATTATCTGCAAAACATTCAATTATTTAAAAAAGAATGACAAAACCGTACACTTTAATCAACATGTGCCCGCATTGTACCTTGTACGTGTATCCCGTGCATGTTTTTGCCAACTTGCTACTATTGAATGTAATGCAAATGCAATGAAAAGTGTGGCAATTAATATGTTCTCAAAGAAGATAAGGTTGGGACTGGAATACACTGGTCAACTGGAAAAATCAAATAAGATGTGCTATAATAAAAAAAAGTTTTTTTTTTTTCTTTTTCTTTTTTTTTTTTTTCTTTTAAGTTTTAAATATCTTGAAGGATTTTGTACCTGACTTTTTCCGACTCTAGCTGGCTCAGCCTACTTCGCTA
The DNA here is from genome assembly GCA_963930645.1 of Salticus scenicus. Taxonomy (NCBI): domain Eukaryota; kingdom Metazoa; phylum Arthropoda; class Arachnida; order Araneae; family Salticidae; genus Salticus; species Salticus scenicus. Next base: position 250,438,240 of record OZ005658.1, read on the forward strand.
ACCACTATATTTAAATGAATCACTTTTATAATAGTATGTTGTGGCCACCACACGACCTTCTATATTTTTCTATACAATTTTATTAAGTGCAAATAATGTTAAAACTATTATTTATTAAAATTATCTAACATAATGAATGCAAATGATTTTCATCTTAAAGGTAATTAACACTAAATATCCAAAGAAAGATAGTTTTATTGTCTTTAAATAACATCTTAACAAGTGCATTTTTATAACGGTTATCTCATATATCAAATTCCGTATTGTTATATGCCATAGAAATTGACATATAGCCTTCCCATTTTCGAGGAAATTTTCAGTATAGCAGCGCCACCTATTGGTCGATAAGCATCCAAACTGAATCAGCATAATGTCTCATAATGGCCTTCTCGAACATCAAGTTTTGTTTGATGATAAGCAAAAGAACTTGAGATATGACCTTCTCTTAAATTGCGGAAATCACTGTGTAGCAGCGTCACCTGTTGATCAGCTGACACCAAAAGTTTATAGGCGCTAATTTAGGTTACGGTGCATATACATGTAAATTCATATGCAATTCTGTGCAGTAGTTCCATAGCTATAGCTTTTCCTTAAATTTCTGAAATCGCTGTATAGCAGCGTCACCTGTTGGCCAATAAGCATTGGAATCGCACCAGCATAATATCTTATAATAGCCTTCATTACATATTAAGTTTTGTTTGGTTATAAGCAATAGAACCAGAGATATAGACTTCACTTTTAAATTGCGGAAATCGTTGTATAGCAGCGCCACCTGTTGAGCAGTCAACACCAAAAATTGATAGACACTAATATAGGTCAAAATGCATCTATATATAAATTTATTTGTATTTCTGAGCAGTAGTTCCGGAGACACAGTTGCCACAAAATTTTTATCTCTCACACATACACACACAGACGGACAGTCATATAGACATTTTCTAAAAATGGTCAAATTATATTCTAGACCTCTCAAAATGTGTAAATCCGTCGAAAACCGGAAGTCGAAAATTTTTACGAATCTAATATTTTCTTCTATTGAATATAGAGGAAAGTAAAAATGAGTCTCAGTTGTTTAATTCCTATATATTCATTAATAAGCCTCGAAAGTAGGAAAGATAGAAACCGTTTATCGTTTGTTATAAATAAATTATTTTTGAAATAATTCATTTATAAAAGATTACCCTGGAAAGGCAACACTCTAAAAGAAAAAGAAAGAAAAAAAAAATGTTCTAAGAAAAGAGCTTGATTTATTTTACGCATACGAATAAAACAGTTATCTGTAAAACACGCAAATGCTTTGATATAATGTTATGGAGTGGAATTAAGATTACTGTTTGTTATTTCTTATTTCATCACTAACAAATAAAAGCCCCACACAATCATAGTAAAGCTTAGCAATTTTCTCAATCGAAAAATCGTCCAACAGGTGGCTCTGCCATCCACCTTTTTCTAATTTTTTTTTTTTTTTTTTTTTTAACATTTCGGTATACGACAAAATTTTGCATAAATGTGCATAAAAAGAATTATTACTTTCTTCTATATTCAAAGAGGAAAGTACTGGATTCGTAAAAATTTTTGACCTCGAGTTTTCGATGGATTTACAGGTTTCCAGAGGTTTAGAACAGGAATTGACCATTTTTAGAAAATGTCTGTCTGTGTGTGTCACAAAATTTTGTGGTAACTGTATCTCAGGAGCTATTGCATAGAATTTCATAAAATTTGGTATGCAGTTGTACCTTGATATAAATTAGTACCTATCAACTTTTGGTGAAAATCATGCAACAGGTGACGTTGTCATCCTGATATTTTTAAATTTTTAACATTATAGTATAGTACAAAATTTCGTATAAATGTGCATAAGGGAATTATTTTTTAATAATCATTATGAAATAAAAATAGTTATTTACAATAGTGATAGTTAACTGGAAAAATTATTGTGTGTATGTAGGAGCAACGTCTCCCCTCCCCCCTCAAGCAATGTTGCCCCTCAGGGGGGGGGGGTAAAATTTTCTTTATGTGTATCTTTCAAAAGAGCTCGTCAGTACCTTTTAAACTAATTGTTGAATCATCGATATGCGATAATTTACAATAAAGTCATCGATTTTTTTCACTGAGAGAGAGAAGGAGAGAAAAGGGAAAAAAACACACTTTTTTACTTCCATTACCCTACTGCCGTAGGTATATTCTATTCGGTCAGAAAATTCGATATCGAGATTTCACCCGATTTACGCGTTTTAAGGTCCCTTGAGTCTAAAAAAGTGTTTTTTTTTTTTTCGTTTTTTTTTTTTTTTTTTTTTTTTTTTTCATTTGTTGAGTGTGTATGCGAGTGTATGTGGGAAGGGGGGGGGGAGGGAACTTCTGGCTATTACATCTCAGAAACTAATAAAGGTAGAACTACGAAACTTTAGAATTGAAACAATTCTAGTCTTCAGATGAATTTCTCAAATTTTGGTGAAAATTGAAACACCGGAAGTGGGATATTGGAAACCGGAAGTGGGACCGTAAGTCCGCATCTGAAAAACGGCTCTAACGATTTTCTTCAAATTTGCTATATAAACACTCTATTAGATGTTCTTTCAAATGATATAGTTGGTTAGTTCAGAAAATTTGATAGACTCCTAATAAATAGCTCAATTTCAATCTCACAAGGGCGTTCCTTTAAAAACGGCTGTACGGATTTTTTTCAAACTCGCCATTTTAACTCACTTTTAAATATCCTTTTGTATGTAATTACTCTTTTCCGGTCAATAATTGAGTTTTGGTAAAAGTTGGTATCTCAAAAACGGCTCTAACGATTTTCTTGAAAATTGTTATATAAATCCCTTTCTTTTTTATGTACCACGTAGTTATCAGACGGAAATTAACAGCTACCCTATTTAAGTGGGTCAGGAGTTTAGGTAGATCTCGAAATTGGTGTGTAAAAAAATAACTCTACCATTTTTTCCCTTATTTTTTACCTCGCTATACGTAAGATTCGTTTTATATGTCATTATATGTGTATAAAGTTTCTCTTACCGAAAAAATGTTAGATTTCTACTTCTTTTGGTCACTTTTATACCTTCTAATCACATTATCTCCAAAAAATGAATAATAGGTGTAATAGTAGGTAATGAAAGTCGTGTGGTTGTTTCACAGCAGATTTTTTTTTTTTAAAGATGTCATATCAAGAATAAAAATTACTTTCTTTGGATATTTAGTGTTATACTTCTTTAGAATGAAAATCGTCTGCATTCATAATGTAAGATAATTTTAATAGATTATTTGTATAGGAAATTATAGAAGAAAGTCATATGGTAGTCACAACACCCTAGTTTTTATAATTATACTTGTTTGTGATGCTGACATAATATAAATAAGATTTTTAGTTATTTTTTATCATTAACAAGAACGAAAAATTATACGGTATGCATTGATTATTAACATTTTTCAACCGTACTCGTATCGCGTAATTTACAATTCATCGCTTACGTCATCACACAATGGACAGAGAGAAGGACAGAAAGACAGACAAATCAATTAATTACCAATGCGTACTAAAGTGATCACAGGACACACCTGAAAATCTTTTATTGTGACAATTGCGCCCTTCTTTAAACGTGCCCTTTAGGAACTACCGATTTAACCCTTTAACGTTCACTACTTAATTTATTTTTAAAATTACTAAACTAATTTTAAAAATACTTTTAGACACATAGCTGATCATAAATATTTAAAAAATAAAATAGTACCATTGTTCCTTTTATAGAAATTTTTGGTTTGAAACATCTATAATTTAACCTTATTAAATTCAAATTATATTTAATTTAATAAATAAAACACTTTGTAAGTAAACATTATCGACTACAAGAACTCATAAAAGTTGTTTCAGGTGAAAATGATAGCCCAGCTCTTCATTAAATTAAAAAAAAAAAAAAAAAAAAAAAAAAACTAGACACGAGTGCAGCAATTTGCACTTCCGCACAGTAAGAAACTTCAAGTGACTTATGCATAGCATTATTTGTTAAATTTTGAAATAGTGCTGATATCTACCGACAGAAAAGGAACAAAAGTTTAAAATATGATTAAAACAAGGGGGAAATGTTTAAAAAAAAAAAACTGCTGCATAAAAATTCTTAAATTATGTCAAATGTTGGATTTCGTTGCGAAAACAATGAACGTTAAAGAGTTAAAGTATGCAGTTAAGATGTGCCTTTCCCCACTCTTATGATAAACGACTTATATTGCAATTAATTTATCATTTTTATACATAAATACTTTTATGAGATAATAATTAACTCTATCGTCTAAAAAAGAATAATAATAATAATAATAAGCTTCAAAATTATTATTTTTGCATAAAATGTTCCATTCGTAAAAAGTTGAATTTGATAAAGAATCGAAACTGCTTTGTAAAAACACAGTTCCATGTCTTTTCCTTTACACGCCATTTTATCTCAGTTCCAAGTGTTTTTCTCGATAGGTAAGACAGTGTCCAACCGTTAAAAGCGGTCATTGTACTTCCTTATTTATTTAGTTTTAGTTACTGTTTTTGCGAGCGAACCAGCGAACCGATATCTGCTTACAATGAACCTGTTTCTGAGCTGGTAAAAAGATGTGTAGAGGTCACCGTCACGCCGTGGTAGAGGTAGATTTTCGTCATCAAAGCCTTATATGAGGAAAATTTCCAAAATAACCTTGTAGAGGCACTGCATTTTATCGAGGATACTGTTTCCTGCTTCAGATTGTTAGATTTTCCCGATGCAGCTGTAATTATTATTCTAGACTAGTCCCATCTTTTTTGCGGAATCCGCAGGGCCTGATTACCCAAAAGGCTCGGGAAGCACAAACTTCCCCTCTAAAATTTAAGAGGGGCCCAAAAATGACTAAAAACAGGGTCTTGAATTTTCTGTTTTATATTTTCATACTGAGGTTGAATTTTTCTGAGAAAATTCGCCTAAAGCAAGATAAAATACTTATCTAAAAATCTATTATTTAATCTAAAAATCTATTATTTAATCTAAAAATCTATTATTTAACCTCAAAAATCTGAATTTTCTTAATTAATAAGTTATACGATTTTAATGTTGTGTGTAGAAACCACCCAGATATATGAATGAAAAAAAAAAAAAAAACTATAAACACGCACTAATTTTTTGTCTATAGCATTTATATATTACAATATGTAACAGAAAAACAAGATTTTCTGAAATGAAAGAGGGCCCCGAAATGATATTGAGCTTCCCCTAGCTTCAAAGCTTAATCGGGCCCTGGGAATCCGGACATAATATCGGGGGGGGGGGACAAAATATCGTGTTGACTGAAAAAAATATGACTTATTTCACGTGTGAACTCTGGAGGGGGCCGCATAGAGGGGCTGCTTTTTAAATACAGATATATATATATATCATAGAGTGGAATTTCATTATTTTACCAATATTTAAGTTATCATTTGATTTCCCCCCTTCAAAATGCATTTTAAAAATAATGTACATCATTGCTGACATCTAAGCTGAACATTGTTCACAAACCTGGATTAAAAATTATGAAATTAAGTGCCAGCTTCACTCACCGCCGCCGGAAGCCGAAACTAATGTTATTCTATGGGAAATTTTTCTTTACAAATAACTTATTAACTAATACATATTTTTAAATTCAGTTTTCACATTCTGAAAATTCCCAGCTGTTAAATTGACGGACCTTTTTTAAAAAATTATTTTTTTAAATTTTTTATATTTTATTTTGAAGCTGCAAAATACGAATTTTCAATATGTGAATTTTTTTCATTTTGCAATTTCAAAATAAAATATTAAAAATTAAAACAATACATTTTTAAAAAAGGTCCATCAATTTAACAATTGGGAATTTTCTGAATGTGAAAACAAAATTTAAAAATATGTATTAGTTAATAAGTTATTTGTAAAGAAAATTTCCCCATAGAAATAACATTGGCTCGGGCTTCCGGCGACGGTAAGTGAAGAGGGCCGTTAATAAGCAGAATTGACTTCATTATAACAAATGTTGACAAAAGTGAATAAACATAGTGTTTAAATTCTTCTGAGCAAAATTCATAACAATTTTTGTGATGGGTTTGTCTGTATGTCTGACTCACTAAGGTAAATATGAAATATGCGTTATTATGGATTTTTTTTTTTTTTTTTTTTTTCGTGCTTCTCATACAGTTATGTCGGCGATATTTTGTTCCAATGATATTTTGTCCCCGAAAGCTAGACATACCTTCTCTGCGATGAACTGATTGTACAACAATTTTCAGGATTCGATTAAAAAATAAGAAATCGCGCTGCAAACGCAATTACATCTATACAAAATGAGTTTCGTGTCGTATTTCTGTTTTTACTTTCCTAACATATGCTATGTAAAACAAGCATTGTAATAATATTATAGTTTTAAAAAATTAAAGAACACGCTTTTATAGAAATGTGAACTAAAAAGCACAAAATATCTATCTTAGTATTAAAATGCAGGGTAAGAGAAAATCGTGTGAGTGACACACCATAATATTTACATACATTTAAATCTTTAATTAAAATAACTTAGAATTAGACAAAAACCATTTTTTAAAAATCTCCCCTGACTGGGATCGAACGCTGGACCTTTGGGTTCGTAGCGCGGAGCTGTACCTCAACGCCACATCGTTCACGAAAGGAAAGTATTTTTTTACAATATAAATTTTTTGTTTGCCCCCAGAGCAGTTACAAATATACATTCATACGAACATACATACAGGTGAAGCTAATAAAAGCGTGTTAATTATGAAGAAATTCCCTTATGAGATTTTTGTATATTTATACATTTTGGGATGAGTTGAATTCAATTTAGCTATTAATATGTATGTATGTGCGTGAATGAACAAGATAATGTTTAATCGCTTCATTCAATTGAGTACAAAATTTGTAGATAAGTTATAGGACAAGTCGCCGTTAAACAAACTATATAGATTTTAATGAGTAGTGTAGGACTTATTGTTTTTCTCACGTCACAAGGACAAATATAAATTCTTTGCCATTATCATTACGATCTATGCACTGGAATTACATGAACTGCTCTAATCTCTATACTCTGCATTCGATTAGGAAAAAAGTGGGTAGACATGTTATAGGTCATCGTCGCAAGAACAATTCAGATTTTTATGAATATAAGGCTCTTAATTTTTTCACGGAGATGGAAAGAAGAGATACAAATTATGTATTGCAGATTATGGATTAAAAATATTTGAAGTCAGTTTTATTAATGCTAGATATTTAAAAATATGAAAATTGTTAAACAGAAAAGGACTACTAAAACCCGAATGAACTACTACGTCAGAAACGCCAAAAGAAAAATATTTGCGATGCATACAGCTGTTTCGGTAGCCTTAAGCGTACCGTCTTCAGTGCAAAAAGAATTCTGAATCTGGAGAAGTGCTCGTATATATAGGAGAGGGACCGAATTTAGTTCAACCAATAGGATTACGGGAAAGGTGGAGTGTGCGGCCAATAGGAATTTAGAAATGTTAGCTGTGTAAATAGTAGAAAAATAAAGAAAATGTGGACTGAATGTAAAATTTCCAACAATCAGACAAACAGGGAAAAGCGAAATCACAATTTACAAGGTTTTTAAAATTTTTATAAATATGAAAAGCTTCAAAGAAATCGAGTTCATGAATGGATTTAGGTCTGTAAATTATTTTAGCTGAATTAAATTAAAAAGGACTACTACATAGTGCATTCTTGTGTGATCTTGTGTGACATGTTGCATTCTTGTGTGATCAAAATGATGTGCTTATTACTTATAGTTCTTTTAAAGAAAGCATGAAATAATTTAGACGCATAGCGTCCATTTAAGGTTAGTTATTTAAAGTTCATTAAATTATTTAAACAAGAACGAAAAATCATGCAATCCACATAGATTATTAACACGTTCCAACTGTGTGATACGAACTAGGACAACTTACAAAGACCCCCACGGAGGGCGCTCCACCTTCAGGCCTAGGACCCTAGTGCAATCAACGGTCTTAATCCACACAGTCCAGCAACAACCCTGACTCTATGTGTTCGTTACATATTTTAACCTACAATACAGTTTACCCATGCGATCACACAACGGACAAACAGGATGACAGACAGACTAATTTAATGCATAATCGCTCTTAAATATTGTTGGAAAGTGTTAATAATGTTTAACACCAATGAAAATACGGTAATTTCCAATGGTAACTCTTGATGTATTGTGTTTGAACGTAGCTTTTGGTTTCGTTTCGCCAGCCCCCGACTAGCAGCCCCCCGACTAGTAGTTGGCTCTTTGCCAAATGAGAGGTGCTTTTTTCTCTTTGAGAATGTTACTTTTTTTATGTTTTGTTTAGTTTTCGCGGCCTGTCTTAAACAGGAAGCATCTTTTTCTCTTGAACATGAAAAGTTATTATTTACATATCTTGATGCTTGGCTCCTTTTATGGAGAAACAATGTTATCCTGAAATATACTGAATTAAGTTATAATTGTGAATTCTTCAAAGTATACTGCAAATAGTTTTTTATTGTGTGTTTAATCGCTAAATAAAGTTAATAAGCTCTCCCAACTGGTGCAAACTTTATGACTGAAATGAACACTAGAACTATAGATTTCTAGATTATAAAGAGTTTGTGATTACATGATTCTGCAAATTTTCATAGTACGAATTTTCATGGCGCAGTATATATAATAATATTTTTTCATGGTGCCGAAACCCGGGATAGGTGAAATCCCTTAAAAGTGAAATTACCCTTAGATATTAATTTATCTGGATTTGGATTTGAAAGCTTGGATAATTTATTGTGAAAACGAAACACTGAAAAATAATAATGACTGGAATTCCGGATTCGTTATTAGATAGCTGCCTGGATATGGAACCAGGTAAGCAAAATTTAACTACTATTTATAACATTGATTAAATGAAATTAGAAATTTTAATTATTTGAATTATTTTGTTTGATTATTTGCTCGCTATGAATATTGAAAAGTTAAAAGCTAAGCGTTCTACGGAACGCTCAAATGTAACTAAACTAATAAATAAATTAGAGAATTTATTATTGGACGATCTAGAAAATACAAAATCAGACGAAATCATCGAAATCCAGGAAATGATAGGTGAAAGAGAAATTGCATTAAAAAATTTAAATAATGAAATTGAAAATTTAATAGTAGATATTAAAGAGTATGAAAAAGATATCGCGACCAGCGATAAATACGGCGAGCAAATAATTTCTGCCAAATGCAAAATAAAATTAAGATTAAAAAGATTATGTAATAATAAAGATGAAAGTAGTTCAAACTGTTCTGTCAGTGAAACCCAAACAAAAACTGGTTCGGCAGTGAGATTGCCGAAAATCTCCTTACCAAAATTTGGTGGACAAATAGAAAAATGGAACGAATTTTTCGATTGTTTCGAAAATTCAATCCATTTAAATGAAAATCTTACAAAGATTGAAAAATTCACTTACTTGAAAACGCTTTTAACTGACAAAGCGTACAATGTTATTGAAGGGTTTTCACTTACGGAACAAAATTATGATAATTGCATAGAAATATTGAAAACACGTTTTGGGCAAAAGGATATTATCATTAATGCTCACATGAATAAATTGATAAACTTAGAAGGCGTAAAAAGTTCATCAAATATAACTGCTTTGCGAAAGTTTTATGACGCTTGTGAAGTAAATATTCGCAGTTTATCTAATTTAGGGGTGACAAAAGGCCAATATGGTCATTTACTGAATCCAATTTTATTAAAATTATTGCCAAACGATCTAGTAGTTGAGTATTACAGGCAAAGTGATAAAAGGAAGGATGAGTCTGATGTGACAGACTTAATTAATTTTCTTAAAGTAGAACTTGAATCGCGTGAAAAATCACTTAGTATGATTAATTATAAAAATGCTTCGGTAATTGTAAATAAAAATAAAGCCGAAATTAATGACAGAAAATTTCCAAATAAAATGAATTCATTGAATGTAGGTGTAAAAAATATATGCATATTTTGCAAGAATTATGATCATCATTCTCTTGGATGTACTAATTTAACTGATGTTGAGAAAAGGTTAAAATTAAAGAAGGATGGCAGGTGTTATAAATGTTTTCTAAAATCTCATCTGTCATCACAGTGCAGGGTGAAATCGCAGCCTTGCGAAAAATGTAAAGCAACAGATCATAACAAATTATTTTGTTTTTCAAAAAACTTGAAACCAGAAGTAGTAGAGAACACTATAGTATCGAATTCCCATTTGAAAAATAGTAATCAGGCAGCGTTATTGCAAACATGTTGCGTCATAGCCCAATCTAATTCTAGATCAAAAACTGTCAGACTCTTATTGGATTCCGGAAGTGAAAAAAGTTTTATTACTAAAGAATTGGCCCACGAATTAAAATTAACCCGTGTAAGAACAGAAAAGCTAACTGTTTTTGCCTTTGGTATAAATAAAGGTAAAGAAGAGGAATTCGAGGTTTTTAATATTGAACTGCGTAGCAAAATAAATCCTCGTCGGCTCATCCATGTTGAAGTATTAGCTACAGACTTAATAACCGCGACTCCCTTGAAAAGCCCAAGGGGCGAACCAGAAATTGAAAGTTATATTAAAAATAAAAACTGGAAATTGGCAGACAATTCATTAAGTGATTCCAAAATTAATATTTTGCTAGGAGCTGATTATTTTTGGAAAATACAGAGAGGTATCATTGAAGAAATCGGTGATAATTTATATGTTGCTAATACTATTTTCGGATATACTGTAGTGGGGAAATTGAATAATAATAGTACAGAAGTAATTAATTCGCATTTTGTATCTGTAAATAAATTTGACAGTTTTGATTTGCAGCGTTTTTGGGATTTAGAATCACTTGGAATATGTGACAGTAAGAATGATTCTATGTCACAGAGAGATATAGAAATTATTAATTCTTTTAATGAAAATTTAAATTTTGTTAAGGGAAGATATGAAATTCAATTTTTGTGGAAGGAAAATAAAAATGAATTAAAATCGAATATAGAAATAGCCAAAAATAGACTTTGGGGTTTGAGAACAAAACTGTCTAAAAATGAATGGCTTAAAAATGAATATGAAAAAATTCTTGAGGAACAAAAGAAAATGGGTATAATAGAGGAGTGTAAAATAAACAAAAATGAAACTGGTGTATATTATATGCCCCACAGACCGGTGATAAGAACAGATAAGTCCACTACAAAGGTCAGAATAGTGTTTGATGCTTCTTCCAAAGAAAAGGAAGCAAAATCTTTAAATGAATGTTTATTTGCAGGCCCCAATTTAAATCCTAATATTTTGGATATTATTTTAAAATTCCGCCTTCATAAAATTGCCTTTGTTTGTGACATTGAAAAAGCTTTTCTGCAAATACAGGTTGCAGAAAATGATAGAAACTTTTTGAGATTTCTATGGTTTGAGGATATAAATAGTAAAAATCCTCTATTAAAGGTTTTCCGCATGACTCGTGTAACTTTTGGTGTTACAACATCACCCTTTTTGCTCTCAGCTACCATTAAACATCACATAAAGGGCTATAAAAGCTTGTTTGAGAAAGTAGTTGATATGCTCGATACTTCCTTATATGTTGATGATCTCTTTCATGGCGCTAATTCTGTAAATGAAGCATTTATTTTATCGTCTGGTGCTGTGAAAATACTTAAAGATGCCAATATGACATTAAGGAAATTTAAAAGTAACTCTTACGAATTAAGCAAATTGTGGGAAAAACATGGAATAAACGTTGATGAAGAAATAAATGAGGGAAATATCTCTAAAGTATTGGGAATAATGTGGTCAACTAATAATGACACGTTAAGAATAGACATTCAATCTCTGTTAGAAGGGTTTGATAATGAAATTATCACTAAGAGAATTGTTTTACAAACTGTAGCAAAGGTGTATGACCCTGTAGGGTTTATTTCCCCTTTTATAATAAGAGTTAAATTTCTAATGCAAGAACTATGGGAGCAGGGTGTTGATTGGGATTCTGCTTTACCTGATGCTTTAACACAAAAATTTAAGAAATGGCATCGTGAAATACAGGATTTAGAAAATTTTGAAGTGCCTAGAAAATATTTTACGAATTTTGAAAAATTAACTCCTGAAACTATTCAAATTTGTGTTTTCTGCGATGCCAGTTTGAAGGGATATGGTACAGTAGCTTATTTTCGTGATCCTTGTTCCCGTGAAACTTCATTTATTATGTCAAAGACAAGAGTAGCTCCTCTCAAAAAACTTACTTTGCCTCGACTTGAATTGATGGGAGCCTTAACAGCTGCTCGATTAGCTCATTATCTTGGGCAGCTATTTTCAGTTCCCGTCAAAAACATACTATGCTTCTGTGATTCCCAAATTACCCTTTATTGGGTCAAAGGAAGTGCTAGTAACTGGAAGCCCTTTGTAGAGAACAGAGTGCGTGAAATTCAACGATTAGTAGCCCCATCTCAGTGGAGATTTTGTCCAGGGGTTAAAAATCCCGCTGATGTGCTATCTCGTGGTTGCACAGCAACTGAATTGTTGAAGAATGAAGAATGGTTAAAGGGACCAATTTGGTTGAAAGAAGAGCACTTACCGACACCACTACCGGAAAATGAAGTCAAAATACCTGAAGAAGAGATTTTGAGAGAACAACGGAAAACTACTGTTTGCTCTTTAACTCATGGCAATAATGAATTTGAATTATTATATAAGTTTTCATCTTGGTCTAAATTAAGACGTGTTACAGCCTGGTGTCTTAGATTTATAAAAAATACTAAATGTCGATCTGCGCGAAATACTGGCTTTTTAACTATACAAGAACTTGATGAGGCAACTAAAATTATTGTGAAGTTGGTTCAAAGACATGAATTTGGAGGGGAAATAAAGACTTTAAAATCTGGAAAAAACCTGAATGCTAGTAACAAACTCCTTTCTTTAAATCCTTTTCTAGACAAAAATGAAATTCTTCGTGTTGGTGGAAGATTAAGACACGCAAACCTACCTGAGAGTCAAAAACACCAAATGATACTTCCTAAAACGCATCACATTACAGATTTAATTATAAAGTACTTTCATGAAAAACATCTTCACAGTGGAACTCAGTTAACAATTTCAGTCCTGCGACAACAATATTGGATAATTAATGCAAGAGACGCCGTGAAAAGGAATCTGCGGAACTGTATGAAGTGTTTTAGAACCACATCGAACTTAGCCTCTCAACTGATGGGTGATCTTCCAGCTGCTCGTGTAGTGCCATCGCGAGTGTTTTCGAAAGTCGGGGTTGATCTTGCAGGCCCCTTTCTCATCAAACCTCGTAAGGGCCGAGGTGTTAGATCTTATAAAAGTTATATTTGTTTATATATCTGTTTTTCCACAAAAGCAATTCATTTGGAAATACTCAGTGATCTCACCTCTGAAACATTCCTCGCATCCTTGAAGAGGTTTGTTGCTCGACGAGGAAAACCTGAAGAATTGTTTTCAGACAGAGGAACGAACTTTGTAGGTGCCGACAACGAAATGAAAAAAATGATGTCCTTGATCTCTTCTGACGAAAAGATCCACAGATATTTGTCCGAAGAAACAATCAAATGGAATTTCAATCCCCCATCGGCCCCCCATTTTGGAGGACTTTGGGAGGCTGGAATAAAACAGATGAAGGGTCATTTAAAAAGAACTATTGGCGAACAAATATTAACTTATGAACAGTTCCTTACTTTAATTACTCAAATTGAATCGTGTTTGAACTCGAGACCTCTTGTTGCGCTCTCGAATGATCCAAGTGACTTAAATGCTCTAACTCCAGGACATTTTATCATAGGCACTGCCTTGACTTCAATACCAGAACCTGACTATTCTTCAGTTAACCTAACCCCGCTAGAAAGATGGAAACTTCTACAAAAAATTTTTCAAAGTTTCTGGAACAGATGGTCTTCAGATTACCTATCAGACTTGCAAAGGCGATCAAAATGGTTAATAAATAAACCAAATTTCAAGAAAGACGATTTGGTTTTAATAAAAGATGATAATCAGCCCCCTTTGAAGTGGAAACTAGGACGCATAATCAAATTATTTCCTGGAGCAGATGGCAAGATTCGTGTTGTTCTACTGAAAACTATTTATGGAGAGTTGAAGCGTCCGATCGCCAAACTATCACCTCTACCATTTTGAACTTTGAAATTTTTATTTTATTTTTATTTTATTTTATTTTATTTTTATTTATTTTTTTATTTTTTTTTATGTTCCTGTTTTTAATCCATTTATGTTAATCATCTAGTTACAATGTTTCATATGTATATTAATCTCTTTTTTTTCTTATCTATTTGCAGTTGAAGACCAAGAAAATGAAAACCTGTAATAACACTAATGTTGTTATTGTACTTGTAGAATATTTTTATGAACCTTCGTTCATGGGGGCGGAGCATGTTTGAACGTAGCTTTTGGTTTCGTTTCGCCAGCCCCCGACTAGCAGCCCCCCGACTAGTAGTTGGCTCTTTGCCAAATGAGAGGTGCTTTTTTCTCTTTGAGAATGTTACTTTTTTTATGTTTTGTTTAGTTTTCGCGGCCTGTCTTAAACAGGAAGCATCTTTTTCTCTTGAACATGAAAAGTTATTATTTACATATCTTGATGCTTGGCTCCTTTTATGGAGAAACAATGTTATCCTGAAATATACTGAATTAAGTTATAATTGTGAATTCTTCAAAGTATACTGCAAATAGTTTTTTATTGTGTGTTTAATCGCTAAATAAAGTTAATAAGCTCTCCCAACTGGTGCAAACTTTATGACTGAAATGAACACTAGAACTATAGATTTCTAGATTATAAAGAGTTTGTGATTACATGATTCTGCAAATTTTCATAGTACGAATTTTCATGGCGCAGTATATATAATAATATTTTTTCATATTGTATTTCAATATTTTAGAGTAGCTCTGTGAATCATAATGCAAAATATACCATATTCTACAGAAAACTTTTATCTTTTAGAATATGAATAATAAAAGTCAATTTCATTATGATTAGGGTAACGCAAAGTTATTTAAGTACCATTTATAAAAATGCTTTTCATAAAAAAACAATGCTTTGGTATTCTTTTGGGTATCTCTCTACACAAACCAGATGTGCTATTTATTTCTTTTTAAATAGACAACAAGCCGTAGTGAACTTTATTATTATATATTAGTTCGAAAAATTTCTGGAAAAAGACGCGTTACAGGCGGACAGACTAACAAAAAGACAGAGATTTATTCAAATCATAATCATTCTTAAATATTGTTAGAAAGTGTTAAAAATGCTTAAAAAAAAGAAAATGCTTGTTGTAGCAATTACCAATAATAGCCCCTAATATATCGGAATATTTTTGTGTGGCACTGTAAATCTTAATACTAATCATACTATATTCTGTAGAAATATTTTTTTTGTGCATATGAATAACAATTGTCAAATTCATTATAACTTCTGATCTTCTGAAACATAAAGGTATTAGTATGTGTTCTATAGAAATATCTTTTATAGAACTCGATGTTTTGGATGTATCTGTACATAAACTAGTAGAGGTTTTTACTACAGCATTTTCAACAGGGAATATGCCATAATGAACTTCAATAACATATACCCGTTGCAAGGAATTCCATGATTATTTGCGGGAGTTAGAGCACGGACAAACAGACAAACCGAAGCCAAACCCTTTTCAACTTCGTTGGAGTGTGTTAAAAAAGAATGAAACTAGTGTGTATTTTAGAATTTTGTAACACAATTATCGCTACTGATATCACGTTCTTGGCTTTTACACTTTTCATAGAAATGCAGTAAATAAAAATAAAAATCAAATAGAGGAGGTACATTAGCATTTATTGTATAAACGAAAGTTACTTGGTATTGAACTCTGTACCTTCTATCTATCACCGTCGATTTCAGAGTCTCTGGTGAAGTGTGAATAAAAGCGTGCGAGTGTGTGTCCGGATTAAGGATACTTGTCTACACTTGTGACCTGGGTCAAAGGGGAAGAAGGTGCCTTCGATGGGGATCTTTCTAAAAAGTCCTTACCGTATTTACACATAATTTGAAAAAAAAAAAAAAAAAAACACGAAAAACTTCTAGCGGCTAGGCCGACGAGCACGACCTGGGATCGAACCTGGTACTTCTCGTTTACCAGCTTTCAGGGCAGAACGCTCGGACACTGGTGAGGCACATTAATAGAGAAAGAAAAACCTAGTTCTATGTAATTTAACACTTGGGGTGAGTTCTTGGGTTATAGTTGTAGGATTTAAGGCCGATTAACTACTCTAGGGTTCTAGGCCTATAGATGGAATGTTCTGGACGTCTTTCTAAGGGTTCTAGTCGGTATTTACGCGAGTTTCGGAGAAAATCAAGGAAAACTCTGAATGGCTCGGTTGATGAGCGCGACCTGGGATCGAACCTGGCATTTCCCGTGTACCAGCTTTGATTGCAGAATTTGTTCGGCCGCTAGTGGGATATTGGGTTATGAAGTTTAAGGCTGAGTGACTAATTAGTGTCCTAGATTTATAGGTGGATTGCCCTCCGTAAGAGGGTCTTTCTAAGGGGTTCTAGATCGTAATAATACGAGTTTCGCAAAAAAGCCATGCAAAACCCAGAATGGGTAGGTCGACGAGCACGATCTAGGATCGAACCCAGCACTTACCGTCTACTAGCTTTGAGAGCAGAATCGCTCGGCCACTGGTGGGACCATTTAAAAGTATGTGTATAAATCCTTTTCAATTTCATCTTTCATTTAATATTCTTTTCTAAAATCAAATTTTTCCTTTCTTTGAATGTAATTTTTTAAAGAAAAATTAGAGATAAAGGGTTAAGAGCGTACAATACCAAATCTCGCCGCCAGTCAAAGCCCATATGTTACTCTAAGGGGAAATTTCTTTCCAACATTACTAGTTCTTTAAGGTTTTTATTGTTATTATCACATTTTTACATTCAGAAAATTCAGAACTGTTACTACACATTTTCGAAAATTTATTTTTTTAATTTTTAAAATTTTACATTTAACTAACATTTTTTAGCGAGAAAATAAATTGTTGGAAAACAATTACCAATTTAATAGTTGTAAATTTTCTGAATGGGGGAACGGAATTTAAAAATATACATTAAGCAATGAATCATTCTACACTGTAAAAAATTTTGTGCAATAATACACGACATTATTGAGGCAGATTACTTGCTACAACCATGTAGAGAAATGTTACCAGTTGTAATTGCGTAACATTCCACTGTATGCCCATAGCCTCCTAAACTAGATGCCTTCCTCGTGGCTAGGAAATTTGGCTATAATTCATGCAGTAGATAGCGCCACCTGGTACAGATTGCGCGACTTTTTTATTCAACCAAAAATTTCTAAAAGTGGGATTTGATATACATAAAAGGCGAATAGAATCGAAGAAACATCGATTATATATATCATATATCACTTCTTAAAATTATTGGTGACAATTGAATAAAAATGTCACGCAATCTGTACCAGGTGGCGCTGTCAACCGCTTGAACTGTTGCCAAGTTTCCGAGCCACGTGGAAGGCATCTAGTTTAGGAGGCTATGGTATGCTTCTGTTGCACAGCTATAGCTGACAACATTTTTCGACATGGTTGAGGAAAATAAGTTCCCACAGTAATGCTGTGTATTTTTACACAAAATTTTTAACAGTGTATAAATAAATTTCTCAGTAGGCATTTCACATAGGTTTTCACTGTCGGCGAGTTTAGTTTTTATACACTCTTAATATCAGCTTACTAGTTATTTCTGGTGTTATTTAAAAAAAAAAAAAAAAAAAAAATGAACTAATAAATTGACAAAAAACATTCATATTCAAATTTGATATACATATGCTCTCAGAAGAAGCAATTTAAATACCAAGATATTGCTTCAATTTTGAAAACCAAATATACAATAGCACACATATGCATACATATTTTTTTAAAATGTAAATTAATTTATAATATGCATAAAAATTATAAATTTTATTGAAGGAATTTTTAAAATTTTATAAATCTTAGGTAGCGTCGAAAAGTTACTTTTATATTTTATATATATTAGGGCGGAAGATAGTACAATCACTAGCAAGTTGATCAGCAAAAGTCTATCTTACATTATTTTTAGTATTATTTTGCGGAATTCATTCAATAAAATAATTCCTAGAAAATATAATTTATTTCCAGAATTAATTATTATTATTATTGACGGTATTAATGTACTAAATCGTGCTCTAGTTAGTTAGTTATTTCTTAGATGTCGCCACTACCGCTCCAGTTTGTGAGTTATTAGTCTATGATTATTTCTTTTCGAAATAATCTATTTTAAAAGTAATCGATTGTATTATATGAAATTTTTCATACAAATTTTAAATAAAAATATTTCTCTGTTGTGTTTTCGTTTAGATACCAGATAATAGCTGTAAATTCTTTTAAGAATATAAATAAAAAATCAAATCTATATATTAATTTAATATATAAATTGAGTTCATATATATATGTATATATATGTATTAATAATTTTTTTAACGTAGTAAAAGCCGAGCAACAGATTTAAGACCACTGAAACCACATAGACCAATAAGAATAGAATTTCATCAAATTAAAATTAGCAGTGAAGACTGATTGTCAGTTAATGAAACAAACAATTTTACTTTTCGATTTTTGAAACAATAAATTTTAGTTATTAAATTTTTTATAGAATTTAATTTAACTTCAAACTTAATTTTATTCCTAGATAGTTGCTATTTAAATAATGTTGCCTGTGTGTTAAAACGACATGAAACCAAAAAACAAAAGATGCAAACAATCAATTAGAGAATAAATAACTGAAACACATTTTTTGGCAGATTCTTTTTGAATCAGAAATAGCTCAAAACGGCGAAAAAAAAAAAAAAAAAAAAAAACATCAAGGGACGTTCGCTTGTGGCTATAATAGCAAATCACTAGCAGCCCCCCCTCCCCAATCATGCATGAAAGTGAATGAAGTTAATTATGATGAAGAAAGTGAAAAGAACTAATAAGTTCGCGAAATCAGTTACCAAACAAACACACACACACACACACACAGACACACACATATATATATATGTTACCGTTAAAACGCAAAATCCGTTAATCTGCAGATTACCTAGCTAATCTGCAGATTAACTAAAATAACCCGTTAAAGTGCGGAATAAAGAGTTTTCCGCATTTTAACTAGGTAATCTGCAGATTAACGGTTTCAGTATCGTTAAAGTTCAAATGTTTGTTTCGAGCCTTATTTTTTTTTACATTCACTATGACGTCAAACAGCCATGTGATACAGATACGCGAATGACCTTCAAACATAACTAAAACTTTTACCCCTTCCCTTCCGCACTTCCGCTATGCTATGATGATAAACCGATAAACGGCAAACGCAAAATGTGGAGGATGGAGGCCATGATTAGGTTTATTATTATGATTAACACAACATTTAAAGTAACAAGTAAGTTATAATTGTTTTAATTTTGATTTTATTTCTATCTTTTTTAATTCTGTCAATGTAAGTTTGATAAGGGTCTGCATTTTATTAATGAAATGTAATCTCCTTATATTATTAAAATCTGTGCGCATCTGTCTGTCTGTCTTTCTGTCTGTCTGTCTGTGAGAAATGCCTTGTCATAGCTAAAGCTCCGGCGCTAATGGTCGCAGCGCTTCGAAACCGGTGTCGACAGACGCAGCATTTCTTTATCTCGACATCGCGATAATTCGCTAAGCGATGCGACCCTAATTAGCGGAGATATTCATTAAAACGTCGACCCATATCTACCGAAAAATGACCCAGAATTCGTGATTAAATGCTTAAAAAGCGACATTTTTACGGAAAAAGTGGAAAATAAATTAGAAATATCAGTCGTATCGTTACAAATAAACTAAAAACTTCTTCTTCTTCTTTTTCTTTTTTTTTTTTTTTTTTTTTGTATCACTTTCCTTAGTGGGTGCAAAAATACATTCAAGGTTTACGAGCATAATACATAATTCTTTTAGAATTGTTTCATTGTAGCCTGGCCTTTAAATTAATTGTTAATTCCCTGCATATCATTTTGTTAAAAAAAAAAAAAAAAAAAAAGAAGAAGAAGGAAGAAGAAGTGTAAAGCATTGTAGTATTTAATCGCACCCCTAGAAGAAAGTGACATAATTCAAAAGATTTATGTTTGAGAAAAATTAACTTAAAGTAATGATAAAGTAGTTATTAGCCTACAATAAAATTGATGCAACTATTTCTCAAGCAGATAAATTGCGAGACATAGATATGCACTTTTACATGGGTAACCTTGCTCCAAATTATCTCAGTAAGATTAATTTTTGCATGGGGGCTAGTTGTGCTTACACAACACCGACTTTAAAGGGATTTTGTTACTTTCGCCCCCCCCCCCCCAAAAAAAAAAAATAAATAAATAAATAAATAAATAAAAAAAAATACGTTTTCAATCTTGAATCTGCTCCAAATTATCTTAGAGAAGCGATTTTTGATGTGTAGGTAGGTTATACGTATCCAACAAGTAGTATAAAGAAATTTCTGAAATTCCCCCTTTCCACCCCTTCTAAGAGGGGGAAGCAAAAACATGCTTTCAAACATAACTCTGCTTTAAATTATCAAGAAAACGATTTTTTAATGTGTCGGTTAGTTATGCGTATGCAACATGCACTATAAAGAGATTTTGCAAAACTCACCCCTCTGGAGCGAGTGGGGCAAAAAACACTGTTTCTAGTTCAAAACTGCTTTACACTACCTTAGAATGGCGAATTTCGGTGTGTGGGTGTTGATTAAGTGTGCGCAATATGCACTATGTAGATTTCGCGAAACTTTTAACTTACCCGTTGGAGGGGTGGAGGGGATTAAAAAGCAGGTAAGTCGAGGCTGAAGACATTGGGGACTCGGGCTTCTCATGTAACGAGCGGGTTGTTCGGTAATTCCCGCTGCGTTCGACAGCAGGAACTTTAACTTAGTTTTCAACTGATTCCAGTAATTATTATTTTTTTTTTTTAAACTTTTGATTTTTTTTGAGATTTTATTAATAATGGTGAGGAATTTTGAGAATTCCTTTAAATATAGTGTCCAGCAAAGCGGGCAAAGCCTGCTGGTAATATTAATAATAGTAGTAATAATAATAATTGAAATAGAAATAGAAATTTAATTTTTATTTGTTTTTCTTAAGACTTCTATACATAGTCATGATCGCTATATCTCGATTTTTCCCAGTGTCATGACTTTTGGAAAGCTGTGATTATAGAATAAGACACATGTGTATTACTCCAATCAACGGCTTCCTGATACCACACAAATCAAGACTAACAATTTATTTATCATTATCCCTTTTTGGGAAAGTTGTATAGTCCAGGGCTGTCCAACCCAAAACACTTGGTGGGCCGCATTGGAAATCTATTTTATTTAGGCAGACCGCACCGTATGTATGTGTATATATATATGTTTGTGGATGTTTGAATGATGTATGTATATACATTTTTCGGGAGGAGGACACTGAGCAGAATAAATTAATTTAAATATTTTCACTCATAAATAAACAATAGAATCGGAAAAAAATTATATACATTACTACGTACAAGAAAATGAATGAATAATGGGTCTAATAATATTTCATTATAACAGTGTGATTCTTCAGCTATTATAATCGTGGAAAGCTATTTTTGCTTCGAAAAGTCAAAACGAACTTATTATTATTTTCTTCTATATTCCACAGAAGAAAGTATTTGATTCGTAAAAATTTTCGACTTTCGGTTTTCGACGGATTTACATGTTTTGAAAGATCTAGTACACGATTTGACCATTTTTAGAAAATATCTGCCTGTCTGTCTCTGTGTGTGTGATAAAAATTTTGTGGCAACTATATCTCAGGAACTACTGCTCAGAATTACATATAAATTTAATGTATCTTGACCTAAATTAGTGCCTATAAACTTTTGGTGTCTTCTGCTCAACAGGTGGCGCTGCGATACAACGATTTCAGCAATTTAAGGGGAGGCTATATCTCAGGTTCTAATGCTTATCAAACAAAACTTGATATATTAGAAGGCCATTATAAGACATTATGCTGGTGCAATTTAATGCTTATTGGACAACAGGTGACGTGCGCTATACAGTGATATCAGCAGTTTAAGGGAAGGCTAAATCTCAGGAACTATTGCACAGAAATGCATATAATTTTATATGTAGATGCACCTTGACCTAAATTAATGCCTATCAACTTTTGGTATCAACTGATTGACAGGTGACGATGCTATACAGCGATTTCCGCAATTTAAAGGGAAGGCTATATATCTCAAGTCCCATTGAGTACAATCAAAGAACATTTGATATATAAGAAGGTCATTATGAGATCTTGTACTAATTCAATTTGAATGCTTATACGTCAACAGGTAGCGCTGCTATACAGCGTTTTTCGCAGTTTAAGGGCAGGCTATAGCTAAAGAGCTACTGCGCAGAATTGCATATAAATTTACATGTAGATTTGTAGATGCACCTTGACCTAAATTAGCGCTTATAAACGTTTGGTGTTAACCAATCAACAGGTGCTACACAGCGATTTTTACAACTTAAGGGAAGGCTATATCTCAGATTCTATTGCGTATCATCAAACAAAACTTGATATTTGAGAAGGCCATTATGAGACATTATGCTGATTCAATTTGGATGCTTATCGGCCAATAGGTGGCGCTGCTGTACTGAAATTTTTTTTGAAAACGGGAAGGCTATATCTCAATTTCTATGGCATATAATAATATGAAACTTGATATACGAGATAACCGTTATAAAAATGTACTTTTTAAGATGTTATTTACAGACAATAAAACTGTCTTTTTTTTTGGGGGGGGGGGGAGGTTATTTAGTGTTAGCTTTCTCTAAGATGAAAATCATTCGCATTTATCATGTTAGATAATTTTGATAAATAATAGTTTTAATATATTATTTGCACTTAGGGAATATGCATAGAAAAATATAGAAGAAAGTCTTGTGGTAGCCTCAATATACTAGTTTTTTTAATCTGTTAACCAAAGTTGTCAAACTTTAAATATTGTTAGTTTTTTCGGGAGCCGCAAAAAACTACACGGCGAGTTGCGGACCCTTGTTTTAGATAATATTTTAGATATTGCATTCTGTCACTATCCCCAAAATAGAACGATCAGTAGCAGTAGAAATCGACTAGTAGAAAACTTAATTGCTTCCTTTAATATTTTTACTTTCCGAACACTATAGTGAGAAAAGTATTCTAATCACGTCAAAAATCCGAATTTAAAATTTTGACGTTTCTATACGTTTCGAGGCCCCCTGAGTCCGTTTCCACTATTTTTACGATGATGTATGTATCTTTGTGTGTATGTATGCATGTGTGTGTGTATGCATGTGTGTGTGTGTATGTCTGTTAGTGAACACGCTAGCGTCTAAACGCTTTGTTCGAATAAGCTGAAAGTTGGTACGTATATTGTAAGTCACCATAGTACGAACCCTATAGATTTTGGTGAATCTAGCACTTATAGTTTTTTTTACAGGGGACACCAGGAAAAATTCTTTATCATTATGGCCTATGGGGCCAAATTTTTAAAAGTGCGATAGCGTCTAAACGCTTTATTAATCTGAGCAAAAAATTTTTACACATGTTATAGGTCACAGTTGCACCAACTGTGTAGAGTTTGGTGATTTTAGCACTTACAGTTTTTTTACAGGGGCACAAAGAAAAATTCTTTATCATTATGGCCTATGGGGCCAATTTTTTAAAAGTGCGATAGCATCTAAACGCCTTATTCAATTGAGCTGAAAATTTATATGAATATTATAAATCACTGTTGCACTAACTATAAGCATTTTGGTGAATCTAGCATTTATAGGTTTTTACAGGGACACAACGAAAAATTCTTTACCATTATGATCTTTTGGGCTCAAAGTTCAGCAGCGTTAAATAAAACATCGTGCATTATATGGAGAAAAATACTCAAACACTCTATTATGGTTTTCTCTCTTTTGTTTGTTTAACAACTCCTCTTTCTTTACTTTATCTACAAAACTGTTAATTACTCAATGTTCGGAAAGTCGAGTGGAGTCACTACAGATTTTTTTTATTAACACTTATAAATTTCAATAAATGAGAGAAAATCAGACCTAAAAATTATGGCTATAATTTACAATATTATGTGTATTAGGATAATTTAATATTCTGAATATGTTTTACACAGATATCTCAGTTATTTCTTTAGTAATTTTTTAACTAAATTTTTCTGAGCTTTAAACGAAATTTTGGGGCACTAAAAATCTAGGGCCCTTGGAGCCCATGCAGTAATCAGGCATTATATATTATTATTATAAATTTAATAATTCTTGGTTTTCCAAAAAGTTCTTTTTTTTCTCTTATAATGAAGCAGTTTCCAAAAAATTCGTTAGCAGGTGCACAGAATTTGCTGGTTCGGCAGAGAAGATACAAACACTTTCTGCTCCCGAATCTTGACCGTTGGCAGGTGTATATATGGGTATCTGGGGGCTGCCCCACAAAGTTTAAAACAATATTCGTTTCGTACAAGCTATGTAGAATTTGTATTTAGAAACAGTCTAAAACCCTCTGATTTGTTATTTGCCTTAATGTCATTTATTTTAGTGGCCAATGAAGAGGTGCTATTCCACAGCTGAATTGAAATTTTTGTAGAAAACTTCTTTTATCGAGTATTAGTTTTGGGCTTTCGACAAGTTCGTATATAGTGGCTGTTTTATATAAGGTATTTGAAAAGACGAAAAATTTTACAAAGTCTTTAAAATGGAAAGCAGTGATAAAAATGCTGTATACGAGGGTTTTATACCACTTGATGGAGATGCGTTATTTCGAGCTGTATCTTTAGAGGTTAGTATCCATTTTATTCTAAATATCTTGATATCCGACTTGAAATAATGAATGGGGGGGGGGGATATTATAGTTTTGTGTATTGAATGAATTTATATATAATACCTGCTTTTGTTAAATATTTATAAAATAGATATTGGTATCAACTTTAAATTACCTTGATTAACTGACTTGAAAAAGCTATGAATAACTTCCTTTCTTGAATATGGTAGTTTTGCATATAGTTGACGAACTAATAGCAGATTTCGTTAGATATTTATAACTATGATTGTTTTACAAAGATTATACGATATAAAGAAGTAAAATATTGCTATGTATGGATTTTTTTATTTTTTTATTTTATTTACTTATTTATTTTATTTTTATTACTACTTCCAGGGATGAAACATTTCAAGAGCTATACTCTTGAATTCAAGGTTTTTGAAAATTTTACTGCCTCTGAATTTTATGTTAAACTATTTTGTTTTCATAGAAATCTTTCATTTTGAATGTTTGTCTTATAATATATTATAAACTTTCCAAATATCACTTATTATAAGTATAGCCATATGATATATCATTAATCAATGTCCCTATCTACATTTGGTTAGATATTATACCCTGAAAGCAGGCAAGTAGCAGTTTTCAGGGGTTTTGCATGTTAGGTAGTTTCACCCCTGAATTTGATGGATATGCTTTATTGTAAGCTGTATCTTTAGAGGTTGTCATGGATATTATTCTAAATTCCATGGTAGCTAACTCGAAGAAATTATAAAATATTTCTTTCATATATATTAAATGGTTTTGCGTATTCGACGAATTTATGTACAATGGTTACTTTGGTTAGATTTTTTTGAGACTGAATTTTTATGAAGTTTTAACATTGAAAGGGAATGGTAAAAGTACTGTATGTGAAAGTTCTTTATGATTTCATGGAAATGCCTTGTATCGAGTTGTATTTTTACTTCCATTATCCTACTAGATTAGGTAATGGAAGTATTGTATTCTATTAAAAAATTCGATATCGAATTTTCACCTGGTTTACAAGTTTTAAGGCTTCCTGAGTGCAAAAAAAGTAGTTTTTAGCAAATGATCAGTGTACATGTGTGTGTGTGTGTGTGTGTGCGCGGAATCTTCTGGCTATCATATCTCCGAAACTAATAAAGATAGAACTACGAAACTTCAGAATTGATACAGGTACAAATTCATTTTCCAAATTTTGGTGAAAATTGAAAAACCGGAAGTGGGATCGTAAGTCCGTATCTCAAAACCGGCTCTACCGATTTTCTTCAGAGTTGCTATATAAACTCTCTATTAGATGTCCTTACGCATGATATAAATGGTAAGTTCAGAAAATTGATAGGCGTCCTGTATAAATAGCTCAAATTTAGGTTTCGCAAGTGTGTTCCTTTAAAAACGGTTGTACGGATTTTTTTTTTTTTCAAATTCGCCATATTAACTCCTTTTTAAATATCATTTTGTATGTAAGTACTGTTTTCTGGTCAATAATTGAGTATGCCAAGTTTTGGTAAAAGTTAGTATCGCAAAATCGGCTCTAACGATTTTCTTGAAAATTGTGATATAAATCCATTTTAGATACCCCTTTTCATGTATTACGTGGTTATTACAGGAAAAGTAACGGTCATCCTGATTAGGTAGTTCAGATTTAGATCTCGGAAATTGATGTTTAAAAAAAAAAAAAAAAAAAAAAAAAAAACTATCATTTTTTTTTCTTACTTTTTATCTCGCTATGATAATATACTATATGACAATAATGTATAAGATATAATATATAAGACATATAAAACTCTGTTTTATATGTCTTTACACATGTATCAAGTTGCTCTTACTGAAAAAAAAAAAAAAAAAAAAAAAAATGCATATAATATCTTCAAAAAATGCATAATACGTGTAATAGTGGGTAATGGAAGTCGTGTGTTTTTATAGGTTAGTATCAGTTTTATTTCGAATATTTTTCAATATGTTTTAATGCTAAGGAATGAACTGGCATTGTAGATTATTCTATAGAAAAGGGTTGAACTCATGTATGTTATTTAAGTAATGAATGCCTTATATATTAAATATTATAATCTATTTTTGCCTTAAAAAAAAAAAAAATAATAATAATTAAGGGCATAATCATATGAATTGCATCTATCTAACTTTTTATAAAAAGTTACCTCTTTTTACTTTCCAAACGTACATACATAGTATATATATATATATATATATATATGTATAAGTATAGTAATCCTATCAAATATCCGACTTTGAGATTTTGATGTTTCTAGACGCTTTGAGGTTCCCTGATTTCATTTTTGCTATTTCTGGTGATATATGTATGTGAGTGAACAGGATAGTGTCTAAATGCTTTGTTCGAATGAGCTGAAAGTTGGTGCGTATGTTATAAGCCACCGTAGAGCGAACCCTATTGATTTTGGTGAATCTAACACGTATTATTATTATTATTATTATTATTATTATTATTATTATTATTACAGGGACGCAAAGAAAAATTCTTTATCATTATGTCCTGTGGGCCCCAAATTTTTTTAAATGCGGTAGCGTCTAAACGATTTATACAATTAATCTGAAAATTTGTACACATGTTATAGGTCACCATCGCACAAACTATACAGATTTTGAGGAATCTAATATATGTATGTTTGCAGAGACACAAAGAAAAATCCTTTATCATTATGGTCTAGGTGGTCAAGTTTTTTAAAGTGCCTTCTAACGCTTTAAAATCTTCTAAACGCCTTATTCCATTGAATTGAAAAGTTATACAAATGATATATCTCCCAATCGCACGAACAGTATGATTTTGGTGAATTTGGCACTTATAGATTTTTAAGCGATGCAACGAAAAATTCTTCATCAGTATGGTCTATGAGTCCGAATTATTTAAAATACGATAACGATTTATCCAATTGAGCTGAAAATTTATATACATGTTATTGATCATCATCACGCAAACTGTATGAATTTTAGAAAATCTAGGACTTATATTTTTTATTTTATTTTTTTAACATGGACACAACGAAAAATTCTTTGTCATTATGGCCTATAGGCCCACTTTTTTAAAAAGTACTATAGCATCTAAATGCCTTATCCGATTGAGCTGAAAATTTATATACATGTTATAGATCACCGTCACACGAACTATATAGATTCTGGTGAGTCTAGCACTTACAGACTTTTACAGAGACACAACGAAAAATTCTTTATCATTATGACCTATGGGCTCAAATTATTTGAAGGGAAATTACGCTAAAATTGAACAATATACCATATGCAGAAGATACCCAAAGTGTCTTTTATAATTTTCTCTTTTGTTTATTTAACGGCTTCCTTTACTTTAATTTATTTATACAACTGTTAATTACTTTACGTTCGGAAAATCAAGTAAAGTCACTTTTTTTTTTTTTTTTTCTTTTTTAACAGAATCCCAATGAAAAAGTTTCTATATATTTCCCATTGAAAAATTTCGCCACTTCTGTTGTATGGTCATCTTAATTTAAAGAAAATTTCCTCGTAAAATTTCCTACTAAATTACCTCCATTAAAAGTCCTTATACAAATTTGTACCTCTCTTAATGGTCACTTTTTTGCGAGAGCAGATAATTTGATTACTTCTATTGATTTTTTCTATTATATATCTGTACTGATAAGTATAAAGGATTTAAGTCCATATTCTTGATTTTTCAGGAGACGAAAAATAAAGTTAAACTAAAAACTAATCAGCATAATCGATTAGGAAAAAGGGATTATGTTGGTTTATACGCTTCATACCATCCAGTGATTGTCAATCTTCATTTAATAAGGGGGAAAAATTGAATTAAATATTTTATACCAAAGATTAATGATAAATTTCTGACTTGAATCTCTCTTTACCCATGGATTTTCTCAAAGACTAAATGACATGGATTTAAATCCTTACCAATCGACAGAGAATTTTTTTCTGAGTCTGACTATGTACTTAACTTTAAATCGACATGTTTGGACTTAAATCCTTTATACTTATAAGTATATATATATATATATATATATATATATATATATGGGTAAAAGAAATAAAAAATTAGAAAATTTAAAATTTAAAATTTACCCCCCCCCCCCTTCTCCAATAAAAAACACCCTTGGAAAAAAAATACTTTATAATATTATTTCGAAATTTCAACCAGATCTTCGGGTTTTTTTTTACTCTCCCTTCCCTCAAAAAAAATCTTTGAAACTATGTTTTCTAAGAATTTTGAAACTTTTAGCCAATTCTTAAGCCAAATTTACATCTATTTAACCTAATATTCCTGAAATTACATAATTTCATTAAATTTAAAATTACTCACGTATAAATATCGAATAAAACATAAAATATTGATGAAATTGTATAATTATCAATATTAATGAATATTGATTAACCCCTTCATTCTCGCTCCCGTGAAAATGACGGGGTGAAGTTTCGCTCTGTATTTCCCGTGTTCGTGATATTTCCGGACTACAGAGTGCAAAAGTAATGCACGAAAAAGATTTTCTGATTCATAATTAGAATGTTGACAGGTATGTATATTGTTCATACACTTTATTTCATGCAATTTTCTTGAATAAAAAAAATAAAAAAAATTGGCACTTTTTTTTTTTTTTTTTGGCCGTATACTTTTAAAATTATGAGATCATTAAGGGGTTAAACGAAATTTATTTCTATAAAAGAGAAAACATTTTGCAATTCCAACTCACTGAAATCTCTCTCAGTCTCAAATCATGTTTAAGGCGACACTCTCAAATCGTAATTTAATTCTTTAATTCTGAACAAACCCTCAATATTTGTGCATAATAAAAAATATTTTTTTTTTTATTACCTTCTCTCTCTCTCTCTCTAAATAAATAAATAAAATAAAAGACGCTTCGAAATTGTTTAAAAAAATACTAAAATTCTAATCAGGTCTTTTTTACCCCTTTCTGCCCTATAACTTAATTGCTTTCTGAAATCTTATAATTTTCTTTCACTTCATATTTATTCATAAGTATCAGATATTAGTAGAAGATAGTTTAAAAATCATCCCCTCTAACCTTCCGACATTTCTTTAAAAACTTATATAAATTATATAACTCACCACTTCCAAGTCGTATATTAATTCAAATTGTAACTAATAGAATATCTGACAATGGGAAAGTATTATTTAAAAAGAATCCCCCCCCCCTCAAACACACACACACAGAAAAAAGAGAGAGAGAGAGAGAGAGAGAAGAAGAAGAAAAAGAAAGAAAAATCATTTCAAGTTGTACGGTGTTAAAATTACACTTTCTAAAATTTTCGAAATTTTGATCAGATATTGAGTCAAATTCAACCCCCCCCTCCTCTTCAAAAATAGCTTTAATTTCAGAAACTGTATAAATTTCTTGCATTTAAAAGTTTAATCATATATATCGAATACAAGCTAAAACTTAAAAAAAAAAAAAAAAATCTTGCAACAACCCAACTTCCCACCTAAACCCAATTTTAAAAATAAATAAATAAAATGTTTTCTGAAGTTTTTCGAAATATTAACTATATATATGTATGTATATTTAATAATTTATCTCCCCCCCCCCCCCCACTCTAACGTAAATTTATTCCTGAAATGACATTATTTCTTTTCATTTAATATTTACTCATTACTATCAAAAGATAGCTAGAAAAAAACAAAAATCTTCAATTCTAATCCACTCACATATCTCAAATCATATTTTGGGGACTCAACTGTTCGTCGCTGGAAGCCAAAGCCGATGTTATTCTATAAGGAAATAATCTTCATTATAATTCATTAACTAATACACATTTTTAACTTCGTTTTTACATTCAGAAAATTCACACCTATTAAATTGGTTGTCATTTTCAAAAAAAAAAAAAAAAAAAAAAAAAAATGGACTAGTTTAATTTTTAATATTTTCTTTTGAAATTTTCTCTAAGTGAAACCTTTGCATGTTGCCGTTTAAAATAAAATTTAAACAATAGTAATTTTTCGAAAGCGATAAGCAATTTAACAGTTGCGATTTTTTTTTTTTTTTTTTTTTTAATGTGAAAACGGAATTTAAAAATACGTATTAATTAAGGAGTTATAGAGTGAAAAGAAAAAAAAAAAAAATCAATTATCATTATTTTTTAAATTTAAAATAACAGTCCTCTTCACATACTCAAAAAAAGAGAAAGATATTTATTTATTTATTTTTAAAATATACATTTTAAGATTTTTTTAGAAATTTACCAGCTCTTAAATAAAATTTACCCCCCCCCCTCCTTTCCCAGTCTTTCCAGAAAATATATATATATATTAATTATACTCTCTAAGATTTTTGGAAATTTTAACAAAATTTTGGACCAAATTTACAACCTTTTTAACAAAAAAAAAAAAAAAAAAAAAAAAAAAAAAGAACGAGAGTTAATTTCTAAAATTATTCATTTACCTTATTTAAACATTCATTCAAAAATATTAAGTACTAATTAGAATTGAACAAATCTTCCTCTTCCAAACCATTCACATCTCGCTAAAACCCCCTTTGTAGAAAATCTTTTTCGATGCCAACTTTCTAAAACAATATAATTCCAGAAAAGAGTATCAAATTAGTCCGTGTAATTTTGTAACGAATCTATAATGAATG
The DNA here is from genome assembly GCA_963930645.1 of Salticus scenicus. Lineage (NCBI taxonomy): Eukaryota > Metazoa > Arthropoda > Arachnida > Araneae > Salticidae > Salticus > Salticus scenicus. Next base: position 250,469,686 of record OZ005658.1, read on the forward strand.
TTATATAATGTAATTAATTTTTCTCATCCTTTAAAAATTATATTTTCTTTTTTGTCTTTTCCTTTTCCCCTTTGTTCTATATAGTTGAAAAAGAGACCATAACTACCAAGTTCCATATAATTTTGCGTAAAGTCATTAATGAATTTTATATAATAGCATTAATTTTTCTACCCCCCCCCCCCTTTTTTTAATTACTCTTTGACATTTTTTAAAAATCCATTAATCTACAAAAATGTTCAGAAAAGTAAAAAAAAAAAAAATCTAATGTTGATATTATTTAGATAAGTCTTAATGAATCCTGCATACATATCCCCCCCCCCTTAATTTTGACAAACTTAACCAAAACGTACACAAAAATTGAAAGTTGTAAACTTTTTCCTCCCACTTTTCCCTGGCTTAATGCCAAAGTTTCTCCATTCATGTTAATTTTCTGTCTTCGGTTTACGCTGGTCTTCCTTTTGACCAATCAAATGTATTTTGAGTGGACACATATTCGTGCCTTATGCAAATTAGTTGATCCCTCCCGTGTTTTAGCAGACGGAATTGGCAAAATGATATTGTAATTTTCTTCGTTGTGTTTTGTCGTGGTTGAATCGTCGGTTATTTTAAAAATCTGTTTAAAATAATGGATGCGTTTTTAGATTTCTTAGGTTTGTATAGAAGTGATGTAGCTAAAGATGGTTCTTGTCTTTTCAGGGTCGTTTCCGAGCAAGTGAGTGATAGTTTAATTATTTATAGTTTTGAGTATATTTCTAAAAATTTTGCCTCGAGTGTCTCTCATTAATGAAATTTTATTAAGTGTCTTTTATTTCTTAAATAGTCGTACGATGTTTCTTTAAGTGAATATAATTGTATGTAAAATATCAATATATAGAAAATAAATATTGATTGTGTTGCGAGTTCAAACTTTTTTACTGGAGATAAAATATTTTATCTCTCTTGATGATGTCAAACAATTAAAATGTAAAATAATTCCCCCTTTTTTCCAGAGTCGGGGTGTCATTAGGGGGTTATAATGGGTTGAATTGTAATTAGGTTTTAAATTCATGTATTTACGTCTTGTGTGTGTGTGTGTGTGTGTGTGTGGGGATGTTGAAAATTTTAGCTCAAGATAAGTGAATAATTTATGGATCATAATATATTGTGGGGAGGGGGGGGGTCATATATGAAAAAAATATTCGTATAATTGAGATTTGTTTTAACAATAAGATATATATATATAATAAATGATTTATTAAGCTTAGTAAAAGCCAAACAACAGATACAAGATCACTGAAATCACAAAGACCACATATATATAATTTTTATTTTTATTTTTTTTTTTGAGGAGGGAGGGGGGTGTCCTCCCTTTTTTAAGTTTTTCACATGTTTTTGATATCTTCCCCCCAGTCCGAATCCGTTAAAAATTCTTTCTCATGGACCCGTAAACTACCCACAATAAAGAATTGTGACAACCCGACATCTTTTAACTCTAACCCAACCTGGAAAACTAATTAAAAAAGTGTTGGGAGATTTTTAAATGAATTGTAAAATTTCACTGTCATACATCACGTAAATTGTTTTAAAGATAATTTATAATATATTTGCACTACTTCAAATTTTTTATAAATCTGAAAAGGAATGAATAATTTTTTAATAATTTGTGTAACTTCAAGGGTGCAAAAATGGGTTTCAAGATTTAATGTTTGTAGTTTAACAATAATATTCAACCTAACCCTAGAACACTAGTGTTCATATCTTCCGCTATCACTAGAGATATGTAAAATTTACGTGCTCCTTAAAATTCGTTATAGTTTCTTATATTACGTTAATTTTGTTTTCAAATGCAGTTTTACCCAATATTACTAACTTTTCAGTAACTGAATAATTATTTCGAAGCATCCAGGGTCGAACAAGTGTATTAGTAGAAGGGAAAAGGCAGAAAAGAACTAATTAAGGTTAAACCGTACGTTATATTTACGTACACTAGTGTTCTAGGGTTAAAAAATAAATCAATGTTAAGTGTTTTTTGTCAGATGTGTTTACTTTAAGAATTTTAGGTACGCATTAATTTAATCATGGGAATATATAGTATTTTTACATAGCATAATTATATCAAATTTCAATTTACAATGGTAAAATTATTTTGAATGATTCTCTCAAGTCGACCCGACTAGTACGAAAGAAAGGAGAGGGGAGGGGGGGGAGACTTTGTCAATCCGATATCTTGGAACTTGTCAATCCGACTAGCACGAGAAATACTTTAGTCGATCCGACATCGGTTGGGATTAGGGTAAAATCGAGCTATCCGACTCGATCCAGAACTCTAAAGGATAACACTAGAAATTTCTTATTGAAATAAAACTGTTTATGTACAAAATCATACAAAAATTATCAAATACATTCCGGCTGTGGGTACTATTTCTCTTTGGTATAGTTAAACATCATTTATTTCACTAAACAAAATGAAGACATATTTTCTATTTGTATACATACTTGAAATATTGTATACAAACTTTTCTATTTGTATACCAACGATTTGTGAACAAACAAGAAATTGTATATCCTTTTACAGGGCCACCCAAAATAAAATCGACTAGGTATTGGAGCGACGGCTGTAAGTCAAATTTATAGGTTGTGTACGTCTTTTATATAAACTGTGTGTGTGTATATAAAATGCAATGAATTTAAGTAGGTTATATTTCACGCGTATAAATTTTACAGAAAATATACAGGACTGTTCAAAATTAGTGGAATGTCTTTCAAGAAATGAGAGCGAAAATTTATAGGTAATTTGAAAATAATTTTGACGAGCTTCTTTTTATTAGTGTAATCAAAATATTCAAACGAGATGAATGTAGCCCTTTACACAGAGATTGTCAAATAAAATTGTTTGTGAAATTGACTTCCATTTTTAACACGCTTTTATTAGCTTCACCTGTATGTATGTTTGTAAGGGAGCAAACAAAAAATCTATATTGTAAAAAAAGACTTTCCCTACGTAAACGCTGTGGCTGTGAGGTAAATCTCCGGGCTGCGAACCTAAAGGTCTAACGTTCGAGCCCAGTCAAGGGAGATTTTAAAAAAAGTTTTTGTTTAATTCTAAATTATTTTAAAGATTTAAATGTGTGTAAATATTATGGTGTGTCACTCGCATGATTCTCTCTTAATCTGCATTTTAATACTAAGATATTTCGTGCTTTTAAGTTAAAATTTCTATAAAAGCGTGTTCTTTAAATTTTTAAAAGTATTATTTTAACCTGTTAACTGGGTATGACGAAATATTTCGTCATACACGAACTACTACTGCAATGGGCATGACGGCATTTTTCGTTATGGAAATTTGCCGTAATATTTTGAATGCATTAAGTTTTATACATTTCATATCCTAGCGTGGCTATATGCGACCGTATAAGCAAAGGGCATGTTTACAAACAAATGCTCCGTCAATCAATCTTTGCCACTCACGAGCGGCAAAAGTTTATTTTCCGTTTAACAGGTTAAAAAGCACACCTGATATAACTAAATATATTTACCTTTAAACCCTTAAAGTGAAGTAATGAAAAATGCATTTTCTAAAATGTCGTTTGTGGGACACAAAATTGACTTTCTTTCTTTCGACCGTTAGTGTTGAACAACTGAGATGCAAATCATCTACATGCATCAAAGGGAAAATTATTTTAATTTTTTTTTTTTTTTTTAATTATTTGTGAATTTTTAATTGAGTGAATTTGTGTGGGAAAATATTTAAGAAAAGTTTTTTGTTAGCCACAATATAAAAGATTTTCAGTAAAGGGACGAGATCAACATAACGGGATCGGTGCTTTAAAATTCAAGGAATTGTTTTATACATGTATTCTTGGAGGGGAAAAAATTAACTCTTAATATAAAAATAAAAGCAGTTAAATTAAAAGGTATGGCATTATGTGATTATGATCTTTATTGAATGTAACTGTGCTGTAGGTGTATGTACATACTTGCCAACCACCTCATTAATAACCGTACAATTGTTAACGCCCCCTGAAAAAACGCCCCTTTTCTTACACCACTATATTTTACCATGCTTTTATTAACTTCGATTCTTGTTTGTTTGTGTGTTTGTCAGGGACAAATCTTGCAATCGATTTTTAACTAACTTCCCGACTAGCTAGACATTTGAAACTTTCAGAATAGTTCAGAACAGGGTAAAAAATGCAATTTCTTAAAACCTTTAGCCAACTGTTTCGGGTTCCCGCTGCCTTCGGCAGCGTTATCAGTACAAACCTTGCAATCGATTTATCACTAACTTTCCGACTAGCTAGACATTTGAAATTTTCAGGACAGCTCACAACACGGTGACAATACATTTTTCTAATAATTTTAGTCAACTATTTAAAGTCCCGCTGCTTTCGGCAGCGCTTATATAATTCGACAGAAAATTTATTTAACCAACTTCCCGACTAGCTAGACATTTGAAACTTTCAGAATAGTTCAGAACACGGTGAAAATGCATTTTCTTAAAACCTTTAGCCAACTGTTTCGGGTTCCTGCTGCCTTCGGCAGCGTTATCAGTACAAAGCTTGCAATCGATTTTTCACTAACTTTCCGACTAGCTAGACATTTGAAACTTTTAGGACAGCTCACAACACGGTGACAATACATTTTTCTAATAATTTTAGTCAACTATTTCAGGTCCCGCTGCCTTCGGCAGCGCTTATATAATTCGACAGAACATTTAACTAACTTCCCGACTAGCTAAACATTTAAAATTTTCAGAATAGTTCAGAACACGGTGAAAATGCATTTTTTAAATACCTTTAGCCAACTGTTTCGGGTTCTGCTGCCTTCGGCAGCGTTACCAGTACAAAGCTTGCAATCGATTTTTCACTAACATCCCGACTAGCTAGATATTTGAAACGTTTTGGATAGCTCAGAACACGGTGGCAATATATTTTTTTAATACTTTTAGTCAACTGTTTCAGGTCACTACTGCCTTCGGCAGCGTTCATATGATTCAACAGAAAATTTATTAAACTAACTTCCCGACTAGCTAGACATTTGAAACTTTCGGAACAGTTCAGAATACGGTGAAAATGCTTTTTAAAAATATTTTTATCAGATTGCTTTGGGACCCTGCTGCCTTCGGCAGCGTTTCCAATACAAAGCTTGCAATCAACTTTTAACTAACTTCCCGGCTAGATAGCCATTTGAAACTTTTATAATAGCTCAAAAGACGATAGCAAGGAATTTTTTTAATACTTTTATCCAGTTGCTGGGGTTCCGGCTGCCTTCAGTAGCGTTTATATGATTCAACAGAAAATTAAAAAACATGGTTTATAAAATTTTTTTTATCTTATAATTATTTACATTTATTCTCTCCAAATGTTGTTACGATTAAATAAGACTAAAATTACTCTAAAAAATTATTGGCGTGGAAGAAAAAGGCGGGTACTAAAAATTGTACGGTTCATAATGAGATGGTTGGCAAGTATGCATATATATATATATACACACATGTGTGAGTGTGTGTGTGTATATATATATATATATATATATGGGTTGGAAAAACCCCAGCACAGTGGGTTTTATCGGGTTTAATCAGGGTTTTTTTAGAATATTTATTTACTTTTATCAGTTTTCAGGAATATTTTCTTTTTTCCTCCTTTTTTTTTTTTTTACAAGCATGTCATTCATAAGATAATTTAAAAAGTTTAATATTAATTATTCATTAAAATCTAAATTTTAAAAATTTCTGAAGTTTTTTTTTTTTTTTTTTTAAATTTAATTTTAAAATTTCTGAAGTATTTTTATAATTAATAGTTGTACTTTAAATATTCTGAAATTCTGTTTATCTGCCCTTTACAACAAAAAACTGGATTTCAATGATTATTTACTGTTGCTTTATTAAATTTTTCGTAGTCAATAGATTTTCATAAAATACTTTAAATTAATGCCCCTCTGCATTACCTAACAGTGTTGCACTGTTAAAATTTTCAGAAATGGTTTTTTTTTTATTTGATTTTTATATATTTATATTGTACATTCCTTGAGTCTCAGTTTTCTTTGTATTAATAAACAACTCTTATTTTGTTTATATATAATTTTTTATTCTGTTTTAATAAGATAATTTTTGTTTTCCATTGGGAGGGGGGGGGGGTTTCACGATTTTTTTTTTTTTTTTTTTTTTTTTTCTTTTTTCTTTTCTGTACAGAGTAGTTTGAGAACCTCCCTATATTTCTGAAAATTCTTTGTTCATGTTCTAATAATGTATATAATATTTGTTCTATATTTATATGTTTATTGTAAGTTATATAAAAGTGGAATTTTACATAAGGATTTTGAAAAAAAAAAAACATTGGGTTTTTTCGGGTTGGGCAAAATCAAGCCAACCCTGACATATATAGTGTTTTAAAAGTCTCGCCACCCCACCTAACTCGAAAATGAATCGGAATTTTGAAAAATGAATTCGAGAGGGGACCTCTTTTGGTGAAAAATGCTTGGGCCCGGGGGGGGGGGGGGCGCTAGAGAGGGCAACTTTAAAATTTCAAATAGGAAGGTATGTCTTGTGATACATCCCTAAAAACGTCTCTTCAAGACAATTTGATATAGTTTCGAACTACGATGATTATTAAAGGAAGATACGTGGATTTTTTTTTACTTTTGAAATATGGATGTTATACTTGTGTATCCCCTTTAATAGTCACTGCAGGACAAAACTATTTATACCAAATTCATTGTCTTGAAGAAACACTTCCAGGGATATATCACAAGACATATCTTTCCATTAGAAAATTTCAATATGCGTTTACTAGCGGCACTCCTACCCACCCCCCTTGCCCGGGCCCAAACATTTTTCGGCGAAGTGTGTCTTGTGATATATCCCTGAAAACGTCTCTTCAAGACAATGAATTTAGTATAAATAATTTTGTACTGAATTGATTATTAAAGGGGATACATAAGTATAAAATCCACATTTCAAAAATCTAAAAACCATGTACATACTTGCCAACCATCTCATTAATAACCGTACAATTGTTAACGCCCCCTGAAAAAAGCCCTTTTTCTCACACCACTATATTTTTTGAGTAATTTTCTCCAAATGTTGTTACGATTAAATAAGACTAAAATTACTCTAAAAAATTATTGGTGTGAAAAAAAAGGCGGGTACTAAAAATTGTACGGTTCATAATGAGATGGTTGGCAAGTATGCATGTATCTCCTTTAATAATCATCGTAGGGCGAAACTATTTATATCAAAATCCTTGTCTTGCAATGACGTTTCCAGGGATGTATTACAAAACATACCTTCCTATTTAAAATTTTAGAGTTGCCCTCCCTAGCGGCCCCCCTAGCCCCCTTGAGCTCAAACTTCTTTTTTTTACCAAAAGAGGTCCCTCTCAAATTCATTAAATATGTGTTTCGCCATTTTTCAAAATTTTGACTCATTTTCGAGTTAGGAGGGGGGGGGATTTTTGAATCCTGAATGTGTTGAAGACATGAATTTTCAAGAATGAATTTGCGGAGGAGATCCAATTATCAGTTTCAATTACAAAATCTTTTTTAGCTTAAGTGTGTAAGGAAAGCGCTGCAATCCTGACTAAAAGACTCTGGTGTACCTATACATTTTGAGGTTCACTGAGTGGATTTTTTTTTTTTTTTTTTTTTTTTTTTTTTTAAGATGTGTGTGTACACGATATCGTCTAAATTCTTTGTTCGAATGAGCTGAAAATTGCTACGTATGTTATGGGTCACCGTAGTACCTTATTGTATAGGTATTGGGGAATTCAGCAGTTTGTTTTTTTACAAGGACACAGCGAAAATAAATTTCAACCCATAGCTCAGAATCATGAAGTACAATAGCGTTAAATTAAACATCATTTATTTTATTTTTTTGAAGGGGGGAAATACCGGGAAAAATACCCCCAACCAGGGTTGGAAAAAACCCTGGTTTTTACAGAAAAATCCCAGTCTAGTGGTCTTTTGGGGTTTAAGGGTTTTTTGGGGTTTTATCGGGTTTAAACAGGTTTTTTAGTTTTTAATCAGGGTTTTTTCAGAGTGTTTTCGGGTTTTATCAGAGTTTTTAGGATTTTTTTTTTTTTTTTTTAAACTTGAAGTATATATTCTTCATAATAAGATATTTTTAAAAAATTATTTATTCGTTAAATCACAATTTAAAAAGTTTAATTTAAAAATTTTTAAAGTCTTGTTATGATTAAGTTTGTAAAGAAATTTTTAAAAATTAAATAATTGTTCTTTAAATACAGTAGAGTCAGAAATCTGCTGCCTAAAATCTTCCAAAGTGTTTATCAGATATAAACAGTGATATTCACTATTTTAATAAGTTATAAAACTGCAAATCGGATTTTATTTTCTTTTTATTTTTTAAGATCTTGAGTGTAGATTCTGTACTTGCTGCTAGAGCCAAGTTACCGATAATGAATTTATTGATAGTTTATTAAATCCGTCAAAAGAAAATTATGATATCAATGTGGCATACAGTAATAAACTAATTTTTAAAAATATCAGATGAAGGCATAATTTTGAAGAATTCATTTAAATTTTTAGAATAATGAATTTGTGTAACAAAACAAGAATTGATGATTATTCACAATAGACGGGGGGGGGGGGGGGTGACCTCAATGATGTTATGTATGCATGTTCAAGTGTAGTTTAAAACAAATTACGTGTGAATAGTTTGAAATATGAGAAATAATTTTTTTTTAATTGTTTTTGTTAAACAATTTATATAAATTTTTAATGCTTAGTGTTACCCTTATATATCTAATAATTTCGTATTCATGTGAATTGCGTTATTATTCACTAGTATGTGTTCAGTTTGAATAATATTCTGCTTTTATTATTCAAAGTAAAATAAAATGTTTATGGGCTCCGAAATCCGCTAAATCCTAAAATCCGCAGAACTTCTGATTCAAAGCTGTGTGGATTTTTGACTCTCTACTGTATTCTAAAATTCTTTTTATCTGCTCTTTACAACAAAAAATTGGATTTTAATAATTATTTCATGTAGCTTTATTAAACTATTTCTAGTCAATAGATTTTCATAAAATATTTTTATTCTCTCTACATTACATAACAGTGTTGCATTGTTAAAGATTTCAGAATTTTTTTTTAAATTTGATTTATTTATATTTTATACCAGCAGGCTTTGCCCGCTTCGCTGGACACAATACTGAAATGAGTTGTCAAAATCCCACATCATTATTAATTAACCTGAGTTAAAGTCCCCGCTGTGCTCGGTAGAGATTTTTCTCGCTCGCAACGTGAGGAGTCCGTGTTCCCACTGCTTTCGGCAGCAACTTACCCGATTCTTACTCCCCCTTCCCTAGTGGCTAAGTTCGAAGTTTTGTGAAATCTCAACAAAGTATATAATGCGTACACCTAATCAACATTCACACACCAAAGGTCGCCAATCTAAGATAATTTAAGGCGAATTCAAACGGGAAAACGTGTTTTTACTCAGTGCAAAGCTATTTTTAGAAAACTTGTCATACTGAATTTGACACAGCGTAACATACCTTCCCATTTTAAAGTTGTCCTTCCTAGCAGCCCTCTTCCCCCCCCCCAAACTTTTTTCATCAAGAGGTCCCTCTCGAAATCATTGAATACATGCTTCGCCATTTTTCACAATTCCGACTCATTTTCGAGTTAGGTGGGAGGGGGACTTTTGAAACACTCTGTATACCTTATTACTATATCTATGCCTTCAGTAGTCCCCCCCCCCATCGCATGAACTAGTTTTCTAAGTAAAGCTTTTGTCACAATTTATAGTTTAAAACTGGTGACTGTGCCTTTACTTTACTATTGGCAGCAAAATTATTCGAGCACTAGCAAAAATTTCTATGTAAAAAAAAAAAGTACACATAATACTGTTTTGTTAAAAGAAATCCTTGTCGAATCATGTTCTTAGACTAAGAACATGACTCGACAAGGATTTATCTAACAAAACAGTAGTAACGTTAATTTTTTTTACTTTCTTCTATATGTAATATAGAGAAAGTATTGGATTCGTAAAAATTTTCGACCTCGGGTTTTTGATGAATTTACACGTTTTGAGAGCTGTAGAACACGATTTGACCATTTTTAGAAAATGTATGTCTGTGTGTGTGTGTGACAAAATTTTGTGGCAACTGTATCTCGAACTACTGCACAGAATTTCATACAAATTGGTATGTAGTTGTACCTTGACATAAATTAGTGCCTATCAACTTTTGGTAAAAATTGTCTTACAGGTTGCGTTGCCATCCCGCTTTTTCTAAATTTTTAACATGGTGATATAGGACAAAATTTTGTATAAATGTGCATAAAGAGAATTATTTTTTAGTAATCATTATGAAATTTACAAGAATTATTTAAAATAGAGATAGGCAACTGGGAAAAAAATTTTGTATGTGTAGGAGCCTCGCCACCCCCCGTGGGGGGGGGGAAGTCCCCCCTCGAGGGGAGTAAATTTTCAAGATGGGTATCTTTCGAAAGGTCTCGTCAATACCTTTAAAACGAATGGTTGAACTATAAATCTGTGATAATTTAAAACAAAGTTATCGATTTTTTTTACTTTTAACAAAAAAAAACTTAGAAAAAAAAATAGTCTTTTTTTTTTTTTTTTTTTTTTAAACGAAATTTAACCAGACTTGGTATTTAGTTGGCCCCTGACATAAACTGAGGCTGATTAGATTTGGGGATCAATCGCTCAACAGGTGGCGCTGTGATCGTATTTTTTCTAAATTTTTAACATGGCAGTATAGGAAAAAATTTCGTATTAATGTACTTAATGAGAGTTATTCTTAACCTGTGATTGTGAAATTAATATGAATTATTGATAATAGTAGTAGTTAATTAGGGAAAAAATTTGGGGCATCGCTTCCCCCCCCCTTAGGGGGAAGTTCCCCCCCGGGGGGGGGGTGTAAATTTTCAAGATCGGTATCTTTCGAAAAGTCTCGTCATTACCTTTAAAACGAATGGTTGAACTATAAATATGTGGTAATTTAAAACAAAGTTATCGATTTTTTTTACTTTTAACGAAAAAAAAAAAAGAAAAAAATCTTTTTTTTTTTTTTTAATTTTGTTACTGCGTGAATTTGTATAGGAAAATATAGAAGAAAGTCTTGTGGTGGCCACAACATACTAGTTTTATATAGAAATTATTGCTAGCGCTCTAATAATTTTGCTGCCGACAGTAATTACTGCTTTTTTATCCTTACTTTGAAATTCGAGAAACTGCGCTAGTTTGTTCCCACTTTTCTTCAGAAAAATTTGGTGACCTTACCTTACAAAAATTAGAATTTAATTTTTCAAATTTTATATGTAATGTGAAAATAACCTATTGCAGAATTGACGAGCTTATAAATACGTAAAGAAGAAAAGCCTATGTCAAAAATAAAACTAGTTTCCTAAATTAAATTCTGTTCAGGAGAGAATTTAATCTTAAGTAAGGTGACTAGTTTTTCCAACCGAATTTGAGCACAAATATGCCGGTCCCGAATTTTGAGGACAAATAAGTAAATCGAATTAAATCGCAAAATTTTGGTAATTTTTTATGTATGAAGTACTTGAAAGCATTTATTTCCGCTTAGTTATTATGCACTAGTAGTCTTTGCTTGCTTCGCTAGTCACTATATTTAAAGGAATATTCAAAGTAGTATGTTGTGGCAAGCACAAGACTTTCTTCTAAATTTTCCTATATAAATTCACTCAGTTCAAATAATTTACAAATCTATTATGTATTAAATTTACCTACCAAGAAGAATGCAAACGATTTTCATCTTAGAACAAACTAACATTAAATACCCAAAGAAACACAGTTTAACTAACACCTTAAAAAATGTGTTTTATACTGGTTATCTCCTGTATCAGGTTTCGTTCAGTTAAATGCCATAGAAGTTGAAATACAGCATTCCCATTCTCGGGAGAAACTGCACTATAACAGCGCAAAATCGGCATAATGTCTCATAATTGCTTTCTCACATATCAAATTTTTGATTTTATGCATTGGAACCTGAATTACAGTCTTCCCTTAAATTGAGGAAATTGCTGTATAGAAACGCGACCTGCTGAACAGTTAGTACCAAAAGTTTATTCTCAGTAACTTATGTCAAGGTGCATCCACATATAAATTTTTATGCAGTTTTGCGTAGTAGTTCCCGAGATATGACCCTTCCTTAAATTACGAAAATTGCTTCACTGCAAAGCAACCTGTTCAGGAGTTGACCCGAGAAACTGATAGGCACTAACATATGTCAAGCACCTATTTATTAATTTATATTGATTTTTATACAGTAGTTCCTGATATACAGTCGCCACAAAATTTGTCACACACACATTTTCTAAAAATGATTAAATGGTGTTGTGGGACTCTAAAAATGTGTAAATCCATCGAAAACCGGAAGCTGAAAATTTTTGCGCGTCCAATACTTTCTTCAATTGAATATATAAGAAAGTAAACACATTAATCACTATATTTTAAATCTGTTAAAATTCCATTGAAATCTCAAACCTCGCTCCGGGTCCGCTGCTTGCATTTGCGTCTTAACCGGTCATTTTAATTTAGGTCTAAATAAGTGGCACTGCTGTTATTTAAAGAACTATGTATGTTTTTCGGACTCTGACAGATTGTCTTTATTCTGACAGCAGATGGCAGCACCAGGTAATCTATAAATAATTCGGCAAAAATTTTAGTTAAAAGAAAAACTAATTAAAAATCCGAGATTTACTTTTCTGTGAAGACAATTTTTTTTTTGTACTGAATTTGTAAAAATTTTAGTTTTCCAGGTTTCGACGTATTTACACGTTTTGAGAGTCTAGAACACGATTCGACCATTTTTAGAAAATGTGTGTGTGACAGAAATTTTGTAGCAACTGTATTTCCGGAACTACTGTTCAGAATTATATATAAATTTATATATAGATGCACCTTGATTTAAATTAGTGTCTACCGCTCAACAGGTTGCGCTGCTATACTGAGATTTCTACAAATTAAGGGAAGTATATCTCAAGTTCTATTGCATGAAATCAAACAAAACTTGATATGTGAGAAAGTCATGTTGAAGACATTATGTTGATTCAGTTTGGATGCTTATCGGCCAATAGGTAGCGTTGCTATACTGCAAATTTTCCTCTATGAAAGGGAAGACAACAACTTCTACGTCACACGACTGTACAAAACTTGATATGCGAGATAAATATTAAAATGTATTTTTTAAAATGTTATTTATAGACAATAAAACTGTCTTTCTATATAGCGTTAGTTTTCTCTAACAAAGAGAGGTTACGACATGGAAAATTCAGATCGGGACGAAACTCCGCAGGATTGTAGTATACTATGAGGGTAACAACATATTAAAGCAGTAGGACCCACTATCCACAAAATTTCAAGAAAAAAGCATTTAAAGTTTCAGTAATCTTTAAATACAAGTTATTTCACAAGCGAGCAAGCGCCCCAGTGGTGTGATCCTAAAGCGCGAGTCTGCTAGCCAGACGACTTGGGTTCGAGGCTAACTCGAGACGACTTTTTTTTTTTTTTTCTTCTTTAACTTTTTATTTATTTTTACTTTATTTTATAATTCAATTCAAAATTTGAAAATTTTAATAAAATATTATTTAATGTTTTTGAATATAAAATAAATATATTTTTCTATTTTTAATATTTATAACTTAAAAATACAATAAATTTCTATAACTTAAAAAATAAATTTTAGTTTTATTTTAACTGTAAAATAAGGTAAAACTAAAGAAACTGTTTTTGATTATTCATCGAAATTTATTTTATTTTAGGTATGCTTGAAACAATAGTACATTTTGTTTTTTAAATTAAAAAAATAATAATACAGAGACATGATCATTTTAATTGCATATATAATCACTATCCAAATTAAATAATTACTTCTCCAATAAATACAGTTTCTAAAAAAATTATACGATGCTATTAAATTATTACAGGTAAAGAAATGTTATCTTGTTAATGAACTAAATGAATGTAAATGTTAATGAACATGTTATGAATGTAAATGTTAATGAACATCGTTTCTTTTTCGATAACCACTTCCTTTTTTTTTTTTTTTTTTTTTTTTTTAATCCTTCTGTGCACAAAATAAAATTCCACCTGCCCTCTATTATTAACAAGTTAGAAGCGTTTACGTAATTTATACACATTCAAACAAAATCAGGAAGCTCAAACCAAGATTTAAGTAATACCTGCTAACTAATTTACACTTTGTTTACAGCTTGCTTATTTTTTAATTATTTAAATATTTGTCTGTTTTTCTTTGTTTCTTATTTAGGGTTTTGTAAAACTAAACTTTATTTTTTAAGTTATAGAAATTTATTGTATTTTTAAGTTATTTTATACTCAAGAAAATTTAAATAATTTATTAAAATTTTCAAATTTTGATTTGAATTGAATTGTTAAAATAAAGTAAAAATAAAAAGTTTAGATTACATAAAAAGTTAAAGAAAGAAAGAAAAAAAAGTGTCTCTCGAGGTAGCCTCGAACCCAAGTCGTCTGGCTAGCAGACTCGCGCTTTAAGATCACACCACTTGGGCGCTTGCTCGTTTACGAAATAACTTGTATTTAAAGATTACTGAAACTTTAAATGCTTTTTTCTCGAAATTTTGTGGATAGTGGGTACTACTGCTTTAATATGTTGTTACCCTCATAGTATACTACAATCCTGCGCAATTTCGTCCCGATTTGAATTTTCCGTGTCGTGGTGACCTCTCCTTGTAAGATGAAAATCATTTGCTTTCATCATGTTAGATAGTTTATTAAAACTATTTGCACGTAGTGAATTTGTATAGGAAAATATAGCAGAAAGTCTTGTTGCGGCCACAACATACTAATTTTTTTTCTTAATTAAATAAATTGACACCTTTTTTTCATTAATTTTCTCTAGAAGTAATATATTGAAGGGTTGAATCCACGATCTTCTCGTCATTAATCTAACGCTCTAACCAACTGAGCTAACAAGCCACGGAAATACATTTCACATTCAACTTTGGTGATATAAAGTCAGTAATTTCAGAAATTTATGCATTTTAATTAAAAAATAATCAAAAATTCGGGCTTTCAGGTGCATCAGGAGAGGTTAAAAGGAGCCTGTGTAGATATGATAAATAAGCAAGCGAAGTCTGACGTCAGTCAGTGGCGGATCTACAACTCTCGAGGCCCAAAGCGATAATTTCCCTGCGCCCCCCCCCCCTCTCGCACTTCTTTACTTAAAAAAAAAATTCAGTGCCTTTTTATAGTAATAAATTTAAGATTGATTCAGAAGCCAAACACGTAATAAGAAGGGCAAAGGCATTGGTACCACTTGTGCGCCTTAATGGACCTTATGCACGAGTAGAGATGCAAAACCCCGGGAATTTAAAACCAAGGGAAAAAGCCCGGGAGTTTTGGGGAAAAAACTGGAAACTTTGGGAATTTTGCGGGGGAAAAAACAAATTAGAAATCTCTAAAGCAAATGATATGTTATTTACTTGATATAAATGGCAAATTTAAGGACTTTGATATACTGATAAGCTTATAACATTGTTTTTATTTATCATTCTATTTTCAATTTATCAGAACTGCAGCCAAATCATTATCTTTTCACATATAAACAAGACAAATTTATATTACCTGAAAAGATATTCCAACATAAAACCCTTTTTTACTAGATTTAATAAGGTGATATTTATATAACTAAACACAACTACAAAATATATAAGCTTAAAAGATAATGATATGACTAAGAGAAAATTATTCTTTGAATCATAACATGTTATTTTTCTAAGGCTTGTTGATTGTCAAAAATTAGACTTAGGATTGTTATAAGCATTTTTCTCCAGACACTTCTTACATATAGTTTTTAATTCCACAAGATAACATTATTTCATAAGCCTAAAATTCAATTAGTTTCACTACATTATTCTAGATAGAATAATGTTGCGTACTTGGGGGTTCGTGAGTTGTCCGAGAATGAAAGGCGAAACTTAAAAAAAATTCAATAATTTATTCACAGAAAGTTCCAGAAAAATACAGGTCTATAAACCAAGTATCAGCTTCGATTCAACCAGTAAACACAGCTTAAACTACAGCTGTCAATAGTACTCCAATTTATCAATCAATAGTGCCAATTTGCCAATCAATAGTGCCAATTTATCTCCACAGTACAAACTGTATAGCAATAACACATAGTCTCTTTCAAAGAGGCTCAAAGCAATGCAAGCATTAGCGAAACTGACCGACTCTGATCTCAGACTGAACTGAACTGACTCGCCTTGGCGAGAAAGCGCTCCTTATATACCCCTGTAGAAAAGTGTGAAAAATTCCAGAAATTTCCGTATCTCCTCAGCCAATGAGATTAGAGCTTCCATATTTGATATATCTCTAACTAGCAGGCTACGCCCTCTTCGCTGATCACTATTTTTAAATGAATCGCTATAGTTAATGAATGCTCAAAATTGCATAAATTTTTATCATGCTAAAAAAAAAAAAAAAAAAAAATGTATTTATGGGAGCTATATTTTAGAGCAAAAATCTCGCATATATCTTTTTTCCTGTTTGCGATATAAAGGACTATTTCAAATCATGTTTTGCCCCTTCTCCCCCCTCTCGGGGCCTGAATTTCTAAAATTCCAGAAACTGGTTTTTATGTATTTGTATTAGCTATATATTAGAGCAAAAATTTCACGTATCTGTTTTTTGTTTGAGATATATACATTGTAAAAAAATGACTATTACCAACTGCAAGAAACTCTCTGTGATTGGAGAAAATAATTTTCTCCAATCAGAGAGTTTCTTGCAGCTGGTAATAGTTATTTTTTTACAGTGTAGGAGCATGTGAAACCACGTTTTGCGCATGTGAAGACACGTTTTACCCCCTTTCCCCCCCTTGGGTACCGAATTTCTAAAATTTCAGAAATTGGTTTTTGGATATTTATGTTATCCGTAAAATTTTTGCTTTAAAATATAGCTATCTGTTTTTTCTTTGAGATATGAAGTTTTTTGTGAAATCACACTTTGCCCCCTACTCCCCCTTGGGGATTGAATTTCGCAAAATCGCTTCTTAGGGGGGTGCTTACACTATAAGTTCAATAATCTGACCCAGTTTAGAGTCAGTGGCTCCGGTAGATTTTGCTATGCGTTGATGAGTCAGTGAGTGGGTGGAAGTACTCTTTAAAATGTATAGAGATGAGGATTTTCTCGCCAAGGTCACCAAAAAATCGCCAAGGCAGGAAAAAGTGGCCAAATTTAGCGCCAAATCCATTACCTGCTTTATTGGAGCTTTCCAATGCGTTTTTAAGGGGAAATTCGGCTATTTTAACGCTAAAACGACTAGAAATGCACAAAATTAGCACTTTATCAACTTACTAAGCCTCTTTTGAAAGAATCTATACAAAAATAAACACAATTATTTACAATTTTGTAACAATAACATGTTTATTAGCTACTTTTGTACTCAGTCAAAACAATTGTTATTTTTCCTTTAAGCACTACAAATTTTAATATTATAATTGTTATTAATATAAAGTTTTATATAAATAAATAAAATTAGACTTTCCACTTATGATTCAGTTGGTAAAAATGCTAAGTTCTTTTAGTACATTTATGTATATTGGCCTGTTTCACATTTTCTGTGCATTAAAAACGCTATTCAGAAGGCAGTGGACATTATAAGCTCTTTCGTAAATTATTGTCTCAAAATTAAGAAAACTGTCAACTAAAATTTAACAATACAAGGTATATTAAAATTTCTTCTAAATTATTTAAAATTGTTAGAGCAAGCTAATTTTATATTAAATCTTTATTAAATCTTACAAAAATTATTGCAAAGACACCTTATTGGCAAAAAATGCCCAAGAATAGAAAAGATATCTTAAGAACATAACAAAATAATATTAATGAATAACGACAGAAACTTACCGTTAGTGTTAGCAACGAATTATAATTATTTTCTTCGTTTACGGAATGAATATGAATATCGAAGATGCTAGAATTAGCGGGAAAGGGAAATGGAATCTACACAGAAGTTAAAGTTGAAATAAGGATCGAAAGCTGTTTATGCACAAAACATATTTAGCAAAAGTTATAAAAATATTCAAAATTTTCAATTTTGTCTTAAATTTCCAGGTGGAAAAAACAGTGTTTTCAAAGCCTTGCATCACTATGCACGAGTGGCAACGGCTGCGGGTATTTACAGATTTAAATGACTGGTATTGGCTGATAAAGAAGTAAATAAAAGTTTCGACCTCAGCCTTTGGAGTAGAAACTTTTATATACCCGCAATGACGCGCGGTGTATAAGTTCCATTCATTAGGCTTAACATAAATGATTCTTTTTTTTTTTGGGGGGGGGGGGGAAGGGGAGTTGTCGCTCTGTGGTCACATTTTGTACATTAATGCTCTTTAGACAGGAACCTACGACTTGCAAAACTGCAGGGAATTTTTCAGGTTAAAATAATGGAACGGCAACTTCATCAAATATATATATATAATTTAAAAGTTAAAATTTATAAATTTAAAATTTTTCGGAAGCACCCTCATGGCTCGGGGCGGACCGCCCCGCCCTTGGTACGCCACTAACGTCAATGCCAGCCGGTGGGGCCAAGAAAAAGATTTTCCATGTTAATAATCGCTCATTGGATTTTTTGTAAAAAAATTATGATTAAGGAAAACCATTCCCTGATTTTAATCCCCATATTTCGGTATAGTTATAAATTAGTTATTGTGCACATGTGTTAGATTAAGTTAATTTGCTGTCAAATTGACAAAATTTTAAATTTCAAAATTCTGTCGTTCTTGGCGTTTTTTTGTATTTGGCAATCAGAAACGTAATACGAAAATATACATGCCAGATATCGTATCCACTTTCATAAAATATATTGAACGAAATACTGTTTCATATTATTGATTGCTCTCTTAATATACGTTGTTAAAATATCCATGATTTTTGAAAGGAATTAAATTTGGTCGCCAGGTAATTTGGCGAATTTTTTCCCCACCAAGGATGATAGATATCAAATTCGTTCCGTTGCAACATATTAGTATCTTATTCTAGCTAAGGCTACTATATAACAGGCTGAATCATTCGCCACCATTTGTCCGTCAAGTCTTGTCATTGCTAAAACTAAGACTATTGTATATGACTATTATGAGACTAGCAGGCAACGCCCGCTTCGCTGGTCCCTATTTTTAAATGAATCGCTCTAATTACTGAATTCTCAAAATTGCTTTCATTTTTATCACGTGAAAAGAAAAGAGAAACAAAATCTGATCAGGAAAAATGTCGCACCGGGTTTTCACTGCCTTCGGAAAAAATTCCCAAAATGCTCTAACTCTTATTTCTATTATTTTCTCCCTTCGCCCCCCCCCTCCCGTCTATCCTAATAATTTTACGAATTCGAAAATATCCGCAATCGATTTGTAGGTATCAAAAACCCCTATGCACCAGTTTTGAACTATCTATCTCTATTTTTATTTTTTGGCCCCTCCGTCCCCCCCCCCTTCCCGCCCCTCCTAATAACTTTACACTTTCGAAAATATCCCCATTCGACTTGCAGGCCTCTAAAACCTATCTGTACCAATTTTGAACGGCCTAACTGTATTTCTATTTGTTTTTGCCCATAGCCCCCCCCCTTCCCACCCCTCCTAATAATTTTACAACTTCGAAAATATCCGCAATCGATTTGTAGGTATCGAAAACCTCTATATACCAGTTTTGAACGATCTAACTCTATTTTTATTCCCCCCCCTCTCCCCTACTCCCCTTCCTTCCCCTCCTAATAACTTTACACAATCGAAAATATCGTCATTTGACTTGCAGGCCTCTAAAACCTATCTGTATCAATTTTGAACGCCCTAACTGTATTTCTATTTGTTTTTGCCCCATAGCCCCCCGCCCCCCCCCTGCTGCCCCACCTGGGGGCTGAATTTCTAAAATTCCAGAAATTGGTTTTTAGATGTTTGCATTAGCTATATTTTAGAGCAAAAATTTCACGTATATCTATTTTTTTGTTGCAGATATATAGGATTATGCGAAATCACGTTTTATGCATGTGAAATCACGTTTTGCCCTCCCCCGCCCCCCTTTGGGACCGAATTTTGAAAATTCCAGAAATTGGTTTTTAGACATTTGTATTAGCTATATTTTAAAGCAAAAATTTTACGGATATCTGTTTTTTTGTTTGAGATATGAAGGATTTTGTGAAATCAAGTTTTGCCCCCCCTCCCCCCCCTTGGGGGGCGATTTTTGTAAAATCGCTTCTTAGTGGATGCCTACGTCATAGAAAGAACATTGTCACGAAATTTCATGCTTCTAGGTCCAGGGGTTCGGTCTGGGCGTTGATAGATCACCCCCTCACTCACTCAGGAAGTGTTCTTTTATATATAGAGATTATATAAGACTAGTATATAATAGTCTTAGGTTTGACAGTGACGAACTACCATATAAGATTATTATATGAGACTATATAAGACTATTATATAGTAATCTTAAGTGTAGCAATGACGGACTTGACGTACAAATGGCGACGAAATGGTTCAGCCTGTTATATAGTAGTCTTAATTCTAGCCTGATGGCTAGAGCTATACTGATGGCTAACCTTATATTGGATACTTTATTCGGACATTTGAAAACGAATTTGATGTCAAATTATGATAGAATATTTATCATTTTCGTTTTTATTAGTACATTAGTTGGATATTATTGTATAAATATTACCCTTTGAAATGAAATGTTTGTTTACGCTTACATTCGAAAATGGAAGTTTATTTATTTATTTTTTCTAGAATTTTTGAAATTTTAAAATTTATCATTTTTTTACTGCAAAAGTAACGTAACTTTTTCGAGGACGGCTGGTCACCCCAATTATAAGCTAAGTGAGAACCATTGAGTTAATAAACGGATTTTGTAGCTTCGAACCCATATAACCCCCACTATTATTGTTTTCAACTTTTTGTGCACGGATATTGCTACCTGTTGCCCATAACTGTAATAGACTAATACTGATTTTGGTTTGAATAGCAGACGAATTGTTTATTTTTGGCGTCTGTGATTTAATATTTCGCTAACTGTAAAGTTAAATAATGAGATGGCTTGTTTTTGTAGTTAACTGAAGTTTAACGAGGCATAAATTACAAACTTATAAGAATAGACGACGTTCTTATATTTGGAATCTTTTGTTGGCATCCATTGATTCCGTAACAGGTGGTTAGGTGCGGAAAACAAAGAAACGAACTTTTTGATTTAAACATTGTTATTTAAATCATGACTAACAGGTAAAGATAAACTATAACAATTATTGCGGTAGCCTAATTTTACACAGTGAAATTCATTTATTTTATAAATTTAGTGCAAGAATATTGGTTTTGTTAACTAAAATATATATGCATAGTAATAAGTATTTTTCTTTCAGTTGTTTTATACCCAAGTTCATCATGGTGAACTTAGAGAACTATGTGTTGAATATATGGCTCGTAATAGACGCATATTTGAACCGGTAAGTAAATTACATAAAATAATTAAGCTATCAAAAAAAAGTAAAATTCTAATTCATTAATACTGTGAGATGTTTGGTGAAGATTTTTATATTATTCAGACATCGGAAGGTTTTTGATTTAACTATATACATTTTTACTAATAATTTAGTTTCATAACAAATTGGATGGAATAGAAAAGAATAACGATTTTGAATGCTAGAAAACACATAATTGTTACATAAGTTCTCGAGATGAAACCAGAGAGATTTGTTGGTAGTTCATATAAACACTGATCATTGAGTTAAAAATAATTTGTGATCGCATAGTTTCACAAACTTTTGTAATTACTCTTTGAAGCATCTCGCCACATCACTCTCTTCCCAGTGACAAAATAAGTTAAAGGTAGCAAGGATTGAACCAAATTCAGTGACCAGACCTTGTGATGTATGGTTGTTCAGTCACTGGGCCAGGCTGCTGTGGTAGATTTGTTGATGGTAAGAGGAAAAAAATTTTGCTCCTCCTAGAACTGCATCTATAAATGCTGGTTTTAGTCTATGTTCACCTTTTGGAACTTAAAAATTTTGGTGAATGTAAATGTTTCTGTTTGCGGGAAACTCGAAATAGTCCAACGGCTGTGAACTACTACAGTTGCTGTCTTGACACAAGAAGACATGACATCAGGATAATGCACTACGAAAAAAAATTAGTCGGCTGGTAAATTAGTTGCTTAGGACAGGGGGGATTATTGACATATGTTTTCTCAGTCAGACTTGGTCCTCTTTAATAGATGTTTAAAGTCCAAGAAGAATGGTAAGTAAGATTTCTACCCAATGTTCTGTTGCATGACACCAGATTGCTGGTTTAAGGCATCTGTGAAATCATTTGATGAGTCCGTTGGATGCTGGGTAGTAAGGTGCTGTGTGGATGAGGTTGACTCTTATTTTTGCTAAACTTTGGAATATTTGTGAATTAAATTGACATCCATGATCAGTAGTGATATGGAGTGGTACGCTGAATCTACAGATAGATTCACAATAGAATGTGGAAGCAACTGTATCTGCTCCTGCTGTAATGTCAACTACCGGAATGGCCTCTGGCCAATGAGTAAATCTATCAACCATGGTTAAGAGGTACTGGTATCCTCTTGACTGAAACAGATCTCCGACTAAACCCAGGTGGACATGCTCAAAATGAGAATTTGGTGTGGCTAAAAACTGTCCAGAAGGACTAGATGTGTGTTGATTAATTTTGCTTCGTTGACGTGGAATGTAGGAACAAGCTTATTTGGAAATGTCGGATTTCATAGAATGCCAACAAACTTTCTTTAATAAGCTGTATAGTTGCATAACACCAGGATGCCGAGTCCATGAAATTTGTCAAATTTTGCGATGCATGTCCTGGCGTATAAATGGACAGATTTTTTTTTTTTTTTCTGTTGAGGCATCACAGAATAATTTAGCTGAGGAAGCACTTTTATTTGGAAAATTCTTAAGTTCCAAACTTGATGAAAAAAGGTTTTGTAACAACTCGACAAGTTCACTTTCACTGTCAATCTTCTGTAACTCAGCCATTGTTGTCAAACAGATCAAAATGGTGCATGGTTAGATATATATACCCACATCAGATATGTGGTACTGATGCGGGTAAATGCATCGGCAACACTGTTGTATTAGCCACTAGTGTGGCAAATGTTTGTCATCTCAATTTCATTAGACAATTCTTTAGAGTTGAGGTGTATATTTATCTAGCTTTTGTGTAAAAGTATAACAAAGTTTGTGATCTGTGAATATAGTAAATACTCTAGTTTCAATCATATACCTGAAGTAAATGAAATGTTTTATATTTGACATATATGTAAGACATTAGATTTTTATAAAGATTATATTGGTAAATTTTATTATTAAGCTATTGTATAGCTTTTATCGCGGGCTTTGAGCGCGGCGACCGAATCAATTCCGTAACGAAAAAAAAACCTAACACAGTTCGGCAGACTTCGGTAGACTTCGGCTGTACGAAGCTCGCACGGATCGAGACGAGCTGCTCCGAAATCGGACGAATACGTAAGCAGCTGTTTGTGAGAAAGTATATATGTGTATAGGTATATATCATCTATGTACAACAGTGAATAGCTGTACACGTAAAATTTGTGTATAAAGTAGATCAGATAAAACTTGAATATCCCCATTCGACTTGCAGGCCTTTAAAACCTATTAAATACCTTTTTTCTATTAAAATTTGTTTTCTTATCGGTCACCACGCTCAAAAAGTGTAACTTGAATTAATATCAAAGAAAAAACTTGAATATCCCCATTCGACATGCAGGCCTTTAAAACCTATTAAAATACCTTTTCTCTATTAAAATTTGTTTTCTTATCATTATTGTTATCTTATACATTAATATCAAAGTAAAAACTTGAATATCCCCATTCGACTTGCAGGCAATTAAAACCTATTAAATACATTTTCTCTATTAAAATTTGTTTTATATCGGTCACCACGCTCAAAAAGTGTAACTTGAAATAATATCAAAGAAAAAACTTGAATATCCTCATTCGACTTGCAGGCCTTTAAAACCTATTAAATATCTTTTCTCTATTAAAATTTTTCTTATCGGTCACCACGCTCAAAAAGTGTAACTTGAATTAATATCAGAGAAAAAACTTGAATATCCCCATTCGACTTGCAGGCCTTTAAAACCTATTAAAATACCTCTTCTCTATTAAAATTTGTTTTCTTATCATTATTGTTATCTTATTCATTAATATCAAAGAAAAAACTTGAATATCTCCATTCGACTTTCAGGCCTTTAAAACCTATTAAATACCTTTTCTCTATTAAAATTTGTTTTCTTATCGGTCACCACGCTCAAAAGTGTAACGTGAATTAATATCAAAGAAAAAACTTGAATATCCCCATTCGACTCGCAGGCCTTTAAAACCTATTAATTACCTTGTCTGTATTAAAATTTGTTTTCTTATCGGTCACCACGCTCAAAAAGTGTAACTTGAATTAATATCAAAGAAAAAACTTGAATATCCTCATTCGACTTGCAGGCCTTTAAAACCTATTAAAATACCTTTTCTCTATTAAAATTTGTTTTCTTATCATTATTGTTATCTTATCATTATTGTTATCTTATACATTAATATCAAAGAAAAAACTTGAATATCCCCATTCGACTTGCAGGCCTTTAAAACCTATTAAATACCTTTTCTCTATTAAAATTCGTTTTCTTATCGGTCACCACGCTCAAAAAGTGTAACTTGAATTAATATCAAAGAAAAAACTTGAATATCCCCATTCGACTTGCAGGCGTTTAAAACCTATTAAAATACCTTTTCTCTATTAAAATTTGTTTTCTTATCATTATTGTTACTTATTCACTAATATCAAAGAAAAAACTTGAATATCCCCATTCGACTTGCAGGCAATTAAAACCTATTAATTACCTTTTCTCTATTAAAATTTGTTTTCTTATCGGTTACCCCGCTCAAAAAGTGTAACTTGAATTAATATCAAAGAAAAAACTTGAATATCCCCATTCGACTTGCAGGCCTTTAAAACCTATTAAATACCTTTTCTCTATTAAAATTTGTTTTCTTATCGGTCACCACGCTCAAAAAGTGTAACTTGAAATTATATCAAAGAAAAAACTTGAATATCCCCATTCTACTTGCAGGCCTTTAAAAACCTATTAAAATACCTTTTCTCAAAAAATAGAGTTAGATCATTCAAATTTGGTACATCGAGGTTTTCGATACCTACAAATCGATTGCGGATATTTTTGATATATTCTCATTGCGGATATATTCTCATTTATTCAATAAAAGAAAAAAAATTTGTTTTCTTATCGGTCACCACGCTCAAAAAGTGTAACTTGAATTAATACCAAAGGAAAAACTTGAATTAATATCAAAGAAAAAAAAATACTGCATAAATAAAATAAATAATTATAATTGCACAAGTTGATAAAAAATGCTATGCAATAGCTTTACCGCGGCAGTCCTCGAGTGCCACACGTATTTTTTTTTAGTACAGTCGAACCTTGTTAACATGAATCTAAAGGGAGATTAAAAAATTTGTTCATATTATCAGTAGTTTATGCTATCAGTAACTAATCCTCCATATAAGTAAACTAATCTTCATCTTCTTCCAGTTCATGTAAAAAGTAATTCACGTTAACGAGGTTTCACTGTAATAGTAATACATTGTTAATGTTGTAACATTTCCATTACAACATTTGTTGTTGATGTGGTTATAATTATTTTGTTTTTTTATTATAAAATATGAATTTGAATAGGGAAGTAATTTTGCTGATCTTATGGATAGTAGTTTAGTTTTATTAAAATATATGGTGGACATGATTCACAAATTTCTTGCTTTTACTTTACATTGAAGTGCATGTGCTGTGAAATATTTTTAACAAAAACTGAATAAATATTATGATAATTTATAAATTATTCTTTTCAATAAATCCCTATAAATTTGCTCGATAATGTTAAGTATCGGCTTAAGTTTTTAAAAAAATTTTAAGCAGATATTTAATGTTTTGTTTATATCTATTTTGTTAACATGTAAACACCATCATTTGCATGTTGATAAATTTTATAATGAAAAATGATTTAAATAATCTCTCCTCCTCTTCCCTTATAAATATTTCTGTAGTTTATACAGTAAATTGTTTTTCTAAATATTTAATGTATGGCTGTCGTTGTTTTTGGAAATTTGTATCAGGTTAGAATATGTAATTATCCGACGCTTCTTTTTTAATTTATTAACCCCTTGGGTACGGATTTATTTGAGAAAATATTTGCATGTGGAACGGATATAATTTTTGGTTGCTTGGAGTAGTTTGTAAAAGCAGTACATTTTACGTAAGAATTTATTTATTTCTAAAATATTGCTGACATATGTAGTATTAAGATGTCTTCAAGTAATTAGAATTGCAAAAGAAAAATAAACAAAAAAAGTGAATGACATGTCTCAGTCGTCAAATGTACCCAAGGGGTGAAGTTTACAATAAATTGCCCTTTTTAATTTTTTTTAAAGCTTCATTTCTTTCTTTTTCACTTTTTATTACATGCTTTTTTTTTTTTTTTTTTTTTTAATCGTTTTACTATAAATATTTGCTTTTGTAATGAGCTGTCATCTTTACAGCTTGTAAATCAAGACTTTGATGAGTATTTGGAGAAAGTAAAGCTTGAAAAGGTAACTTATTGTTGTTGCTAAATTAAAATATTGGAATTTTAAGTTTATTATTTTTATTAATACTTAGATTATATAGATTTCAGATGGTTTTAAGCATCCCCCCCTCTCTTTTTAAAATAAAATAGTTTTTTTCAAAAATAAGGGGGTATTTAAAAGATCTTAATTTTATAAAAATTAAGACCCCTTAGAAAAAGTGTACCAAATTTTTGGGAGATAAGCTGCAGCTTATACGTGTTTAAAAGTTTAAAATCGGCTACTGTGACCTATCTAACAGTGTGGCCTATCTGTTGGAGAAAAAATATAGAAATTTTTTTTTCCTTGTAAAAATATTTTTATTAGTGATCTTTATCAAAAAAAAAAAAATAATTTGTAAATCAGAAAGAACTTATGTTATTTTATTGGTTTATTTATTATTATTTTGTCCTTTTTTAGTTTTCAACCTGAAAAACTCTTTATTATTACACAAAATCAAGCAAACAAGTTCAGTGATCAATTTTCATGGCCATTTTGATAGCATCCATAACATTAATTCATCAGTTGATATTTTAATTTAAAATAATTTTTTTAATACACATCCAGATCGCAAAATTTTTTTTTATAATTTTAATTTCAAAAGTGCAGAATGTGTAAAAACCAAACAATTTTCTATTAAAACTATATCAAGTGATTTCTATTAAAACCTTTCTTGCCTAATTAATCTTTAAACTTATTTTAACATTTGTTTTGTGAAATTTTCTAGTTTATAATTTTATCTTTTTACATATAATTTTTTTAAGAGGTAAAAACAACAAGCATCTTAAAATTTTAGAAAGCATGTCAAATAATTCTGATAATCATTCATAATGATGAATTAAAACATTAAAAATGGGGGGAAGGATCAGCTGAAAATGTAGTTGGAATGTTAGCTTATTTTTGATAAGTTTTATCCAGTATTTTAACTTAATTCACCTAATTAAAAATAGTTGAAAATAATAAGAAAACAGGGTTCCCACGGTCCTTGAAAGTCCTTAAGAAGTACTTGAATTTCATTTTCTTTTTCAAGGGCCCTTGAAAGTACTTGAATTTTGTGCAAAATCCTTGAATTTTCCACTCCAATAGACAGGCTTGGTGCGAATTCTGTCAAGGCTAAACTATCTCCATCTCCACATGCGCACGCCATTGTCTAATATAATGATTTTGTCATAAAATTCTTATTTCATTGTCTTGCTTTTGCATATAGTTTCAGCTTATTTGGGTTTTTTTTTTTGCCAGTCTCATACCTGTTTGATGGACTGGTCATTAATTTTGAGCAGAAAGTGACTAGACCAGGACTCAAACCTAAAAACTTTGGAATAATCATAATCATTCCAAATCTTGAACTAATCGTTTTTTGACTCTTGTAAAAGTTAATTAGGTCAATCCATCAAAAATGTGTCGGGAAAACAGGCAAAGTTATTCTAATTATAAAAAAAAATATTACTAATGAAAGTAGTTACTAAAGTTTTGTGTATATGCCTAGCGTTCTGCGATTTTCCCTTAGTCCTTGAAAAATTTCAAATAGGCCTTGAAAAGTACTTGAAAAGTCCTTGAATTTTTTTCTTTTTTAAGAGTGGGAACCTTGGAAAAGAATAAAGGGAAAATTTAATGTGATCGAAAATGTCAGTCTTTTCTACTTTGTACTGTATAAGATTTTAACATTTCATTACTAATGCATTAATATTAATAATTGAAAAGGAAAATTAAATGCTCAAAGAAAATACATTAATATTTACGATATTGCTGTATGTGCAAAGAATTGTTTTAGTAATAGATTATTTGGTATATGCCGTGGCTTATTCGCCGATGCGACTTATCTCATGAAAATTGATTTAATTTTGGTGATTTTTCGTTGGTGCGGCCTATACAGTGGTGGGGCTTATCCCCCGGAAATTGCGGTACTTGCAGTAGTCAGGACAATTCATGGGTAGTTTCTCATCTGAAATTAAAGAAACATTTTTTGTTCATTTTTAGTACAGTTGAACCTCAAAAATCCAGAATCATGTGATCTTGACAATTCCGAATTTCGGAGATTTATTAAAAAAAAAAAAAAAAAAAAAAATTTATATGGTTATAACAACATACAGAATGCAATTTTTATGCTAGTGAAAGTAAACGACAATCGAATTAGCAAACTAAATATTAAAGCAGGAATATAAAAAAGAAAGAAAAAAAACTTTTACTGAATAAATTATATAAACACAATAAATATAATGGACAACAGATAATGCCTTAAACTATTTATTCGTTATAAAAAAAAAAAAAAAAAAAGAAACTTATGGAAACTGATAAAATATTTATTTTTTTTCAGTGATTGAAAGCTGTTTCACTGAAGTGGGAATATTGTTCCTTTTTTCTCTTTTTTATTTCAGTTTTTTAATCCTTGATTTTATAAAGCATAAAGCCTTTAATTAACAGTCAATCAGCATAAAAATGTGGATTATGTCCATATTTATGTGTTTGGGGTTCAATTAAAAGAATTTTAAATGGCATTTCAGAAGAAAAGTGGGATATGAGGTACAGCAGAGTCTAATTAAAAAAAATAAAACTAAAATCTGAAAAATGTCTGGATTTTAGAGATTTTTGGATGTCCAGATTTTCGAAGTTTAACTGTGTAGAAGTATAGTTTGTAATTAAACGAAGGATTAAAAAAAAGATTCAGCAGAGTTATATGCAAAATAGTACAAATTTTGATACAATTTATCCCATGTATAACCTTGTAAAATTAGTTGTTATTGGGAGGGAGGGGGAAAAAATTAGGAAAAAGCAATTAAAGTTTACAGTAGGAATGTAAAAGTAACCGAATGAGACTATCTCCTAGGCTTCCATTCACTCAAAACTTTGGGTAAATATTCTACACATAAGATTAAAATAATAATGGATTTTTTAAAATTTTTCAAATTTATGTGTAACATCTTAAAGTTTAGTATTGTGTTTTGCAGATAGTGACTCTCATCCATTTTTTAAATTGTTATGAAAATTTAAGTTTTTTAAGAATGCTGAATATTATTATAAAGTAGTTATACAGATTTATTAAAGAAATAAGTTTTTTCAAAAGTGACTAAACAATAACATTGATTTAATTGCAATTCATTTTTACGAAAGCTGTTGGTTCTTTTTTTAATTTTATTTTTATAAAATTTATAGGATGTTTTTTGTATAATCATTCATGCCTTTTCTAGGAATGGGTAGGAGAAGTGGAAATGAAAGCCTTGTCCTTAAAATATAAGTAAGATTATCTCAGTTTGCTCTATTCTTTATATCATTAAATGTACATTTACTTGCAAATAAAAGAACTTGTAAATATTTTGTTTTACAGGTTAGACTTCGTAGTATATTATGATCCAAACAAACCTCCTTTGAAAATTAAAGTTCCTGCACCTACTCGAACAGTAAGAAATTTTCTCATTTATTATAAAAGTAATTTTTTTTAGTGCTGTTGTCTTACTTCATTTAATCTGCAATTTTGTTTTTAATCTTTTTGATTTTTATCTATCATATAAAATTCTATAATCAGAGGTTAATCCAGAATAAATTTAGTACCCCATTGAGGTACCTTCACAAAGTCAAATTTTGGCAATGAGGTACCTTCACAAAGTCAACTTTTGGCAATGAGGTACCTTCACAAAATCAATTTTCAGCAAAGAGACACCTTCACAAAATCAACTTTCAGCAAAGCAGCACCTTCACAAAGTCAATTCTCAGCAATATTCTTATAAGCTTCGCTGCATCAAACATATAAAAATACCCTCAGTTTGAATATTTACTGAAGAAAATTGTAAATATCTAAGTAAACACCTTATCTTACGCATAAGAAATAACTGGCCAACATATATATTTATTTTACAACTGTTCCATTATATTTTTTAAACGTATTTTAAAATTTTAAAAATCTCTTTGTGCATTTTTGGTTAATTGTTCTGAAGCATTATTTTCACAAACTTACTTGATTTTTTCACAAATTATTTTATAAATTCACAAATGGGGTACCATTTTTAAAAAGCTGGATTAAACCCTGATAATTTATTTTTAATTTTGGTATGGTTGTTCATTGGTTGTTTCTTCACTCGCACCAGTCATTCATTATGTGACTATACCATACTTAAGTTACTATTGGGAAATTTCATAGAGCTAACCATGACTATTTAAAAAAAAAAAAAAAGCAACTTTATTTTCAGTAGACATCTAAAATTGGACTAAAGCACAGTTATCTGTAGAAGCTACCTTTATCTCTTCAGTTTTCAAAGTGATTTTTTTTTAATCATGAAAATTGTTTAAAATTTTTACATACTTTAATTTTTCTCTTGGTAAAATGAACAATAAATTTCAAAATGTCTCTTATAAGTAAATTCTATTGAACATAAAAAAAAAAAAAAATCCTTAAATAGTTGCTGAGGTTTCATCATTTTGAAGATCATGAATTCATGGAAAAAATTCAAACTGAGAAACAGCAATTTAATAATTTCAAATCAGTTAAAAATATTTTAAAAGACCCATAAGAGTTGTTGCCTGACTAAATATTTTATTGAACTGACCTAATATAGCTCAATTTATATGTATTAAATGGGCATGTAAGCTTTTATACTAAATCTTCAGTGTGTTTGTTTAACCACTTCACCGGCTATCCCGAGATAACTTGGCGGGAAATTTAGCCTTCAACACACAACAGTGACCAGTGAAGTGGTTAATAGTGAATATCAAAATGTAAGTTATAATTTTATCTTAGTTTACAATTATATATTAATATAAATTCAATTCCAAATGAAAGATGGACGTTGAATCATTCAATCATCAAAGTCACGTTGAATCATTCTGTACAGAATTGAGTCAAATCTTAAAAAGTGCGAGTCAATTTCCAAGTAATTGTCTTAAACATGAGTAAGTGTAAAGACATGATTCTATTTTAGATATATTTGAGTATGAAAATTTATATTGAAAAATATGAAATTGTAAACCAAGATAAAATTATACTTACATTTTGATATTCACTATGAAACAAATTTATCTGTTATTTATGTGAAGTAAATAAAACAATTTTTAGAATAAAATTTAAAAGTATAAATTTTTGTGTTTTTATTATTGCCAATATTAGATTTTAAATTAAAGGTTTAAAATTGGTAATCCTCTTTTATTTTTAAAAAAATTAAAGATCCTTTTAACTCCTTACCTACCTGCCAATGAAAAATTAAGAGATTTGTGCCCAGTACCGCCATTTTTCACGGTGCACATTATGTATTTATTGTTCCAGAAACATTCCCCTTTCAGATTTCTCTCAATTTCCTATGTTTTCTGAAATAATTGACACTGTTTTTGAAAGATTTACTTAACACGTTGAGTGTTATGTCAGCCATCGGTGGCTGACACTGAACTTTCTGTTCAGGCCGTGTCAACCACCAGTGGTTGACAGTGTAAAACATGATATAAAATTAAAAAATCTGCCTTGTGTTAAATTTTCTTAATTTTTATTTATTACAGGATGTCATTAAGGCCCTTTTTAATAAATTTTATTGAAACACAGTAAATGTAACACATTTCTAAGCAGCATGCATGGCCTGATGATTTATTTAAGAATTCATGTGGCAATGTGTTAATTTCGTTCCAAAACTATGGGACCAGTTTCACTGGTAGCAGTGTAACGTAAAGGTTCATACATCAAAAAGCATGCCTGGGTCAGTAAACTCATTGGCTTAGCAAGACTGATACATATACCTGGGGCAGTTATGGGGTTAAATAAATAAAAAGGCTTTTTAATTTTTTTTTTTTTTTTTTTTTTTAAATCTAATTTTAAAAAGGTTTATAAAATTATAAGAGCAATGTCTTAAATAATCTCTTTTGATACTTTCCATTTTAAATTTTCAAAATGTTTGATAATTGCATAAAAATCTGATATTGCTGTTTGAATCTAAGCTGAAAGTAATTAAATTTGTCTCATTCTGTTTGGCGAGTTTGCTCTGTTAATCCTTTTTTATTCTATTTTGCATACTAAAATTGCTTTACAATCTTAAGCAGTGTTTAATTGTATGATAAATGTAATACTAGCTAGGATTGAAGAATCGGGGTGCAGATCTTCCATTTCATAAAATACCAGTTTTAACAGTTCTTTTACATGCCAATGTTCCTTTTTAAGGAACATCATGATTAATATTTTTTTAAAAATAAACTGTTACATCTGTAAATTTAAAACTGATATGGTTTATTAATGAAGGTATGATTGATTTTTTGATATAATCCTTTTTTTCCAAATATAAAAATTTCAGGGTAAAAAAAATTCTAAAAATCGGCATTTTTTACAATATGCAAGAAAAAAGTATTCCTAAAAATTAAAATTCATCTAAAAATTCTCTTATCATTCTTGAAAAGGTTCATTTTAATGAGATGATAATAAATGAAATTAAAATAATAACAAGAAATCTTTCTTAAATTTTGCCTAAAAATACAATATTCCATAAAAGGAACATTGGCATGTAACAGTATATACAATTTCAGTGATATACCAGATATTCATTCTTTTATTACATTTTAATGCATAGATTGTTTATATGTGCTAGATATAAATGTGTGAAGAACATTTATAATGCATTATTTATTTCTAAAGGGTGAGGAACTTCAGAGGGGGAAGGGGTTGGGGAAATGTCTGCGGAGAAGCGCAATTAGTCATCGATGCAAGCAAGAAATAAGTGCGCTTCATAAGAGTTGCTTGTTTATTTTAGGTTTTAGGTCTTTTCGAGAGAGAAGGATTACTTTAAATTGAAGAGAGATTACTTTAAATTTGCTTAGAGCAAAGCTGAAAATTCGCATTATACCTGGACCCCATGCCCATCACTCGGAAATTTCGAGAAAATCTGACACTCACTACATTGTTTCTGCGGCACAAGGGAGATGTGTAGTTTGCCAAAAAAAATGCACATTACAAGTGTTTTGAATGCAAAAAGAGACTCCATATACATTGCTTCCCACAATATCATGGACATTTAAAAAAAACTGCTAAAAAGACAGATAAAAAGTATTGGGGCTTTATTATGTTTTAAAATTTTAATTTCTTGTGCCTAGTAAAATCTTTATTTTTTTTCTTGGTAAGTTATTTTCTATTTTCTAAATTGCATTTGATTCATAGTATTTCTATTGTTGTATACATAGTCAAGAGTTTGTGAATGTAATTTTTTTTTTCTGTACTTTTTACATTGCAATTCTATTAAAATATTTAGATAATTTAAAAAATATGTAAAATTTTTAATGAGTTTTCCTTAAATATTAGTAATTTTAATTCAAATTGTAAAATAAAACTTCATTGAAGCAGAAATTTTTTTAAAAAAATTATCATAAAGCGCTTTGTTTTCCTGAAGCGAAACTAGTAGAAAAAAGATAGCGTTACATGCCAATGTTCCTTAAAAGGAACATCATAGAAATCACATAGAAAATAAATTTTTCAGAAATTTTTTTGTTTTATTGGCTTATTGGGTGTATTCTAATGTGATTTTGATGAATTAATTATGTCTTTTACATCTGGATCATAGTGCGGCATGTAAAAGGTTAAATTACAAATACTTAAATTAAGCACATTTCTGTTTAAATATGCAAAAGCAAGAAAATACTCTATCTGTATTTAAGATTGAACCATAAACATTCATATGTTTATCAATTCATTTTTTTTTTTTTTTTTTTTTTTTTTTTTTTTTTTGTAAATATATACATTGAAATATTAGAACTGGCAGTTGGATATTTTTTGGGTGAAAGCTAGAGCAGTGACCATTTTGTGCAATGCCATGATGGAAAAAGACCAAAAATGTTATAGTAAAGTTCTTTAAGAAAAACTTTTTAAAATTTGTAATTATGTTTTATTTTATATGAAATTAATTTGTATGTATAAATGAGTTTGACATTTTTGCCAGGCTTTTAATTTTCTTTTAATTGTAAATACAGTACGAAGAGGCGAAAATCCAGAATCTCCAAAAATCTGGATAATTTGGGTGGTGTTAATCGTCATCATCAACAGCATTTTTTTTTGAGTATAAAGATATCTAAATAAAGAACCGAAAAAGTATTTTATTTCTTATTAATCTTCAAAATCTTCATTTGCAAAGTCTGAAAGAGGAGGGAGAAAATTATAATATTAGTAACAATTCTTAAACATTTATCTAATTGAGAGGGAAATAGAATATAGAATTTAAATTATGCTCAAACTTTTAACTGAAAAACATAAAGTACTAAAAAAGACAAATGTTATTAAAATGGTATGTTTTTTTTTTTTCTTTTTTTATAACTTCTGCTAATTTGTGTATGCAAATATTTCAATAAATCTGTTTTGTTTTTTCAAGTTTAATTTTATTTATTGTTAAAGTTGATGATTAAAAAATATATATACAGGGTTGTCATGGTACCTGGAAAACCTGGAATAGTCAGAGAATTCGAAAATTGACCAAAAAGTCAGGGAATTTGTATATTTTAGTCAGAATCTGGAAAAGTCAGGTACTTTCATACGATGGTTGCTAAAGAAAAAACAATTTTTCCACCAACGTAGGGTCATTTTTCTGTTTTTTTTTTTTTTTTTCCCCCTTCCACGATTTTTTAAACATCGCCAGCCTTCCTTTTCGCTCATGAAAGAAATCTCTTCTGCTTATAAGCAACAGATGCTATCACTGTATGTAACTTTTGTCATATGTATATTTTGTGTTTTCAAGTAGTACCGTAATTATTTTGCCCTCAGCACAACCAGTGCTCAATATATAGTAAACTGGAATTTTCTTAGAACGCACCTGGGAAAAGTCATGGAATTTCATTCTGTTTCAGTGGCAACCCTGTATATATATTTACAGAATATATTTAAAAATTGTAATATATTTTTTACTTGAATTCACCTGTTATCTAAGTATTTAAACCTAAATATATATTTTAGGCATGACCAAAAATTAAGAATCACCGCGGTTCCGACAATTCTGGATTTTCGTCTCCGTACTGTACCTTTTCTTAACACTTAAAAAAAAATTTATTTTCAATTCATCTACTAATATATGTGTATTTAATTATCTTAGATTGTCCTGTCTTGTACTGGAGGCAACCGTTATGATTGTGTGTATTCAAAGTCAGCATTATCAGCTTTAGCTTTCTGTCAAGGTAATTGCTCTTTTTTAAAAATTTGGCACTTAAAAATTTGTTAAATGACATAATTTAATAGCTATGAGATTTTTCTTGTTATTTGACTTTTTTCCTTGGCCATTACAATAATTTTTTTTATTTTTATTTTAAGTGTGTGTTTCTTCTAATGAATGTCAACAAATTGTTTAGTATCGATAGTAAATTTTCTAAGGCTTGGTTTTTACCCTAGAATCAATTAGCTCTCATTTATAAGTATATTTTGTGTTAATCTTTATTGAAGTGACTTGCTCTTTGCATCTTGTTTCAAATCATAATCAAATAAAAAAAAATTTTTAAGCTTTCTAAGCACTTGCACTACATTATCGCTGGAATGAATTTTTTGGTGTTGATGCAACATGCAATCTATTATTTTTAACAAACTAGTTACTAGCTCAGTTTTTCTTCTGCTCTTGCATTAAAAGAAAAAAAAAAACCTTTATAAAAATAACTGTAGTTTAGATTAATGTGTATAGTATTTTAAAGTTTATACTTTTTTTTTTTTTTTTTTTCTAAGAGGAGGGGGGGGGGGGGGGGTGAGGATTTGTTTAAATATTTTAAACCTGAATTTAAGTATTAACAAAATATTAAATGAATGCCCCCCCCCCTTTCCCGCCTCAATCTTTCCTTTCGTTTTTGGAAAAGTTCTGAAACTTATCTCAAAAGCTAAAATAAATCTGTGTCCTCTGATGGCATGACGACACTTTTTGCTGCTCTTGTTACTAAGTAGCACCTCTGAAACATGCATAAATAAATGGAGTATCTCAAGAAATAATAAAAATTATTTTGCACACAACACACAAATAGATTATGCACCATTGCAGACTATCTGTGCTGATTTTAAAAAAAAAAAAAAAAAAAAAAAAAAATCTTGGACTAGTAATAAATTAATTTGTATATATAAATTAAAGATTTTTTTTCCTTTTGTACAGTATGGTACTTGTTTAATTTAGTATGAAAGTTAGACTACAGATTGTACCTTAGCTTTGTCATATGTACACGTTTTTGTTTGTTTTTACATCCTTTAGTAAATAAAGTATTATTAGTAAATAAAATATTACTGTACTGTGAATATTTTCACTGTTTGTATTATGCTTTATATACAAATGCAGTCAAGTTTTTGAGCTAGAATATTTTTCTCATTTGCCCTTAATTTTTAGCCTTTTTATCTGTGATTCACATTATCTGAATAACCTGCACTACTCAATTTCACAAATAATTAGGAGTTCTAATAATTAATAGGAGTTTTTTAATAGGAATAAAATGAATCTAATGTGGGGAAATTTCCAAAGGCACTCATTACTAGAGTTTGAAACTTTTGAGGGAATATTCTAGGCAAATTGTACTATAAATAAGGTAATATATAATTTTATCTTCATTTTAAAAATGATTTTCTTTTAAATCAAATTCTACAAGATAATTTGTTGAGTTAAATAATACACTGCCGGAAAAAAAATCCCAACACCAGGAAGGAGCTGTGCTAAATAAACGAAATTTGGTAGGCGTGTTTATACATCTGAAAGATGACGTCGATTCAAATTTCAAGCTACGCGCATAAGTGTGGTGCTAGTAGTGACACTATGGACATGTAAAATGAGGTTTGCTTTAAATAAGCGCTGTAAGGTTCGTGATCGTTATTTACAGTTGAGATTTGACGTAGTGGGTTAATGTTAGTCAAGGATGCCTCTAAGAAGACGAAGAAGCCATTATCAACAGCTAACTGAGTTTGAACGAGGTCGTGTAGTAGGGCTAAGAGAAGGTGGGTTTTCTTTCCGCGATATTGCAGAAAGACTTGGCAGGAATGTATCCACTGTGCATGAGTGTTGACAGCAGTGGTCAAGGGAAGGTACTGCCTCAAGAAGACCGGGTTCCGGGCGGCCACGTGGCACTACTGAAACGGAAGACTGCCGTGTTCGGCGTATTGCTGTGGCTAATCGTACTGCGTCTGCAGCTGAAATTCGAGCTGCAGTTGGCACCACAGTGACACAACGAACTGTTACAAATCGGTTACTTCAAGGACAGCTCCGAGCCAGACACCCTGTAGCGTGCATTCCACTGACTCCAAACCATTGCCGTTTGCGACGTGAGTGGTGTCAAGCTAGAGCTCATTGGAGGACGAAGTGGAGATCTGTTGTGTTTTCTGATGAAAGCCGGTTCTGCCTTGGTCGCAGTGATAGCCGTGTGTTGGTTAGAAGGAGGCCAGGTGAACGCCTGCTAGCGACCTGTCTGCGGCCTAGACACACAGGGCCTACTCCTGGAGTTATGGTTTGGGGAGCAATTTTGTATGACAGCAGGAGCACTCTCGTGGTTATCCCACGCACCCTGACTGCAAATTTGTACGTCAGTCTAGTGATACAACCTGTTGTGCTGCCGTTCATGAACAGCATTCAAGGGGGTGTTTTCCAACAGGATAATGCTCGCCCTTATACCGCTGTTGTAACCCAACATGCTCTACAGAGTGTCGACATGTTGCCTTGGCCTGCTAGATCACCAGATCTTTCTCCAATCAAGCACGTATGGGACATCATTGGACGACAACTCCAGCGTCATCCACAACCAGCATTAACCGTCCCTGCATTGACCGCCCAAGTGCAACAGGCATGGAACTCCATCCCACAAATTGATAACCGACACCTGTACGACACAATGCATGCAAGTTTGCATGCTTGCATTCAAAATTCTGGCAGTTACACCGGTTATTAATGTACCAACATTTCACATTTGAAATGGCTCTTCTAGCCAATGGCTCTACCTGTGATATTGAAACTTTAATCAATTAAATATGTTACCTTCTTCACACACCATAAATTTTAAATCAGCACAACCAGTTTCGAAAGGACGTAGCCTTTCTTCATCAGGTGCAAACATGTGCAACTGCCTTGGAGGCAAAAGCAAGACTGAAAACAGGACAAAATCTAGAGGGGGAGGAGCTTGCTTTTGCCTCCAAGGCAGTTGCACGTGTTTGCACCTGATGAAGAAAGGCTACGTCCTTTCGAAACCGGTTGTTCTGATTTAAAATTTATGGTGTGTGAAGAAGTTTTAATTTCTTGCTATTGTCTGTACGCCAGTTTTTTTAATTTATTTTTTCTTGAAACTTTAATCAATTAAATATGTTACGTAGACAAATGTATTGCTGAAATTTCATTACTGTACAATAATTTTTTTCTTGGTGTTAGGATTTTTTTTTTTTTCCATCAGTGTAGTATTAAGTGATTTCTTGCATTCAATTTTTTTTATAAATCAGGATAGTTGAGTAATGAAATTTCTTTAATTGTAAAGCAAAGAATTTCAAGGGCTAAAATTTGAACAATAAAATCACATGTATAACATAGCTAATTGCATAAAAACTACACTGTTAATAATATTGGACAATTAAGACGGTTTCAGATACTTAAATGACAGAAGTAAACGAATCCATGCTAGATAATGAAATATTTTTTGCAAAAATATTTTGACATATTTAAAAACGTGCAATTTTTAACATTTAGAATTTTAATTTAAAAAATAGTTAATATCTGACAATTCTTTGTTAAATTCCTTTATTTGAATTTAAACAAAACTGAAGTCAGAATATTTAAGTGTTTTTGTTCAGTCCAAAAACTGATATCTGGAATGAAATTTTCATTATCCTTTTGCTAAGAAAACTCATTTAAAATATTGTGTTAAGGATTTTTAAGGTTTATACTTATGAACCCCCCCCCCTTTTTTTTTTTTTTTTGCTAGCCAGTATGACTCTGTTTTAGTTTGGAAACATCAAAATAAATCTTAAATTATTTGACAGAAATTACTCTATTTTTATTTATTTATTGTTATTTAGATGGGAAATAGATGTTGTGCATTAAATTTTATTTAGTACTTGCAAGTTTGATTTTAATTTAGTACTTTTATTTCCAGCTGTTGTGTATGAAGTTCTTTATAAGAGAGTCTTTGACTTGGGATCAGATGTTGATATAGCTGTTGAAAAAATGTTGCATGACAAGGCTTATTCTAAGCAGAGAAGAAATAACTTGCTTTGCCAGTTGTTCAAAGAAAGGTATATCTGAATTTTGCAGTTTATCTCAGATTTGTTTATTTTTGAAAATTTTATTAGTTATAAAAAGGGGAAGATAAAGAAATTAATGGTTTGATTTAATCTGAATTATCCATATAATATTTCTCTAATGTTGACCAGTTACAATTATATTTTGTAGAAACGATATGATGATAATAAAATATGCAAGGGGGGGGGGAAATTAAGCATGAGGACTCAGTGCAGTGATCTGAAAAAAAAAATCGGAAATAATTTTATAGAAAAATTTATTTTTAAAATTTGCATGTTTTTAAAATCTTCACAAGCGTCGTTTTAAACCTAGCGATACTTTAAAGATATAAACAAAATGTGTGAACTATTGTGTCACAAATGACTGAAAACACAACAATAAGAAATATAATCAAATTAGCTACTATGTTTTTTTTAAACAAACAAATTATGCCATAATGAATAAATTAAAAGGCATCGCCAACATGGCGGCAAAAATTTAAATGTTGCCATAGGGGTCTTATACTAAAGTTGTCCTGCCTGGGGGGGGAAGTATGAAAACTGGATCGTCAAACATGAATTTTATTTTGAAATCTTTCTTTTGAATGATTTTGGATCATTAAAGTATCATCCCCCCCCCCCCCCCCCCCCAAAAAAAAAAAAAAAAAAAAAACCTAATAATTTGGCTTCTGTTAAATTAAAATTTATATTGTAAGGTGAAATTAGTATAAGACTTATAAGTTTCAAATATTAAAGGTAAATAATAAAAAAAAAAAAAAAAAAAAGTGAAGAAATAAACTCTGAAAATTTCGCAAAAGTTTGCTAGTTCAGATTAAAATAGACAACTAAATAAAATTAGGTGTTCTAAATATAACAAATGAATACTATTATTGAATTCAGTAATGATTATATTGAACTAGCAAACCCATGCAAAATTTTTGCAGTTTATTTCTTTTCTTTTTTATATTAGCCTATAAAATTCGAAACTTATAAGTCTTATACCAATTCCACCATCCAATTAAAATTTTAATTCACCAGAAGCAAAATTATTATTAGTTTTTGTGGGATGATACGCCAATGATATTTAAACCAGATCATTTAAAAAAAAGTTTTAAAATATAATTTGTTCGATGACCCAGTTTTCATATTTCCCCAGGCAAAGACAGCTTTAATAAAGGATCCCTGTGGTGACTTATCATGTTGATGAGATCCCTTTTTATTTTTTTTAAAACTACTTATTTATTAATTTTGGCTTTTTTTTTTTTTTTTTTTTTTTTTTTTTTTTAACATTTAGTACCTTTTTTCATTATACTTTCTATTATTGCATTTTTCAGTCAATTTATGAAAAAACATATTTTGTTTTATATCTTTAAAGTATTGCTAGGTTCAAATTGATGCTTCCAAGGATTGTAACTTTTTAGAAAATAAATTTTTCTATTAAATGATCTAATCTGACATATGTTGTCTTTTTTTAAAAATTATATCATTGGACTTGGTCTGCGTGCCTAAATATTACTTGTATATTATTTTTTATCCTCGCGTATTTTATTGTCACTATCGTAACATTTCTACAAAATGTAATCTTAACTGGTCCACATTAGAGAAATATTATATAGATAACTATTCTAAATGTTAAAGCAATTTCTTTGAAACTTTTTCTACTTCTACTATTTCCCAAGCCACCAGTCACCAAACCCCATGTAATTCTACAGGGAAATTTTACTAAAAACTCATTACATAATGTATATTTTTAAGTATTGTTTTCACTTATAGAAAATTAACAACTATTAAATTCTTTCTTTTTTTAAAGAAATTTTTCCATTTTTAATATTTCATTTTGAAGTTACAAAATGCAAAACATGCATTTAGTTAATTTTTAGCATTTTTTTAGCTCCAAAATAAAACATAAAAAATTTAATTATCTTAAGCAAGAACATGTTTTTTCTGAGCATATAGCATGCAAAAAAACATTGCAATCATTAATAAAAAAAAAAAAAAAAAAAAAAAAAAAACTGGGCTGAGATTTTGGTATATTATATAACTTTTGAATTAATTTTTGTTATTGAGTGTGTGAGAGAGGTACTGTCTAAATGTTGCATTTATTGAGCTCAAAATTTGTAGGGATGTTAGGTCATGGTACAGTATTTCAGGGTGTCTACTAGGTCATTAAAGTTATGAAATCCAGCTGTTGGTCATGATATTCGGCCGTTGGTTAGAGTCCTGCATTTGTATCTGTTTTACATGATCTGACTAGCGGATCAGGTTGAATACATTTTTTTTTCTCTTGCAGTTTGGGTTGGGTTGACTAAAATTCCCCCTTCCCCTAATTAATTTTAGTCAGGTTGACTTGAGAACATCTTTCAAAGACATTTTATAAACAGAAATCTGTTTACATCAATTATACAGTTTTAATTATAATAAATATACTATATATGTCAACAATTATAAATACACATGCCCAAATTATTATAATATAAACAAGCATATCAGACAAAACAATTAACAAAGGAACATAAAGTTATTAAGATTAAAAGCATTAAACAATAAACTACAAACACTAAATTTGAAGCACATTTTTATACACTTGAAGTACATAACACACAGAAATGGTTAAAAATTATTAATCCATTTTTAAATTTCTAACTTAAAAAAAAAAAAAAAAATATTAGTTGTGTGGCAATAAAAATTTATAACTTAAAAAGTTTTGTGTGAATTTTAAATGAATCATTAATTTTTTAGTTTTTGGGTTGTCAAAATCCTCTATTGCTTATTCGGGTCAATTTTGGGGTTGATGAAAATTGATGTAAACATGTCAACATCCTATATATTTACTTGTATATTTCGTATTATATTTTACTGTGAAAATTTTAAATTGTGTTCAGTTAGTTCGAATGTGATATTTTGTAACATTTGTTGATTTACTATAATTTAAATTTAGTAATCATAGTTTAAATATACAAGTATTGGGTGAGTGCAAAAGTTCTACCTGTTTTTATTACCCATAAAGAAGAGCAAATAAACACAAAATGAACAGTACCTATAGTGCATAATCCCCATTGCTATCTATGACCTCTTGCGATCTTTCTGGTAGGAGATAAATACCATGGCGGTAAAATTCCGGCAGTTTAGAGTAAAAAAGTCTTCGATGGCAGTTCTCGCAGCATCAAGATTATCAAATATTTTCTGACTGAAAGAATTGTTCAACACATGAAATAGGTGATAGTCAGTTGGTGCCAAGTCAGGAGAATACAGAGGGTGGGGGTAAAACCTCCCAACCAAAGCCCAGTAACTTTTGGTGAGTAATGATGGCAGCATGTAGCCTGGCATTATCTTGATGAAGGATAACACTGTGACGGTTCAGGAGACCTGGCTGCTTTGCTATCAAACTTGAATACAGTCTGTCTACCTGTAGACAGTAGAAGGCAGCATTGGTGGTTTGGTTGAGTGGCAGGACCTCTCAATGAATTATTCCCTGCACATCCCACCACACACTCAATAACACCTTGGGATGAAGTTCAGTTTTCGAAGTCGATGCAGGTGGATCAGAAGGATAACACACAGTCCTACGACGCTTTACGTTACGGTACATAACCTACTTCTCATCTCCTGTCACAATTCGTGTCAAGAATGGCTCATTTTTGTACTGGGAAAAAACAAGGAAACACAGGTAGCAATTCGGTCATCCCGATAATGAGCTGTCAGGTTATGTGGAACTTAACGATCCAACTTTCTCG
Source organism: Salticus scenicus (assembly GCA_963930645.1). Taxonomy (NCBI): domain Eukaryota; kingdom Metazoa; phylum Arthropoda; class Arachnida; order Araneae; family Salticidae; genus Salticus; species Salticus scenicus. The sequence goes on from OZ005658.1 coordinate 250,513,219, forward strand.
TAAAACCCAACTTAACCAGCCATCTCTCTACCATTGTCTGGTGTACGTTGATGTCTCTGCTAATTCTTGCATGGTTGAGTTCGGGTTGTTCCTTATGGCTTGGTCAATATTGTCTCCAACATGTGATGGCCGTTCATTCCTAGCCTGATCTTGGCAACTTCTGTCTCCTTCCCTAAATTCAGGAAACCATCGAAGACATTTGCTTACATCTATTGCATCCTCCCCATAAACTTGACACACATTGTGACATGCTGTGGCTGTCGTACTCTTATCGAACTTGTATAACAATGTCTTATATTCTCCTACTCGCTTTCCATGTTATGCCCTCTGATATTTTTTTTTGAGATGATTTACTTTGTGAGAAACACTGCATTTGTATGTGAGGCATCCACACGTTTGATTGGCCGACGATTTACGTCATTACAATGTCATGTGTGATGTCAGTTCCATTGCAAATTTATATATCCAAAAACGGGTAGAACTCTCTCACTTGCCCAATATGATTATAATTATCTGTTGTTCGTTGACTTGTTTTAAACAGAAAAACTAATAGATATATATGCTTTGCTCTAATATGATCATTATCGAAAATCAAATATGTGTATTTAAAGTTCTTTTACCGGAAACATGAAAGAATGTACTCATGTCATAGGGGGGGACCAATTACTTAAAGTATGTTAATTGTTTAAAAGAGAATGAAGCTGGCGAGTTTTATGGCCATATCACACAAAAGATTTCGCGAAACACAATATGTTGAACTTTTCTCAAGTGACAGTTAAAAAAATTGATAAACGGCTGACTTTGAATCTTCCCCATACACTGCTGTGTTGTGTTAATGATCATTATTGCAAATTGCATACTCACTTTTATAGGTCTTTTACATTGCACAAAAAATTCAGCTATATTGCAGTCTGTTGAAAAGATTTACAGACTTGGAGAGAAATACTGCCCCATCCTGTAATACACTGGCATTCAGAATTAAAGGAACAACCTCCTTTCCCACTTTCTTCTTTTGCACATAACTTTTAAACAAATAAGCATATGAACATAAAATTTAGATAGTATGTTCGTTATCATATCATTAATCGAATTTTATATAACTTTAGCATAAGTAGTAACAGGGGCAGACTGGTACAATTTGGTAACATTTTGTACACATTTTGGTAACAAACTGGTACAGTTCACCCGGCTACAAAATATTTTGGCCCAATTGCTCTACAAGGGGAGTCTAGAAAGTCCACTCAGGGTGGACTCCAGATACCAAAGATATTTTAAAGTTATAATTTCGCAATGTTTTACTTAACATGTCATATTAATATAAATGTATGTATACATATATGGAAACTTATATAAAATTACCAAAATATGAATAAATGGAAAAGGATCAAAATACGACGAAATAAAATAATGGTAGCTCACAGAATTCGTAATTTCAACTGAAACATTATACAAATAGTGCAAGCAATTTTTTGTGGTTTTCTATAACGTTATTGCACAATGCTAAAGAACCTTAATGTTTAATGTCAAAACTGCAAAGACAAAAATAAAAAATGTGAAAATAAGAAAATGGATTGTAAAAACAATACAAAACTTACTTACCAACTACATGCATTTGAATACAAATAGAAACTAACATGAATGTTAACATTTAAACCAAAAAATAAAAGATGCAGGGATGGAACACAGGTGCAGAATTCATACCACTATCAATGTAACAAAATTTTCTACTTCTTAAATCAACGATATTATAGGTAGAGCAATTACTTAAATACCGATAAGAATTCTGCGCCCATGTTCTATCTAATATATTATCATAGAATGAAGAAAAAAATAGAAAATTGTATTTATATAGCAAAATGTAGAAATTTAGTTGCCATGGATCGGTTCCCTAACAGCATATTTGCATGAAACGAGCTTGATTTTGGAATTCAGTGGCATTTTCAATTTGATTCACAAGCATTCACTTTTTCAAAATTAAAATTTGACACGTTTTACATCACATTCAATTTTCTACGGTTTCAGCACTAAAGTTTAACTAAATAAATGTTTTATTTAACAACTTCAGGGCATACTTGAGCAGTAATTCTCTGGCTGACTTCTTCTCTGAAGCATAGTGCCCTCGTGGAAAATTTCTAGTGGTTCTTATTTTTACAAGTGCTATTGTTCACTAAGACTTTAACTGTATCACATTTAATGATATAAAAATGAGTGTTATAATTCGTTAATTTAAGTAATTTTCAAAATCTGTTTTAACACTTCTTTCTGGTAGACTTTAATGATATTAAAAAAAATTTTATAACCTTCACTAAGTGTTATTTTATTCTAGTTTTTTTTTTTTCTTTTTTTCATGCCAATATTCATCTTTTTGTGTATATGCTGTATTTTATATTTATAAATTATTGCAGTTTCAGATTTGTCTATTTTATTTTCATTTCTAATTAAAAAAAAAAAAAAAACAGGTTTAATAGGTATATTGATTGCTAATTTTGTTGCTTTTGTTTTAAGTTTATTAATAGTACCTTTTATTATATCAAATGATAAGCATATTTTTGTTTTTGTGCATTGTCTGTGATTTAATTCTTTTTAAATGAATAAGCTTTACAAAAACAGAATCAAATTCATTTATATTCTGCTTTTTAATAAATTTCAGTAATTTTTATTAGGTTCTTTTAACATGTTAACTTTTCACATGTGATAGTTAATGGACTCTTCCCAGTTTCGTCTGCTCAATCACATGATAGAGGAAAACGAATAATCGAATTCAGTTAAATATTGTTCTTAAAAACAAAAATGTTAATATTTAATATAAAATAAAATAAAAGTAATATTTTGCATCTGTAAACAATTAATTGTATTTGTAAATTTAATAATTTTTAAAAAACACTTTGTGTTTATTTTTACCTGTAAGAATAGATTTTTGTATATTGTAGTGTAACTGTTACATTAACTGATCTAGCAATAAATAATAGCTTGTTCTTGTGGAGTGTTTATGGATTATAAGTTGAAATTTTAAAATGTTTTCATTTAATTGTATAAAGGTGTTGCAACAAGTTCATTAACTTAGTTACTGGTCTAAATGGATTTACTCTGTACGATATTGCACTGTCACTGATTTAAGTACCAAAAATCAGTGTATTTAACATGTTCTCCATGAACATCAATAACAAATATGAACTAAATGATTGTAAATGTATACAGCAAACAATAGATGATGAATAATAAAATGGATTAAAAATGATGATGTATAAAAAAAAAAAAAAAAACACAGATTAAATAAGATTGATTAAAAATAGAAAACATGTTATTTCAGCAATCGCTATAGATAAACAAGACTGCTATTTGTTTTTCCTCTATCATGTGACTTCTGATGTCAGGTGGGAAGAGCCCATTATGAGTTATATTTTAGCTATAACAGGATTACTAAAGTAGTTCTGGAAAAATGCCTTTGCGATTTTCTGTGAAAAATAGACTTGAGTCGTCGTAAATAATTTAAGATAATTACATTGAAGTTAATTGAAATTTCTTTACTTTAGTACTTTCACTCTGGACTTCCATTTTATGCTTGAGATTAATTTTTCTTTTGTGTACTAGCAGGCTATGCCCGCTTCACTAGTCACTAAATTAAAATGAATTTTCAAAAGAATTGAATTACTGTTTATTTTTTGTATCACATTTTGGGCTTTGTAACATAATTAAAAATTATTTTTAATGTCAAAAAGTCAAAATAACATATTACAAATTAAATAAAATATTTCTTCCTTTTTGCACTTGTTTTGCAATAATGCTCTGTGGTCTTATGTGAATGATTTTCAAGAATGAATCAACAATTGTTTACAAATTGAATGGATTATGTATTGAAATAAGTACACTGTAATTTGAAAGTGGCAGCTCTTAGAACTTCAAAACTGATAATTTTTTAAAAGTTATTCATTATTCTTTAATATTAGACTGTTTTTGTTTAATATTCGACTTTTATTTTAAGATAAAAGTAATCAAATGAAATCGTGTTGTGAAACTTTGCAATGTAATATCTTTAAATCTAATAACTTGATGTATATAGTGTCTTCACAAAAAATGAACTGTTTTTAGAGCTCTTTTAAAGTATAACATCTATGCAATGTCTTAAAAAAATATATAATTATTATCGGTTTTTACTTTAAAAAAAAAAGGCTGACTTTCATCACCAAAGTAGTTAAATATAGACCAATCAAAAATAGGAGTGGTCTGCCCAGATGTGTTCTGCCGACACTCTTTGCTTTATTTATATAGATGGTTCATCACGGGGGCTCCATTCTTCATTCTACTTCATTACTGGTAAAAGGCAAAACTGAAAAAATTCATTAGTGGCCAGTGGCCATTACTATGTTTCATTAGTAGCCACTTTTTAAAGTTAGTGGCCATTTTTTTTTTTTTTTTTTTTTTAAGGATGAGAGAAAGAGGACTATTTCTCTTAGACAGGAAAAAGCATTCTTATTATTTTGCAACCATAAGAAAAGTAAAGAAATATGACTAATTTAAATACATATAATAGTAAAATAAACAAATTGACAATGAAACTGTAATTTGTTACAGTATATTACCCATATTTTAAAAATAGGCCTCTCATTCTCAATTAAAATTTTGAAGACTGAAATAGTAATAGTTTTTATCTTTTAGTTGATTAAGTTATGTAGCACCTTAAAACCCGAATAAAGTACTACGTCAGAAACGCCGAAGAAAAATATTTGAGATGCATATAGCTTTTTCGGTAGCCTTAAACGTACAGTCTTCAGTGCTACTGTCTTCAGTCTTAAGGCTACCGAAACAGCAGTATGCATCTCAAATATTTTTCTTCGGCATTTCTGACGTAGTAGTTTATTTGGGTTTTAATATTCCAATGCCAAGTCTCCTGTTATTATGTAGCACCTCATTATTATTATTTAAGTAAAATAGTCTGTTATTTCACACTTCAATATCATCAATACCTTACATGCTCATGTGTAAAGACAATAAGACAATTAGCAATTTTATTTTTATTTCCGTATTTCTTTCTCTTTTTTTTTTTTTTTTTTTAATCTTTCTGTAGACAGATATTTTTAAGACGATCATTAGTGGAAAGGAGGGATTGGGAGGTGGGAGGGTAACAAAGTGAAAGATATTGGACAATTTTACTTCTTTAAAGAGTCTAGAATCTAATAAAATAAGTTTAAAAAGAATTAAGATTTAAGTTGTGGATGTAGAAAAATTGGAAATCGCAAGGCTTCTGTGATGTATTTGACTGCCTATTGTTAGTGGGAGGGGACAAAAGACACAAAAAAATTACTTGAGTGAGAAATATTGAACATATCTTCTTAGATTCTAGAGTCTAACAAATTAAGTTTTAAATTATCATTGACATTTATGCTTGAGATGGAGAAAGATTGAAAATTAATGGCTTACCTGAGGCATTTGATCGCGATCGTCGTTGCCAGCTTTTTAAAATTTTTATAAATCGCAGAAAGTGGCGGCTGAAGTGGCAAATCAATACATAATTTTTAATCGCCATCTTTTTTATTTAGTTGCCATGTGGTGAGTGGTGACCGTTAATTTTACCTTTTAGTTACAAGTTAGCCTATTAGTCAGGATCTAGGAAAATGGAAATCGAAGCCATCAATATTGTGACCAATAAGCTGATTTGTGATTATATAGAAACTATGATTATCAATTCAGATGGAGCTCCATATTGAAGTTGTTATGAAATTGAAAGAAAAACAGTTTTCAGACAGATCCGAAAATGCACTGGACTCGGAGGGAAAGTATTTATTAAAGTAAAGAAATTTCAAAGTATGAACGTCAATAATTTCGTATCTTTTTACCATCTTAAATTAAAAACTTTAAAAAGAAAAATTAACTTTAGATTAGTTTTAATGAAATGTTTCTTGAAAATATTTTTATGCATTTCTTGAAGAAAAAAACAAAATTATTTATAATTACTTGATATCCATTTAGTTGTCGGATCGATGGAATAGCTGATAATTTGCCTGAGGATGACCAAGCTTCATTAAAAGTAAATGTTTATTCTGATTTTTTTTTTTTAAGTATTTTTTTATAATCTAATTTGTCTTTTTAATGACATAATTTTGGCTTATGTTATATGAAAATCTTATCTTTCTAGAATACTTAAAATTACTTTGTTTGCAAATGAAAGGGAATTTGAGACTAGATTTTTCTCTTGTTGAATGTGAAACTGTAAGATATAGAAAGAATTATTTAAAAAAATTCTTGCAATACAGTTACAATAAACTATTGTATAGAAATATGATAATCTACAGAAATAATTTTAATCTTTGATTATAAGACACATTTTAAAAATTGTGTTAAAAATTAAAATAATAAGAAAAAGTAAAAGATGAAAGAAAAACTCAATGGTGCTGAAATACTTGGTGAAATACTTGTACTGAACTCAATGGTGCTGAAGGATATATTAAATGAATTGGTGGATAAGAAGGTAAAAGTAATAAATGAGATTCTTATCTCATTTATATACAAAGTTGATTTTTTCTTAAAAAAAAAAAAAAAAAAATTTAAATCTGATTTTTAAAAATTTAAACCAAGACTTATTTGATTTAGATATTTTTTCAAACTATTTGTACATTATTGTACAACATTTGTGTTTTATTATGTGTATGTATATATACGCATAATATCCACGCTATCAACCATTTTACTTAAATTATAAAAATATAAATATTTTATTCCCATAGAAAAAGTCCATGTAGGCATTTATTACCAATACTTTTATTTAACATAGTATCTTCATAATAAAAAATAATTTTATAGCAGTAGTATGAGCCACTCAACTTCAGACTGACTTTGTAGCTACAATAATGTAGTAAAATAAAGAAAGTAAAATATTACCCAGTCACGGTATAGAACATATAAAATAATTTTAGAAAAGAATAATTTAATAGGAAAAACGATAACTCAAGCAATGTATTAAGAGAAATAAATTTTCACTCATAGTTTCAAAACAAAAAATAAATAAATAAAAAGGTTATATCGTAGCTTAAGCTAAAGAAATATCACTTGAATCAAGAAAATTTTTCACACTTTACCCATTAATAAAATTCACATTTTTCCTTACTATCTTAATTCTTTCACTTATTCCTTTACCTTTTTTATATTGAGTTGGTACAGTTCATTAAACAAGCAGTGACAGCTGCCTCGAACTATATATAACTGATTATATATAATTAAGAGTTTATGATGCTTTTAAAACTTCTTGGAGGCCTCTGGGCTCTTTAAACACTACAATGTAAAATATGCCATTATTTTTAAAATATCATGTGAGCCTGTATTAAATGATATAAACTGGTATGAGAGCTAAATAAGCTATTTTCTTTTCTAAATAAAACTGCAAGGCGGGCAAAGACGAACTAGCATATATATATTCTACACTAAGTAAATATTTACTATTCACACCCCAGTCATAAGGCTGTGCTTGTATAAATAATTAATATGTAATAAATAATTAAAATATATAATAAAATGTATACATAAAGTATAATTTTTGTGTTTATTAATGTTGCTTAATAGAGATGATGTAAAGTCAAGATATGAGAAATATTAGCTCGTTTTAATGAAATATTTTGTTATTATTTTACAAATTGTATTTTTTAAAATTTACATAAATATTTAAAATCTCACTTTTTAAAGCTAGATAAACAATTTCATTCCATTAAAGCCAGTAACTTTGATATTTAAAAGAAGTGATTTAAATCACTACAACCCTGTTTATATATCTTATCAATTTTTTTTTATTAGTATCTAATAATTCTGTATTGTATTAATAGATAATAAAAGATGAATCGTATGAATAGTAAAAATATAAGTGATACTTCCTTTTTAAATTTTTTCATCTTATTTATTATCCAGGGGTCTGTCCAGGGGGAAACTGGGTCCATTAACGGACCTTTCACAAAATTCCAGGCTAAAAAAATGAACCCTTCACAAAATTCCATGCCGTAATGTTTCCGTGTTACGCTAAAACAAGTTCTTTCCATTTGAAAAAGTAAATATGAAGCGTCTCTTATGTTGGTCAGTAGCTTGGTTGGTTAACCCCTTAATGTGCGTTGTCCTTGCTGCGAGGATGCAAAATTTAAGATCCAACTGCGAAAATTCATCCTGGAAATTTTTTAGCAAAAATTTACGTTTATAACATAGCAGAAAAGGCTGGGTTTTTAACCTTAAAATTTCTTTTAGTTTAATTTAGTTCATGAATCCCGGTGGTAGTATAATTTAAATGATCGGAATTGTCTTGCGCTGCAAAGGGTAAAGCGTCAAGTTGTTAATGCGATGCGAGGGTCATAGGTTTGATACTTAGTGGCGGATGTGTTACTTTTTTTGCAGATAATACATAAGATGTCAGTTGTAAAATTAGAACATTTTATTGTCTACACAGTATCCTAAGAAATTCTGATCAGATTTTTTAAAAGCTTTTTTTTTAGTTACTAAAACGTACAAAATAAAAATTAAGTAAAAAAAAAAACCCTCTGGAGCCCTAAAAATTCATAAAAATAAATATTTATTCTTGAAGAGATATGGCCAGAACAAAGTCAATGAGTCATCGATAAATAAGTTTTAAAGAAAAAATGTAATGTTTCACTTTTGCAAGAGATGAAATATTTTAACTAATCAAAATATTTTAAAAAGCATTAAAGAACAACATCCTAGATTCTTTCTAAATTCATTAGATTTTTGATTTTTTAAAATTAAAATATGAAAATAATTTCCTTATAATAGCTTGAAAATTAGCCCTTTAAATATTGGTTTTAAATTTGTTACCAAAAAAGTTTTCCAGTTCATTGTTTTCGACAGAAGAAAAAAGAAGGATAATAAATATTTTCATGCAAATAATGAAAGTTTGCTACTGAATTGAATAATGAAACTAAAATATTTAATAGATGTTGAGATACAGTCATCTTTGAACTCGCAGTTCCTAAATAATAACAAATCTACCTTTCACCGATAAATACCCAAATTTAAGTATCTGGAATAAACCTTTCTATAGGCAGCAGTAACCTGGACCCAATACAGTGCAGGCAGTAAAAGATTTTTTTTTTTTTTCCCCAAGTAGAAAAATGGAGTAAGCATTTTAAAGCATTTCTTAATTCTAAAGATTTTGTTCTCTTAATGTGTGTGTGTGTGTTAGTGTTAAGAGTACATAAGAAGGTGAGTATTTTATAACAGCTAAAAAGTTTGAAAGCTACAGATTGCAATTATATATGAAATAATTTAGTCAATCTAGTTACTGCACTCCTGTCGATTTCTTTTTGAGTAGCAAAATCAAATTAATAAGTTTTGAAACGATTAAGTGGTAAGACCTTGAGCAATTTCTTCTGAATTGCTGATGAAAATCTAGATTCTGAATATTGAAGCAACATCAGTCTTTAACCACAAAATGGGAAAGGAAAAAAATTACTTAACACGTTGAGTGTCATGCGAATTCTTAAGGAAATTCCCATCAGGCCGTGTGTGCTGCTTAGAAATGCTAGTATTGTGGTATAGCAGTGCGTTTTTATGTTTACCATGTTTCAATAAAATCCATTAAAATGCCTTAATGATATACTCCAGTAATAAATAAAAATTAAATAAATTTCAGTAATTACGTAATGTAAATTTTATAGTTTAATATCATATTTTACACTGTCAGCAACTGGTGGTTGACATGGCCTAAATAGAAAGTTCAGTGTCAGTCACTGATGGCTGTGACGTGGCATTGAATGTGTTAACTACCGTTTTTAATGTTTATATTTTGTGATTGTTTGATTTACACATTTGTAGTAATTCTTGGGGGGGGGGGGGGGGGGGAATCTGCAAAATGTTAAAAATGTAAATTCTCACTTAAATTTGAAAAATCCCACTTAAGTTTTTTGTTGGAGGGGGAAAATCCCACTTAATGTTTTTTTTTTTTTTTTCTAATGTGAACTGTCTGTTAAATTTTATTATTTATTGTTTACAAATTAATATATGTTTAATTATTTCTTTAACAATATTCACAATAGAACATTTTCCCTTCCATTTCTGCTCCTTAAAATATTGAACTAAAAACAATTTTTTTTTATCTTCATTCTAGAATCCTCGTCTTGAAATAAGGAAGGCTTTAGCTCAAGGTGTACCTCCTTTCCCATATAAAGTGGCCAAAACTTTAGATCCTGGTATCTACAGAAATGTTGAGTTTGATATGTGGAATGAAAAGAGAAAAGGTACTTATATTAAATTTTCAGCCTTCTTTTAAAACCCGAAGTTAGTGCTTGAAGTCCTTTTGTAAAACAATATATTAACTAATTTTATCATTTCTTGTAAGATAATTATTCCGAAGTTCCCAACTTTTATAATTTATTCCAGAACAGTTTTAGTCTCGCCTTTATTTTACCACTTTATTCAGAGAATAATTTTCTTCAATATATAACTACGATAAAACAAGGGGAAGGGGGAAATGAGAAAAAGGTGGAGCTAACATTGTTTTGGAATAAATTATAAAAGTTGGCTACTCTGTCATTCCTTTAGTATATTTTATGTAAGATGTTCGATTAGAATCTTAGTTTTTGGTTGTATGTATGGTATTTGTTTTAAAGAATATTCATTAAATTATAGCTATCTTTAGTCCTCCTTAAAAATATTTCTTACTATTATTGAATATACAATACACCAGATTTTACTTTTCTTTTAATAACTTAAGAATTTTTTATTAACGTACTATAGGTTTGGGAGAAATTTGGTATTTTTGAAAACTTGGTTTTTTGAAGTTTTTACATATTTTGCAGTGTAAGGAACCTGTAAATCATTTTATGTAAGATGGAAAAAACTTCTTGGGATTTTATTTTAGGCAATAGTAGTTGTTACTGCCAGTCCAGTTTTTCCAGTTACCATCCAACTGACTTTTCCACGCAAGTTACTTAATAATTCCCGATATCAGATGTTGCTCCCTTGTGAAGCCAGGGTGGCTCCAATCAATGGACTCCAGAATTTTTTGAACTGAAGTAGTGTTTTGACTGTTTTCCAAATGGACTTAACTGTATCTTTCACCTGATATTCTAATTAATATATATATATATGTAGTTGAATACATAGCTGCACATTATGTAAAGCCACATTATGTTGATTTCTGATGATACTCTGTAGATCAGGGCGAAAAGCTTTGAAATATGTCTTTTTTAATTAAATATATTTTTGGACTTACGCATGTTTTTTAAGTGTCTTTTTTTCATAAATTCTGAAAATCAGTTAATGTGGTAATGAGAAATCCTTAGTGAGATAGAATTCCTTGGAATAACTGTTGCGTTTAATAGATGAGTAGTGACAGTTAGTCATTTCACTACCTAAACAATTTATTTAAAAGTGTAAGGAAATAGTAAAAATTAGTGAAATCATATATTAAGTCATTGCACACATTTCTTCTATCAATTTCATCTGGTCCTTTAAAAAGAAAAAAAAACTTAACAATTTTTTGTGTCATGCTTATTTATTCACCAAAATTAGTCAATTAACTCTTTTTACAAATAAAACAGTTTGAGGTTCAAAATGTCTGAATATAGAAAAAAGGAGGGGGGGGGGGAATTAAGTCACACAAAAGAATTCAGTTACATTACAGGTAGTAAGTAAAAAATGCATTTTTAACCTGTTACACAATTTATTATAATTTGATATTTTAGTGCACTGTATGTTTTCATGTAAAAGGCTACTTAAAATGAGTTACTCATTTCGATGTTAAAAGATGAATATTATAAAATAGTTACTTTTTAAATTAAGTGATATATTGGTTGATACTTCAATCATGCGGTTTTAAGCACATGAATTGCCTTTTTATAATCAGGGTTGCTATGGTACATGGAATTCAGGGAAAACGTGGAAAACTTGGGGAATTTGAAAAACTATAAAAAAAAAAAAAACTCACACAAGGAAAATCTCTGGGAATTTCAAAGTTTATTGCAAAAAACAGGGAAAATTCAGGGAACTTCGTAATTTTTGAGAAAATCATTGGAAAATTTTTTCATAAGTCTTTTATTTAAATTTTAGTGCTTTATAATGAAGAAGAAAAAGTAATTTTTTTTTTTTTTTTTTTCAAAACTGTTGTAAGTTATTAAAATTAATATACCCTAGATATGTTCTATGTTCAGTTTACTTGTAAACATGTTAGAATTTAATGCTGCATGATTGTGTTTGTGTATCATCTGTTTTACTTTTAAGACAGAGAAAACTCGGGGGAATTTTTTCTCCTAATTTGTGTGGCAACCCTGATAATTTTATTTTTTCCTCAGTTTTTGCAGTTTAAGTGATAAGATTAATAAAATTTATATATATATATAATCTAAAAGTAGTAGTTTTTTTTTTTTTTTTTTAAGTATTTTCACAAATTATACAATAGCTATCTCTAAAGCAGGTGGTTCTCCCAAAGTAGGCCAAGGTGCACTGGTGCACCCTAGATTTCTGATTTTGCCCTGTAGTAGAGTCCTGCAGTGGTCGAGTAAATTTGACCCGAACCTGCAACCCAACCCGCAATCTACAAAAAAGTATTATTTAGTTTACATTATATAAGAAATTGATTTAAAATTATATTTCACAAAATACAGTTACATTATTGAACAAATCTTTTTGAAAATTATTTAATACATAAATATAAGTTTTTAATCTTAACTAGTTGTAAATTTACCTTGCACAACATCCTTTATAATTCTTTGCACAAATATATTTCAAGCAACTCTGTGCTCATCATCAGTGCCAAGTGAAACTGGTTCTTCAGAGGTGATTATTTCGTGGTGCCGTGGCTCGCTTCATTTTGTTTCTTTTGTCTTGAGTATCTGTTGCCACACTGCAGGAATAATGCAGTGCTCCTGGTCGTTAACAGCAAGGGTGTTAGTAATTATTTCTATGGCCTCCCGTTTTAGAGCGTAGTGGTGATTATTGTACGGAGCTATTTTATCAATATTGATGGAGTTAAAATTAATGGGGTTAGAATTGTGGGTGGTAGATAAAGCAGTAGATGATTTGTCTACTGCTTTATCTACCACCCACAATTCTAACCCCATTAAATTAGAGATTTCAGCTGATTTACACGTTTTGAGGTGTCCTGAATGGGTTTTCTTTTGTATCTCAGCTACTAAATTAAAATAATTTCATAAGTAATACGTCATTAGAAAGCTTTGTTGATTTGGAATCGAACAGTAGATTACAGATATTTCTACCACCAGATGGCGCTGTCATATTTTCAAATTTCAATATTTCAAATTCTAATTATGATTAAATTATTTTTAATACATCATACAAAAGATATTTTAAAGTTCTTTTTATATTATCGAAAGTGGAATTAGAGATTTCACCTGATTTACACGTTTTGAGGTTTCCTGAATCTGTTTTCTTTTGTATCTCAGCTACTAATTAAAATAATTTCATAAGTAGTCAATATTTTTACCTAATATAAGGCTTAGTTCATTTAATTTGGGTAGCTACAAATATTGTGCCGAATCATGTAATACAGATCGTAAACACTTCTTTACAAACCAAAAATAATTCGAAAATAATCTAATAGCTCGACAATACAATTCACAAGTTACTTAATTTCCACTTCTATAGGCAGTACCCAAACACTGCTTTTATTTTATTTTTTTTCTTCCTGCCCTTACAAAAAGTAGACATTTATTATTGATATTGTATCTATTGTGTATCACTTATTTTAGATGTGAATATTATCCAAAGAAAAATATCCTGCAGGTAAACCCAAACCCGTAGTTTTATGGGTCGAAAATTGACATTAACTTGATTCATATCTGACCCTTAAAGCGGGTTACTTGGGTTAGGACCCGACCTGATGCAGGACTCTGCCCTGTAGTAATCCAGAGACATGTATCTAGATATTAAATTATAGCGACTCTAATTAACAGTAATTTCCTCCCCCCTCTTTTTTTTTCTTCTTGCCCTTACAAAAAAATAAACATTTATTATTGATATTGTAGCTATTGCGTATCACTTATTTTGGATGTGAATATTATGTGCATAATACTTGTTTTTAAGTAAATACACCCAATTAAAATGTTTAGATTTCTCAAAATTTAAAGGAATTCTGAACAATCCTTTTTTCAAAATGAACAAATGTTATTCTTTTGCTAATCTCTCCCGATTCTAGTTCAAGCTACTACTATGAGTTGTATTTGTGATGCCTGAACTGACTTTGTGCGGAAGAAAAATTTGTTTCTATTTTGTGAAGCACAAAGTTTGTTTTCACTTCAGGATATTCATTTATCACTAGATTCACAGTTTTTTTAAATAATAAATGGCATTATTGGCCCTGCTTTTTCTTTGATTTCAATCAGGGGGAAGGTATAAGAATGTCAGGGTTGCTAAGACACTTGGAATTCAGGGAAAACCTGGAAAATTCAGAGAGTTTGAAAGGGAAAATTCAGGGAATTTCAAAATTTATTAAAAAAACAAAAAAAAAAACAGGGAGAATTCAGGAAATTCTGAAATCCTTTTGGTAAAGCATTGGTAAAATTTCTCCTAATCAAATCTTTAAAATTTTAGTACTTTATAATGAAGACGAAAAAGTCGATTATGCTTTTTTCCCCATTCTATAATATGTTAATAAAATTGATGTACCCTAGATATGTTTAATTGACTTGTAAACATGTTAGATTCTAATTCTGTATTACTGTATGTCATCTGTTTTACTTTAAAAAAAGACAGGGAAAACTCAGTGAATTTTTTCTCCTGATTTTTTTCTCCGTACACTTTTTACTAATAACCTTTTTGTATCGAAACTTTATTTTTTTCGTTTCTGAGTCGGAACGTCATTTTTGATTTTGTGCTGGCTGCTTGTTTGTGTTTATCGTATAGGATATGTTGTTTTTCCTTTATGGTAAAATGGAGTTTTAAAAGATTTTTTTTCTTCTTTAGATCAGAATGCTTTAAAAATATAGAGAAAACATCAGTTTTTAACAAGAAATATATTTTTAAATTTGCTTTTTCTTTATTCCAATTAAGTTTTTTTTTTTTTTTTTTTTTAAGAACGAAAATTATGCGTCCCCTGGGATCTGCTGCAATAAATTTTTTGCGTCCTACCTCAAATTATTTGTGTAATTTATGCACTATAGCACGTAAATAGCATCATTAGTATTACTCGAAAATGTTAAATGAAAAATCTAATGTACTGGGTAATGTTATGTAAATTGTATACAAAAAATTTAAAGAAGCAGTACTAAATAATTATTTAAATCCAGTTTTTTGTTGTAAAGGACAGATAAACACAGTTTTAGAATATTTAAGGAAGGATTAATTTTTAAAAATTTCTTTTAATTTAATCAAAGAAATTTTTAAATTTTGATTTTTAATAAATTAACTTTCAGATTTATGATTATTATTGTTTTTTAATAATCTTACTATACTTCATGTTAGCCCCCCTCCCCTCCCTTCCCCAAAACCGGGGAAAAAAAAAAAAAAAGTTTTTTTTTTTTTTTTTAAACCCTGATAAAGAAAAAATTTTTTATATATTAAGTAGGAAATGAAATAATGTTTCTAAAATATTACTTTTAAAATATTTAACTCAATTATTACTGCACATTTTTCAGAATTTTTTTAAAAATAGTGCATTAACACTTAGTTTTTTTTACTACACTTAAAAAAGTTTGCAAACCACTGCTCTAAGCATCAAACTGTATCATATTTTCAATACACCAAAATGCTGATGATTATTGACGATGAATAAAAGCTTTGTAGACAGATACTATAAATTATAAAAATAATTTTAGAGAGTTGGTTTTATGTTGTACTTGTGCCTCGCCCCCCCATCCCCCCTCTCTTATGGTAGAGAAATTGTGTTTAGGTCAAATTTTCGAAATTGAATTTGTTATATTTATATACTTTGATGTCCCTTGAATCTGAAAATTGGAGAGAAGAGGAGGATGCTACACTGAACTCTTTGTTGAGATCAAACGAATGATTCCTCCACAGGTCCATTCAAGAGAATTCAAATTTATCACATCTATGAATGATACACGAATCTACCAATAAAGGAAAAGCATTATTTAATTGAATTTTATTAATGGAAGTTCTTCACTATATTTTACCATGTCTAATAAAACTGCTTTAGAAATAAGTTTCTCATTCCCATACAGTGAGTAAAATAAATTTTTTAGGTACATTTCAATGTTTGTATAATTATGCTTTTTGAGGTTCTCTCTATATTAAAGTCAAGTTTTATAACAGTTTTACTTTGTGTATGTCTGTTATCAGCATAACTTAAAATATCTTTACTGTCTTAAATTTTAAATGACTATAATTACTGTATTCAAACGGTGGGTTGAGGGGTGGTAGTCCTTCTCTCAGAGAATTGTGTTTACATACAGTTCTTGTTATATTACCCATTAAATTTTCTTTGTAATGTTGAAATGCGGTGTAAGAGTGTCATATATATATATATATATATATATATATATTTTATTTTTTTTAGCATTTTTGAAGAGTTGACCTTTTTAATTTAATCCAAAACAATTGTTGAGAGGTTTCCAGTTTTATAGTGTTTGCTTACAAGAGTGTTTATTCATCAACTTCTCGGTATCTTGTTTGATGTTGTCATATGACATTAATTATATATTTTTCTCATGATTTCAGAAGATCAAAAAACTGAACAGTTTATCATTCCAAAACTGGAACCAGGTGTAAAGTGCAAGGTATATAGCTATTTATAAATCTTTTGTGCTTTGTTTTTACTTTCTGAATGAATATCATGCAGTAAAAATATTGTAATTGTGAAAAAATTTTAGATGTCTATAACATTTTAAGGTCTCCTGAATTCATTTTTGCTACTTTTATGGTGATGTATGTATGTGAGCAAATATAACATCTAAATGCTTTAATAGAATAATCTGAAAGATGCAATTCTGATATACTAATGCAATATTTTCCAAAATTTACAATTAAGTTTATAAAGAATAGAAGTAACAAATTTTTCGCCATTGAATGAATGATTTTCTTTCAATAATCTTATCTGAATTATAATGTTCACTCTTCACTTTTATTTACCTTTTGTGAATTTCACATATCTTATTTTATAAATTTTCGATGTTTCTATAATTTTGTTTTCTATTTTTTATTGTAGCATCTATACTTGTTTTTTTATGTATTATCATTGTGTACTATTAACTTTCATTTTATTAACATTTTAAGGTGCATATAAATAAGGAAGTCTATATTGGCCACATCCAAGATATTTTTAGTGATTGTGATAATGTTTCAATTTATATAGAAGAGTTATGCAAGCGGTAAGAATTTTAAAAGTATTTCCTCTAGTCTTTCAATGTGTATGGGAGATACAAAAGTTTATTTAAAGCTATTTTAATGTGCCTTTTTTTTTTTTTTTTTTTATCTTTTGAAATATTTACATTGTTTTTCGTTCTTTTAGGTTAACATTGTTAAAATTGTACTTATTAACCTTTTAATTTTAATCCAATGTAAAATTATGCTTTATGCATACTTCTTGGATATGCTACTATAACCTTTCACACTGTTAGATAAGGTTCACCTGCTGGATGGTTAAAAAATATTCTTTTAAAATGTCAACATACTGTCTATTGAAACTTCTTTGTATTTATTTTAGTCAAATACAGGATTAAATTAAAAAAAAAAAATCATCCCGTCTCATAAAATTCTAATACTTTCTAATCACACTGAAATTGACAGTTATTATATGTAATTAAAATATTATAGACACAACATAAAATTATAAGTTTGGAGGTCATTCATCTCTCATCATTAACCCTTCTTTGCATGATTTTTTTTTTTTTTGTTTGTGTGTACGAAATAAATTAGGGTGATATAATTCATACTCTAGATTAAAGGAAGAATGTTTAAAAAAAAAAAAAAAAAAAAAAAAATCCTAGTAATAAATATATAAAATAAAAAGCTGTAAGATGGACGTATTTCACATTAATATGATTATAGATGGATCCAGCATAAATAATTTAATAAACATTTTCTGCAGTGCAAAACTTACAAGGACAATGAAGCAAGAAGTTTTTAAAAGAGGCAAAGCTTCTTTTTCATTGAAAGTTTTTCGCATGAACCCTTATAGATTTGCTTGAAAGTTTCGGGACAAAGGGAAAAAATGCTTGAAAGTTTCTGGACAAGCTTCAGAGCCACACACAGTATAATAGTAAGGGCTTAACACACAAATTGCAAAGAGTTTAGAAGCAGAGGAGAGCTCGTATGTATTAATTAGCTTTTTGGACAAGAAGCAAAGAAGGCAAAAAATAATTAATTAAAATTTGCCTGCAGTACCCAAGTTCCTCAGTCTCTGCTCCACTAAAGAGAAGGATATACTTCGATGGCCGTGAAAAAATAAAAGAAAATCAACCATTAGTAACAAAATATTAATAATATTGTTTAATTTTGTTAGTTAAATGCTGGCAGGATTTTTATAAGTATTAGTTTAATAAATAAAAATTTTATACTTATTTATAGCAAATATATAAAGTGTTCCATGAAGATCGCCCAAACTCTGTATAGCCAGATTTCTCCTTTGAAACGCATAAGAGATGCCCTAAGAACTGTACCTCTGACACTTTTTTTTTTTTTCAGAAAAATGCAAAAGAAAAGTGTGATGACACATCTGGTTCAAGGAAGGGACGAAAAAGCTTTATTGGAAATACGAAAATCGTTATTTGCATATGTTTATATAGGAAGTTGTTCAAAATGTCCATATCGAGACATGAATGCACGTATCATAGGATGGTGGCTACCCATGTTTCAGCAGCGTATTGTCCAATACACCACAGTTCACGCTGCGTGGAAACAAACAACAATGAGGGTAATACAAACATGAAACAAAATTTTCGTTTGTAAATTTATTGGTACGAGATACAAACGTGAAAATTAATACTATTTTTGGCATAATGTCCTGAGTTTGTTAAACATTTTTCCCACCTGATTAGAAGTTTATTAATGCCATCTTTAAAAAGCGACAACGTGTTACCAGCCAATTGCACTCAAAAGAATTGTCATCAAATTGCTCACTTCCTAGTGCTCCTTTTCTATGGCCCAAACATGTCACAGTCATATGGAGATAGGTTAGGACTATAGGGAGTATTCTTCAGTGTTTTCTGATGAATTCACTTCCATTTTTCATTAGCATGTGATTTTTTGGGGGGCGGGGGCAGATATTGTTTTAAGCAAAATAAAGTTTGTTAGGAAATTTGACCAGATTTTCCGCTGAAACGCAAGCTTCATCTCATCTAATAGCTAGCAATTTAACTGTACGATGTTCATCGAGAAAGGTCAATGTACAAAAACCTCCTTTGAAGTTTCGAAACACCATCACAAAGAACTTTGGGGCTGAAAAGAGAACATTTGCCTGACATCTCGAACTTTTTGTGCCATTGTTTTTTCTTCAAGCTTGTCTTTCCAAACTGTGCTTACAGTTTGAAACATGCTGGCTGATTTCATGCCCTCACGTGTATGAAATTTTATAATAAGGCGTTGCGCAGCATGAGGGTGAACCTCTTGCTCATTCATTGTTATGCCAATTCAAGCACGGAAAGAAATAAACTTACTGCAATGTAGTAGGTAGTAATGTAAAATCATCTACCACGCCCAGCAATGCGCGCCCCCTTATGATGCATTAGCAGACGTAGATAAATTCAGGGTAAATATGAGTAAAAGAAATTCCAGTTCCAATTGATTCACCTTGTCATTTTCTGCAGTAACTAGGTCTCGAATTCCTTCAGATTCTTCCAGACATATTCAACTTCAAACACGTGCAAATGCCAATGTTCTAATGTCTAACAAATGATTACCTTCCCCCCTTGCACTGGATATGATGTCATACTTTTCTTTTGCGTTTTTCTCAAACTGTAGATCCGTTTTATGTGTTCCAAGCAAGGAATTTGGCTGTGCAGAGATTGGTGGTTTTAATGGGAAACCTTGTATACTTTATTTTATGATGAAACTTTTGCATGCATATTTAAAAAATTTTTTGATTCATAGTTAGTATTATCATTTCCTCTTCATTACTATTATATAAAGACAGATCTCAAAATAATACAAGCACTTCTGATTTCACACATTTTGTGGGTAATTTAAGTAATACTTGATGAATTCTTCTATAACTTACGGGATGTAGATATTTGAAAACATATTTTTCAGTAGTGTCTTTGATACGAGAACATTCAGGAGATGTTGCACTACAAAAGGAAAAAACAATTGCGATCACCCATGCGTGCTCCAAATGGACTGTAATCATAGAACATTTCTCTTACGTTCATTTGTATAAGGATAACTCTTATATTCTTGAAGATTGTCAACAAAATTCATTAAAAAAATCTCCATATTTTTTGCATATAACACATGGGATTTTCAAGAAAATTTGACGTCTTTTTAGGCAAATTGACGAAAAAGATTAGAAGTAATCTTCTGCAGTATATATACTTTAAAAAATTAAATTTCTAATTGTGATTGTTTAAAACTAAATATCTAAATACATTTGAAAACTGTTCATGTAGGTTTACTTCCCACATACAAACTGAAAATAAATACCGTGCTAATCATGTGTTGATTAAATAATTCCACATCATATTCGCTGATTACAACTAGTGATGACGTATACACATGTTTTTATTAACTTGTATTCTTGTTTGTATGTGTGTTTGTCCGGTACAAATCTTGCAATCGAATTTTAACTAACTTCCCTACTAGCTAGACATTTGAAACTTTCACAGTAGCTCAGAACCTGGTGACAACACAATACTTCAAACTCAGATTTTCGAATAGTTTTCTTTTAATTAATTAAAATATAAAAATAAGTACCTAATAGCAATACAAATAGTAATTAAAATATTAGCTATAGTTAAATTGTTGCCAAAAAAAATTTATGAGTTCATTTTCTTTTGACATAAAAATAATTACATTTAATTAAACATGAGCGTTAGAAAACTGTCAAATTATGCATCTGGCAAAAATTGACGTCATTATCACTTTAAAGATTTTCTACGCATTGATAAAGTGCTAATGTAGTTCATGATGCAAATATATTGTTCTGAAAGGATTAATATTTTATTTTTAAAGCCAATTTTTTTTTTTTTTTTTTAATTATTCAAATTTCCTGTAACTCTTTAACCAATCGCATTAGAACGTCCATCTTTG
Organism: Salticus scenicus; assembly: GCA_963930645.1. Taxonomy (NCBI): domain Eukaryota; kingdom Metazoa; phylum Arthropoda; class Arachnida; order Araneae; family Salticidae; genus Salticus; species Salticus scenicus. The sequence continues at coordinate 250,534,363 of OZ005658.1, forward strand.
GAATATCGATAATAAGGATTTTCTATCAAAAGTCGGCATAAAAGTCGCTAAATTTGGCACCAAATCCATTACCTGCCTATTGGAGCTTTTTAATGCATTTTAAAGGGAAAATTAAACTATTTTAACGTGAAAAAGAGCTGGAAATGCAGAAAATTGACATTTTTATCAACTTACTAAGCCTCTTTGAATGAATTTATACAAAAATAAATACAATTATTTACAATTTCATAACAATACGCATTGGTAAAGTGCTAATGTAGTTAGTTCTATTACTACAATTCAACAGAAAGTTTAAAAACGTGGTTTATAAAAAGTTTTTTTATCTTATAATTTTTCAATTAGCTTAAAAGAGGATAAAATTCCCTGACAAATGGCACCTTTGGTGTCTTTCTGCAACAATTTACTGATAAGATGGGTGGGGGAGGTTTTTTTTTTTTTTTTTTTTTTTTTTGGACAGACTGTACATTATGTCACCATTTATTGGGTTATTGTTTCTCTTATGGTTTATTTTTCTTTTCTGTAGTTGTATTGTGTCTTCAAGTGTTCTCGAAATTATGCCTGTGCCTGCTTATAAAGGTAAGTGCTTTAATTCAGACTCAAACATTTTTTTGTTTGAAACTCAAAATTTAAAATAAAATGGCTTTGAATTGAAACTTAAAAAAAAATTATTTTAAGGTTTTTTTTTTTTTTTTTTTTTTTTTGAGATTGTTAATAGTTTATTTTCTGACCAAATCAATTTCAGGGATATATTGTTGCATGTGAAAGATTGCGCTCAAAAATACTGTTTACTTTCTCTCTTGGTTTTTTTCCCCCTCCCTTTCCCTTCTTTATGCTACTCTTGTATAATTTTATTTAGGATCTGTTTGGATATCTTTTCTCATAATGGATTGTATATTACCTTTTTATTACTTTAAAGCTTAATTTCTGGAAATATTAACTCATTTTTTACTCCTGGTTTTTCTAGGGGAGGGGGAGGGGAATCGTAAGAATTTATTTTTTTTACAACATTGCTTTCCCTTTCACGAGCACAGTATTTTATATGGTACTTCGTATTTTTCATTGTGTACTTTATAATCGCATGAATAGTGTTTTTATAAAAAAATATCTTATTAATGACACTACTCAACCTGAAAATTGCCCCTGACACCTTTTTAGCATATTCGTATGTAAAATGACCACCTGAATCCAAATCTAGTCCCCATTTTGCCCCCTCTGCCATTTTTATCATTGTTTGAAAATTTTTATGCCCATCAGTTTGATTTCAAGAGGAACGATGTTTATTTTAACCGTTAAATGTCATTTGACCTGAGGATTTACAGAGGTAGAAAGTTTTAAAACATGAACATTTGCAGTAAGGAGGAAATTTGAGAGGATTTGTGCCCAGAAAAAAAAAAAAGTAATAAAACAATCAGTCCCCCCCCAAATACACACAAGATTTCTTGTTTTTTACTCTATAGCTTCCAGTTTGCCATTTTTTCACCAAAACATCCCAAATAATAAAAGTTATACAGTGAGCATTTTTTCAAAATGTTGGTGAGTGAATAAAAGTCTCAAAGCCCTCGTAAGAAAGTTTGACTGGTTCACTGTACGACGTTTGCTTTCAGTAACTCCAACGTTAAATGGTTTGGACAGTAAAACATGAACAGTAAAACTTCCTGCTTTTACACGTGTTAAAAGTCATTGCTTTTATCATTGTAGTCGTCAGTCGTTATCAATCTTTAGTACACGTTAGAGGTGATAGAAAGCTTAAAAACTTAATTTATTGTTTCTATCACTTGTCCTCACAAATTACTCAAAACATTTTTTTTATAGAACATAATATACTTAATAGAATATAATAAATGACTGTTTAAATTATTTAAAAACCCTTTTAGACATCGCAGTACAATCTTGTTGCCAGATCCATTACTATCAAGAGTTTGTTCGGAGGTTGCATGTTTTCACCACTGAATGGCGTTGACGGCGGTTGAATATTTATGCCGTGTTGAGCCGTGATTGGCTGTTGGCTCTTTGATCATACTGCATGTTTTAGACACTATCATATAAATAGAGGTGTTTTATTTTGAGTTGGTGGTGAATTCGACTGGTAAAGATGCTATTGTAATATATTCTGTTTTGTCTGAGGCTGGTCCTCGTGAATTTATTTATTCAATTAGCAGTTAATCTTTTCAAGGATGCAGTCGTTTAAAATGTGAAATAGTTGTCAAAATATGTAAAGTTCATTTTCCAAGTTAGCAGCCATAATTGTTTTGAAGTTATCAATTGTTAAATTATGTATGTTCAAATGACGGTTAAAAATTAAAAAAGCAAGTTCGTTTTTGGCTGTGAGTTTTTTTTTTAAGATTACGGCGTTTGTTTCAACTGTATCTTTGAATGTCATCTTCGACTTTTCCATTTTCCATGCTATGTGTCAACCAGGCGACCGCAGTTTTTTTTAACTTTGCTTGTGAATATTTTTAACTTGCCAAGTTTTTTTTCGTTTTTTCCTATACTATGTGTCAACCAGGTGACCATAGTTTTTTCCAAGTTGCCAATTATCGGTTATTATCAAGTTTAAATATCATCAGTTGTTTCTTGCAATCGTTTTATCGTTATATGTGATGTCTCATTTAGAAAATCTGGGAGTCAGGAAAATTTTTTTAAAGGTAAAGCCTTCTTATAAATTAAAAATGTTAGATTTAATTTATTGGTCAGTTCAGTTGTTTTTTGAAGTTAACTTTTTGATAACCTTTGAATATAAACATTGTTTTTATATACATTTGTTAAGTTTCATAGCTAAAACTAATTGTTAAATATTTTTTCTATTTGTTATTGTTGGCTTTTTGAATCTTTTAAAAGTTTTTTTAATAAAAATATTTAAACTGAATTTGACTTTGTTTTACTTGTCAAATTTTCCTTTAAGTTACACTAGTCATAAAGTTTATTAAACTTTCACTGTATATCTGCTTAAATATAATGGAAATAAAAGTTTGACTTTTTTATAAGTCTTATCTATCAAGAGATCTGCACGGGCCGGGTCCAGGTTAAACATTTTTTTTGCAAGCTCAGGCCTGGTTCGGGCTCAATTTTTTTGGGGGTATACTCGGGCTAGGCCGGGCCTGAATGAAATTTTTTCGAGGCTGTGCTGGCCCGAATTTTTTTCTGATTTCCTCGTTAATCAGTGAAAAAGGAAAACGATAAAATATATCTTCAGTCATTTATTTCACATAATTTTACATGCTGGTATTTCACATAAAATTTTATTTTGTTAAAAAATGTCTAACTTCAATTTAATTGCTTATCAGTCTGTCTGTTCGCGATCTGATTTTCCACGAATATTTTTAGCTTGTCTCGAAGGCGATATTTTTAGCATGTCTCGTGGGTGATTGGGCAAAATCGTGGTCATATTCGGATTCAGGAGGTCATTTTACACAATCTGCAAAAATGGTTTCAGAGCAGTGTGATAAGTGTCATTTTTAACCTCTCGGCTTCTTATTTCTTTCCTCTTTCAAAATAATAGAAATATTTTTTATTTTAAAGGATTAAGTATTTCTATAAATAAGGAATAGTTAACACTTTCATTTATTTTTTGACATTGTTTAAAAGTAATTTCTAAGAACTTGTACCAATAAAGTTTGTTTTAAAAATAATTTTTTTTTCCTAATTTAATCATTATTTCAATCTACACTCTTTAGTATTTATTGACTAATTGATTGTAAGTGCTATTAATTAATGCCTATATAACTTTTATTATCATTATTTTTTATATTTTGAAAATGTAACAGAAAATCTTTGTTAAAATGCACAAAAATAAACAAGTATGGAAGAAGTTGAAAATGCATAATATTTATATGTAATTCTTGATTTAAAGTTATATATACAGAATGATTGAAGTTGCAACTTTTTAACGTTAATGGCATTTACACTGAAACCACACACTAGGCTATTGGCTATAATTCTACCACATCCCCCCTTATTTTAATAGTTTTCTAACTTTGTATTCCTTCTTTGTTCTGTAGACCCAGAAGCAGAATTATATCCAGTGTTCCGTGACATGACTTCAGACAGTTACATGCATTCTTTAGGAATTTTATCCAAGTTTGAGAAAACATTTAAAGCTCAAACATAAAATAATGCTTAGCAGTTACTTTATTACATATTTATAATAAAACATGATATAAAAACTTAATAATCCCAAACAAAGGCATATACTCAGGATTTGCAATTCTGTCAATGACTTTTGATGTTATTTATAATAACGTGGAATGTTTTTTTTTTTTTTTTTTTCCTCCTGGTTGGATAAATTTTCTGCAAAGGCTTCATTTGTTTGTTTCTACAATGAGCGGTGCAGTTTTAAGCATTTTCTGCTTACTGCAAAAATGTAACAAATGAGGTTTTAGATGAAGATCCATGCAAAAATCACTTGAAGTATTTCTTAGTTAGTGGGTGTGAGTACATCTTGATGATTCGATGACTCACTCCTGCTTTTTTTTTTTTTTTTTTTTTAAATGTATGATGAAGGGCTGTGCTATTATTTTGACTTGAAACAACTGTTTCAAGTTTCTGTTATTCATAGTGCTTACCTACTAAATTATTATTTAAATAATAATCAGGTAAATTTATAGATTTTCAAACTAAAAGTTTCTTAAAAATTAAAAACTCTGTAATTTTAATTATACTTTTTAAGAAAGGATTATATTTATACTTTTAATAGATAAATTTACTTTATACAATATCCTTTTAAAAAACTTAGCAAATATATTTCGGGTATCTCCCTACCCATCTTCTGTGCCAAGTTAAAACGTCTGTTCCTCTGAGGTGGTCATTTCGTGGTGTTTGTGGTCTCGCTTCACTTTGTTTCTTTTTTCGTTTTCTTGTAAAAATTGTTGCCACACTGTCGGAATAATGCAGTGCTCTTGGTCATTAACAGCTTGATTGTTAGTAATTATTTCTATGGTCTGCTGTTTTAGTGCATAGTGGTGATTATTGTATGGGGCTATTTTATTAATATTGATGGAGTTAACATTAATAGGGTTAGTATTGTGGGTGGAGGAGAAAGCGGTGGAAGATTTACCATATTTTAAGTCAGCGTGGTGTTCTTTTTTGCATTCTTTCCTGCATTTAGTCATACCTATATAAAACATGCTTTTTTACCGTTGGTGTGTTTGAAATTTATTTTATAGATTCCTGAGGTAGATTTGTAGTTGATAGTATCTTTTTCCATTACGAGTATGTTGAAAAATATTTTTATTTGGCTGTCTTCCACAGCTTTCTCCTCCACCCACAATACTAACCCTATTAACGTTAACTCCATCAATATTAATAAAATAGCCCCGTACAATAATCACCACTACGCACTAAAACGGGAGGCCATGGAAATAATTACTAACAATCAAGCTGTTAATGACTGAGAGCACTGCATTATTCCGACAGTGTGGCAACAATTTTTACAAGAAAACGAAAAAAGAAGCAAAGTGAAGCGAGACCACGAACACCACAACACCACGAAGTGACCACCTCAGAGGAACAGACGTTTTAACTTGGCACAGAAGATGGGTACGGAGATACCCGAAATATATTTGCTAAGTTTTTTAAAAGGATATTGTATAAGGTAAATTTATCTATTAAAACTCTAATTTTGTTTTCTATTTATATATTTACATAGTTGCCAACTCTCCTGAAAAATTAGGGAGACTCCCAGATTTTGAAGATGTTTTCCGAACTCCCGAAAAACAATACAATCTCTCGAATTTTTCAAAATTTTCATCATGTGCCATGCCTAATGCTCCTCTGTGTTTTCTCATGGTTCTTCCACATGCTGATGTTGTTCTGCTGTTCATATGTGCAATAAATAATTAATGTTCACTGGTTTGTGAACTTCAATGTAAATTTTCAACTCAATTATATAAATTTAATATATAAATTTTTAATTAATTTATGTAATTTTCACTCAGTGAGCTTTAATTTTTAAACATTTTTATTGAAAAATCCTTATTTTATTAAAAAATTTCTGAAGTCCATTAAAAAGAATAATTTTTATATTGAAGATTTTTAGTCTTTTTAGACAGATTTTTGCAGTATCTTATGATTTCAAATGTTTTATTAGATAATTAAAATTTTGGCTCTTCTAGTTAAAAAAAATTGTATATGTATGTATTGTAATTTCAGTATAGCTGTAACATAATCTATTGGTATTTTAAATTCAGTATTTAGTTATATATATTTTTTTTTCTGATGTAATTTGCAATGAGATGAAAGCCTCTACCGTAACAGTAGATCTTCAAATGACATCCTCAGGATGGCCTATGGATGAGAATACATCCTGTAGACATCTTTAGAGTGTATTATAGACAAGTATGTTAAAGTAGATACTGCAAAAATTTTCTTTTGTTTGTTCCTTCTCATTCTAACAATTACTATGCTATCAATATTCCATTTATGGCATAAATTATATTGCGTACAAAATCTCCTTAATTTTGATTTTCCAAAGTTGGAATTTTTCTAATTTTGCTTCTCAACGGTTGGCAACTATGTATTTATGATCTGTTATTCATCTAACAGCTGTTTTTGAAACTAACTTAACAATTTTTGAAAGGAAACTGAGTGAACACTAAAATGTTATGAATATGACAGATGACAGGAAATTTAAATTGACAAAGGATGTTTTCCACTTTGTGTATAAATTACTAGTTTAAAATTTCTTTGAACATCAATGAAAGCTCAGTTTATAATTACTGTTTAGTAAGGAAGTGAAAATAATTTCAATATTTTAATGATGTAGAGAAAGTAATTCTGTTTATTAAAAAAAAAAACTTTTAAAGTTTGCTTATAATTTTCTTTTTCTTACTTTTATGGTAAAGAGTATAACATACTTTAAACTTTAGAAATTTTTTATTCATGAATACATCAACCATAAATATTCAGTTTAAGAAAATTAGAGTGTAAAGGTTGATATTTTTTATATACCAACTATGTGAAAAATATCAGAGCCGGGAATCAAACCCAGGCACCTCCGCTTAACGCACTGATGCTCTACCACTGAGCTACCCTGGCTGATAACCAGCTAGGCATTTCACGAAATTTCGTGGTCTGTAGAGTCCTGCTACGATTAATATTGTCTCACCTGTCATATCTGCGTTTGCAGACTTGGTGTCTTTGCCAACAAATATGTGAGAAATGCCTTGCTGTTTATCAGCCAGGGTAGCTCAGTGGTAGAGCACCCGTGTGTTAAGCGGAGGTGCCCGGGTTTGATTCCCGGCTCTGGTATTTTTCACATAGTTGGTAAATAAAAAAATATCAACCTTTACACTCCAATTTTCTTAACCCTTTGAGTGCTATGGACGCACATATGTGTCCAGCGAAAGTCATTAATATAGACTATGGACGCATGCGCTTAGCAGATGTTATCAGTATGGACTATGGACGCAAATATGCGCCCAGCAAAAATGATCAGTGTACTATGCAACACTCGCATAAAGTGAGTCTGCGATAAGAATGAGACAACTTGTCAGCGCCAACTGCGCGCCGTCCGTATGGACCGCATAGGCTGCGAGTATTCAGCACTCAAAGGGTTAAAATGAATACTTAAAACTTTTCGATAAACTTCTTTTTCAGTTTCATAAATACTTAGAATTTTAAACAAGATGAGTATGAAGGAACAGGAAGCGAAAAGAGGGGAAGGTGCTATGGTCATAATTCTGAAGAGAGTGTCTTAAACCCTTGCATTCTTAAGGTAAAGACAGCAGTGTTTGCCACCCCTGAAATATGCATCAGTAGTCGCCACTTTTGCAAGAGAAATGTTAAAATAAGTGTTAATTAATATATATGAATTTGAATCTGCTAAGCTAGATTCTCCGGTTCTAAGGAATCTACAGGGTTGCCACAGGCTACTAAAAGGCAACTATTTGCAACTATTTTCACCCTGAGGAGACTATGGCAACTTTTTTGACCTAAAAAGCTTGAAAAAGCAACTATTTTCACAAAAAGGCAACTATTGGGAGACTATTTCTCACCTTTTGCAAAATTCTTAAAGAAATATCAAGAAAATCTTTCAGAAAAAAATATTTTCTATGCATTTTATAAATAATCCCATATCTTAATCTTTTCACCTTTTTATTTATTTATTTTTTACCACCTTAAAGTATGGTATATCCGTGATGCTGACCTTGAAACAGGTAGAACATCCAATGAGAATGTAGAAATAGCACCAGACATGACATATGTAGCTATTAAGCTGGCCAATTTGCTTATTGCAAATGATTAATAGTACACTCCTGTGATCTGTTATGTCCTTCCTCACCCTGATTTCATGTAAGAAAAAATAACAAAATTATAAAAGAAAGCTCTGAACAACTATAGTAATTCCCCAAAACTAAATTTGGCGATTATGGCTAAATGCTACTTTTGGAATGGTTGCCATGGGTTCCGAGCGTAAACGAAAGCGAAATGCGTTTTTCAAATGGCGTCATTCAAAACATTAAGCTTTTTTTTCAACTAATAATAAAACAAATACATATTTAAATTGACTTTTATCTTCATTCATTATAAAAGATTTTTCTGAATTTCGCTATTTCAAAACATATTAATATGCATAAATATATATGCTGATGTTTCCCGTACATTTATGCAGTTCAAATGTTGTTCTATACTTACCCGTAAAATACTATTATATAAATTAGAATTCTGTTTACCATTTCTTTTAATTATTTTTGAAATACATTTTTAAAAATAGGAAAGCGTAATTTACTGATAAGTAATACACATGTAGCTAAATACGTGTTACTACATGCTTTGTTTAATTAACATTCTTAAAAAAAAAAAAATGATAAATAATAAAAATCTCTCTAAATAATTTACTCAAAAAAATCCTCATTCACTACTACTAGTTGCTATGTGTAAACAAAATAAACATACGACCGTTTTATATAATAGTGGATAGTACTTCACCTGAAATAAAATAGAAAAATGAATAATTACTTCTTTATATTTTAATTGCTATGCTGGTTGCCATGGTAATAAAAAACATCAGAATGCTAGTTTGCTATAATCTAAAATATCAATTAGGTTGCCATATCATATTGCAAAAAAATCCAGAACGACATCGTTATTCAAAACGGCGCCAAAGGAAAATCGCCAAATTCAGTTGTGGGGAAATACTATAGTTATGCTGAAAGCTCTTTTAGTAAATCAGAAAAGGAAGAATACAGCAAAAAAAAAAAAAAAATAAATAAATAAAGCTCTTAAGAGCTGACAATACTTAATCTTTTTAACGACCAATTCCCATGTTATTCTATGGGAAAATTTGTTTCTACAATGACTCATTGCCTAATTTTTTTTGGTATATTTATGTTGAATAGTAAGAAAATGCGTATGGTTTTTTATCCTTTAATGATCGTTAGCATGTGATATTTAAGCTAGTATTTTGTTCACTAGGCTACTAAAGCAACTATTTTTGTTATATTTCTTTTGTGGCAACCCTGAATCTAGTACGAGTAGATTCAAATTCATCGATGTTATTAAACACTTATTTTAACACTAGCAGGCTACGCCCGCTTCGCTGGTCACTATTTTTAAATGAATCACAAAAATTAATGAATTCTCAAAATTGCATTAATTTTTATCATGTGATAAAAAAAGAGAAAAAAAAATTCTGATCAGGAAAAATGTCGCACCGGGTCCCCACTGCCTTCGGCAGCGTAGACCCGTGCGCTGCGCGCACGTATTCCTTCACCATCCTTATGACTTCTCAAAATTCCATGTTATTACTCATAAACTTTCATTCTTAAGAAAAGGAATTAAAAAATATATCATTTAGCATCGGGTAAAAACTCACACCGGGACGCCACTGCCGTCGGCAGCGCAGACCAATGCGCGCTGTGCGCGCACGTTTGAGGATATACGTGCGCTGTACACGCATATTCCTTCTCAACTCAAACTTTTAGTATTAAGAAAATAAAATTAAAAAAAAAAATCTTTTATCAACGGGTAAAAACTCGCACCGGGTCCCAAACCCATGCGCGCCTATTCCTTCCCCACCGTTCCAGCCCCTCCTAATTAACTTGCATATACCAATTTTGAACGGTCTTACTCAATTAGCTGAGATGCAAAAGAAAACCTGATCAGGACACTTTAAATTGTAAATCAGGTGAAATCTCGAATTCCACTTTCGATAATGTAAAGGAACTTTAAAATATCTTTCGAATGATGTATTAGAAATAATTTAATCATAATTAGAATATTGAAATTTAAAAATATTACAGCGCCATCTGGCTGTAGAAATTTCTGTAATCTATTGTTCCATTCCAGATCAACAAAGCTTTCAAATGATGTATTACTCATGAAATTATCTTAATTAGTAGATGAGATACAAAAGAAAACCTAATCAGGAGACCTCAAAACGTGTAAATCGGGTGAAATCTCCAATTCCATTTTCGATAATGTAAATGTACTTTAAAATGTGTATCAACTAAAATAAGCTTTCAAATGATGTTTTACTTATGAACTTTTTTTAATTAATAACTGAGATACAAAAAAAAAAAAACTGATTCAGGACACCTCAAAACGTGTAAATCTGGTGAAAACTTTCGATAATTTAAAAAACTTTAAAATATCTTTCGAATGATGTATTACAAATAATTTAATCATAATTAGAAATTGAAATATTGAAATTTTAAAATGTTACAGCGCCATCTGGCGGTACAAATTTCTGTATTCCACTGTTCGATTCCAAATCAAAAAAGCTTTCTAATGATGTATTACGAAATTATTTTAATTAGTATCTGAGATACAAAAGAAAACTAATTCAGGAGACCTCAAAACGTGTAAATCTGGTGAAAACTGTCGATAATATAAAAGAACTTTAAAATATCTTTCGAATGATGCATTAAAAATAATTTAATCATAATTAGAAATTCAAATATTGAAATTTGAAAATATTACAGCGCCATCTGGCGGTAGAAATTTCTGTAATCCACTGTTCGATTCCAAATCAAAAAAGCTTTCTAATGATGTATTACTTATGAAATTATTTTAATTAGTAGCTGAGATACAAAAGAAAACCTAATTAGGAGACCTCAAAACGTGTAAATCGGGTGAAATCTCGAATTCCATTTTCGATAATGTAAAAGTACTTTAAAATGTGTATCAAGTCAACAAAGCTTTCAAATGATGTATTACTTATGAAATTTTTCTAATTAATAACTGAGATATAAAAGAAAACTGATTCAGGACAGCTCAAAACGTGTAAATCTGGTGAAAACTTTCGATAATTTAAAAGAACTTTAAAATATCTTTCGAATGATGTATTAAAAATAATTTTATCATAATTAGAAATTGAAATATTGAAATTTGAAATGTTACAGCGCCATCTGGCGGTACAAATTTCTGTATTCCACTGTTCGATTCCAAATCAAAAAAGCTTTCTAATGATGTATTACGAAATTATTTTAATTAGTAGCTGAGATACAGAAGAAAACTAATTCAGGAGACCTCAAAACGTGTAAATCTGGTGAAAACTGTCGATAATATAAAAGAACTTTAAAATATCTTTCGAATGATGCATTAAAAATAATTTAATCATAATTAGAAATTCAAATATTGAAATTTGAAAATATTACAGCGCCATCTGTCGGTAGAAATTTCTGTAATCCACTGTTCGATTCCAAATCAAAAAAGCTTTCTAATGATGTATTACTTATGAAATTATTTTAATTAGTAGCTGAGATACAAAAGAAAACCTAATTAGGAGACCTCAAAACGTGTAAATCGGGTGAAATCTCGAATTCCATTTTCGATAATGTAAAAGTACTTTAAAATGTGTATCAAGTCAACAAAGCTTTCAAATGATGTATTACTTATGAAATTTTTTTAATTAATAACTGAGATATAAAAGAAAACTGATTCAGGACAGCTCAAAATGTGTAAATCTGGTGAAAACTTTCGATAATTTAAAAGAACTTTAAAATATCTTTCGAATGATGTATTAAAAATAATTTTATCATAATTAGAAATTGAAATATTGAAATTTGAAATTATTACAGCGCCATCTGGCGGTACAAATTTCAGTATTCCACTGTTCGATTCCAAATCAAAAAAGCTTTTGAATGATGTATTACTTATGAAATTATTTTAATTAGTAGCTGAGATACAAAAGAAAACGAATTCAGGAGACCTCAAAAAGTGTAAATCTGGTGAAAACTGTCGATAATATAAAAGAACTTTAAAATATCTTTCGAATGATGCATTAAAAATAATTTAATCATAATTAGAAATTGAAATATTGAAAGTTAAAAAAATTACAGCGCCATCTGGCGGTAGAAATTTCAGTATTCCACTGTTAGATTCCAAATCAAAAAAGCTTTCTAATGATGTATTACGAAATTATTTTAATTAGTAGCTGAGATACAGAAGAAAACTAATTCAGGAGACCTCAAAACGTGTAAATCTGGTGAAAACTGTCGATAATATAAAAGAACTTTAAAATATCTTTCGAATGATGCATTAAAAATAATTTAATCATAATTAGAAATTCAAATATTGAAATTTGAAAATATTACAGCGCCATCTGGCGGTAGAAATTTCTGTAATCTATTGTTCCATTCCAGATAAACAAAGCTTTCAAATGATGCATCACTCATGAAATTATTTTAATTAGTAGATGAGATGCAAAAGAAAACCTAATCAGGACACCCCAAAACGTGTAAATCGGGTGAAATCTCGAATTTCATTTTCGATAATGTAAAAGTACTTTAAAATGTGTATCAACTAAAATAAGCTTTCAAATGATGTATTACTTATGAACTTTTTTTAATTAATAACTGAGATACAAAAAAAAAAACTGATTCAGGACACCTCAAAACATGTAAATCTGGTGAAAACTTTCGATAATTTAAAAGAACTTTAAAATATCTTTCAATTGATATATTAAAAATAATTTAATCATAATTAGAAATTGAAATATTGAAATTTTAAAATATTATAGCGCCATCTGGCGGTACAAATTTCTGTATTCCACTGTTCGATTCCAAATCAACAAATCTTTCAAATGATGTATTACTTATGAAATTATTTTAATTAGTACCTGAGATACAAAATAAAACCGATTCAGGAGACCTCAAAACGTGTAAATTAGGTGAAATCTCGAATCCCACTTTCGATAGTATAAAAGTACTTTAAAATATCTTTCGAATGATGTATTAAAAATAATTTAATCATATTCAGACTTCGAAATATTGAAATTTAAAAATATTACAGCGCCATCTGTCGGTAGAAAATTCTGTAATCTACTGTTCAATTCTAAATCAATAAAGCTTTCAAATAATGTATTACTTATAAAATTATTTTAATTAGTAGCTGAGATACAAAAGAAAACCTAATCAGGAAACCTTAAAACGTGTAAATCACGTGAAATCTCAAATTCCATTACTTATGATAGTCGGTTAATGGAAGGTGACAGAAATTTGTGGCGTCTACTCTTGAAATTCCATTCAAATAAGTTTCAAAATGACATATTACTTTTGAAATTATGCTAATTAGAAGCTGAGATACAAAAATGATATAAACACTATTATAAAACGATTTATGTCTGACTTTTTCGTGGTTTTCTCCGAAACTTGGGTAATTCCGGGCTAAATACTGTTCAAAATCCATAGTATGAAATGTGAAAGGAGTATCAGAATTCGAAATTCTGCAAAATATAAAACAATAAAGGCGTTCTGGGTTTTCCGTTGTTTTCTCCGAAACAACCGTTCCTTTTCTACGTTTTTGCCCCTTCCCCCCCTTTCCGTCCCTTCTAATAATTTTACACTTGAAAATATCCGCAATCGATTTATCTTTCCTTGAAACCTAATAATAACAATTTCAAACGCTGTAACTCTTTTTATTTATTTATTTTTTATTTTTTCTGGCCGTTTGCTTGCCCCCCCCCTCCCCTTCAAGCCCTTCCTAATAATTCTTCACTTTCAAAAATATTCAGAATCGAAATATCGGGCGTTAAAAACACCAATATTACGAAATTTCAACGGCATATCTCAATTTAAAATAGTTGAAAATATAATACAAAATTTAATCTCATTTTTTTGTTTATCCACATATTTTCATGAAAATTGAACAGTAGCTTTATAATATGCTGTCTAGGCCGAATATGAATTCAAATGTAACGTGAATTAAAATTTGAAAAAAATTGAAAATTGCAATATTTTTCCCTACTACAAAACACGTGACATCTTGATCGGTTGCAATCATTTCCTTTTTGATGACAGACGATGGGTCTTCATTACTGGCATTTGAAATGATGTTGCCACAGAAAATTCATACTTTAGTTAATTTTAAAAAATCTAATTGTTGTACCGATAAACCACTTGCACACTTAGATTCAGAAAAAATGCCCCTTTCATTTGGTATTGAAATTGTAACGATCGGACAAATATTTCTAATTTATTTTCCACTTTTTCTGCTTTGAGATCGCTTTTAGATTAGACATGAGTGGACATTTTAATTAATATCTCCACAACTAATTAAAATTTTTAAATTCTGTTTCGAGGAAAACATCGGAAAGGCTCCAGAGCATCCGTATGTCAATTTTTGTACGTCTGCGTTCAATAGGGGCTGAACGTATAAAAGAACAGACAGACAGACAGATAGACAGATAGACAGACAGACAGACAGACAGACAGACAGACAGACAAACCTTTCCTTTTATTATTATAGATTTCTATTGGGAGGGGGTGGCTACTGGTACAAATTCTAGGGGTAACAATCATTGGTGTCTTTACATTTATATGGAATGGGACTCAACATCAGTTTTAATCTTAAAAGCTCCTTTATTAAGCCATAGTCAAAATTTTTTTAAATTTATGCTTCCAATGTGTACAAGTCAGATAACACGTTAAATGTAATTAATTTTCGCATCAAATAAGCAACGTAGAAAATTTGTTAATGTAATAAATATCAAAGCACTTAAAATAGTTAAGAGTTGCTGATAAGAAAACTTACAAAAAATTGAGTGCTAAGTATTAATATAATTTTTGAATGATTATTTGAAACTTTGCTTTACATGCATAACAGCTATGTTTTCTAAGTTAAAGTTACAATCTATATTTAATTTTTTTCTCCCTAAACATTGTCGTGTAATATTTAATATTTAACTATTTTTCAGCATTAACTTGGCAAGGGGGAAAGACTTACAAAGTCTACTCAGAGAATGTTCAATCAGGGAATGGTATGTATGAAAGGATATAAAATATTTTAATCTAAGTAAAACCTATTCAAAAGTATAAATCACTACTCAAAATTATAGATCACTATGTCATAAATTGTCCTTGTGGACTTGATTTTACTGCAAGATGCTTTATAATGCAAGGAATAAAAAAAAAAAATTGGGGACCCCTATTAGGAACAAAGCTCCTTATGCCTTTTCTCCAATTCCGAATTTGATTTGATATAGAAATCTAGATAGTTTATTCTCTCTAGCTTCTCTCTTTCTCTCATGATTTCTTTAAATACAGTGCAACAACGATTAAACAAAACAAGTTTAAATGCAGAAAAATCTGAAAAAATAAAAATCCTTTTTTAACAAAAAGAATGAGGAAAACAAGACTTCAGAGGGTTATTTTTTTTTTTTAAAATGATCAGCTAGTTATTGGGCTGAAGTGGTTCTCTTATGAGTCAAGTTTAACTTATTTAGAGCTGACAAAAACAAGCAGGTCCGATGACAAAAATGTGACTAACTTAATGAAAATCACACTTTTAAAACAGTGGCACATTCTCTGAACAATTTGATATAAAAATGCATAATTTTTCAATGAATCGGGTAAATTTTCATGTTCAAGGGATCAATTAACCCAAAATAAAACTCAGCCTTTAAAAAAATTGATGTCTGACTGACTATTTTAAAGGTATTTCAAACTTTTCCACAATCAGCATTTGAAGATAATGCACCTAATTATATGGTGCGTGTGGTACATTTATTTGATTCAAGTTGTTAAAGTAATCCTTTCTTATGAGCATTTATAATTTTGTAAGTTATAACATTTTTTACCTAAAGTTAATTTCCACGAAGAATATCGTAGAATTTCTTTACGAGACATGAAAATAGTCCTAATCTCAATACACTCGAAAATGTTTAGTCCATAAAAGAGGGTAGGGATTCAAAATTTGTAGCCTACAACTTTGCAAGGACTAGAAAAAATTATTTATGATATTTTGGCACAGTGAAACTTCTGAGTTTTATGTTAAACTGTAAAATACTTTGCCATTCCGCATTAAAGTAGTAATTTCATATAAAAGTGGAAATTATCATATGCAGAATACATATTTTTATTAAGTAATTGTTCAGATCTAACAAATAGTTTTATTTTTCATACATTGAAAGCTAACATGTTTATTTCATATAATAAATCATAATAGAAAACAAAGTGTTTTTTTATTACGTTTAAAAAGAAATTTTATGCAGATTTTTATTAAATACTTCATAGTGTAGTAAAGCGAATTATTAAATCAAACATGTACGTAGGTAACATGTTATGACTTCCGTATTATATAAACGTAAGTTTTATTTGTTTCAATCATTAGTTTTTAAGTTATTGCAAACACAAAAGGAATAAGTCAATTTTTCTGCAGTGTGGCTTTTTTTTTTCTGCCCCTTAGTGTAAATGTACAATGTATACTTCAACATTCTTTCCTTATTTTGTGTTCCTCCTTAGCAACTGTAACTAGGGAGAAAAAGTAGAAGTTATTGGGTTCTTTCTGTCGAGAGAAATTCCCATGGAGAGAACATAACGCTTTTTCATCATGTGATGTTTTCTGCTGGTTTAGTTTTACCGCAACCTGCATTAAAAACTTCATTTAAAAAAAAAAGTCAGCACGGTATTAATTTAATTCTGTTAGAAATTGTATAAAATTAAAGCTTAAACATTTTTCTGTGAGCCCTGGAAAGATTTAATAACCTATCTCAATACGGAATTTTTGGAACAAAAAGCCAGAACAAACAGAAAATATTTTGCTCTTAGTTAGTTTCTCCATTTTTTTTTTTTTTTTCCCCTCAAGTTCTTGCATTATAAAACGTCTTGCAGTGAAATAAAGTTCACATGGGCTATTGATGATCTATTTTATTAATGATAAGACTTGTTATTTTGTATCCATAGACTGCATCCTGTAAATACATTACATGTGCAATTCATAATGTGTTTTTATTGTGCAGACATATTTGCACAATTTCTTCTCCTTTTCCTAATATTTAACCACAATACTTTAAGCATTGCAAATTGATATAACTGAATTACAAATTAATATAACTGAATTACAAATTAACAATCCTAATATAAAACAAAAATGTCTTCAGGTCTTGCCGTGTTCCTAAAATTTTACTCTTGTTTTATTATATCACCACTGTTGTCAAACAGAAAATTTTATTGAAAATTAAATTGGCTTTTAATTCTGAGATAATGTGTAAAAAAAAATCCTTTAAAAATAATGGTGGCAATATAATAAAATCGGCATAGAATTTCAGGGACGCTGCAAGGCATGTCTTGTATTAAAGAATGATTGATTTTTTTTTTTTTTTTAAATATCATAACTCTGAGTTCTTAAAAATTATAAGTTTTAAATTACAGCACATATATTCATCATACATAACATAAGCATTGTAACAATTCTCTTAAGATTAAACATTTATAATTTTTAGAAAATTTATTATTTCTTAATATTTGACTTAAAGAGTATATGTAAAATCCAAAATGAAACAAAATTAAGTTAAAAGCAGCTGATTTTTCTTGGATTTTGAAAACTCATAAGTTAATAAATACCTTCAAAACTAATAACGTGAGGTATATTGTGTTTGCGCGCACACACAAATAATAAAAATAAATAAATAAATAAAAAATAGCAGTTTTGAGTTCTTTTCAAAACATAAAACATCTCTGTGGTATGTTTTTTTTAAAAAAAATCCTTGTTTATTTGAAAACAGTATTTTTATTAAAGAATAGTTAGACTTAGAGAATTCTACTTTTTGTCATGAGACTTTTTACATATATTATAAATTAACGTTAAATTAGCACATTAGAGTTGCTACAGTTGAATTCAGGAAAAAAAAAAAAAAAAAAAAAAAAAAAAACTCAGACAATTTGAAAAATTTATTTAATAGTAAAATACTTGAAGAATTGCAAAACTTATTGCATAAACTGAGAAAATTCAAGGAATTAATTTTTTGCATTATATAGTTTAATTTCATTTTTTAATTTTTAAATAGTCTTTATAATTAAGAGGAAGAACTTTTTCTTAATATTAATGCTTTATTATGAATTAAAAAGTCATATGCTTTTTCCCAGTTATAGTGTGTGAATAAAATTATAGAGCTTACCAGTTCCTTAATTGAATACCAATATTTTAACAGAAAAATTCAGTATGCTGGTTCAGTTTGGATGCATATGAACTAAATTTGTTCCACTTAAGAAAGGAAGGCTAAATCTCAACTTTTAAAACTCGTAAATACACCAAATTTTATTTGGCGTAGATTGCTGACTTAGTTTGGTTGTATAATGCAATCGTACGACAAATGCCAATATTGTTACTCACGTTTTGGGATATTCCACATGGCTACATCTTAGCATCTGTTGATTAGAATTGTACCAAACAACTCCTTGTGTAAAATCTTTATTGCAAGAAGATGAGATAAAATTTTTCTGCTTGTTAATTCTTTATTGATCGATGGTACTTTAAGTACTATTAGTTTAAAAACTATATAAAATCGAATTTATTAAGAAATGGCAAAGATATTCATAAGCAGAGAACATATGTACTTCACTTTAATTTCACCACTTGGCACTAGATGCTACATGTAGTAAAAGTGTAGTGTTTTATTAAAGAAACAATTTTATAGAATGCTGGCAGAATTTTTGATTGTTATTTTTTTTTTTTTTTTTTACAATCTTCATCTGTGTTATAAATAATTCCTGTATTATCTCAATTTACCATCAATATTTGTAAAAATATAAGGAACATAAAAAGTCGATACTCTTTTTTTTTTTTCCCCCCAAGTTCTAATATATTTTTCAGTCTATGTACCAATGTTAAACTTAAATTCCACTTCACTAAATCCTCATCAATTACTATGATGAGGTGTTATGCATAATTTTTACTATGCATGTCTTTAAAAATTACACTGCATTGCAAAAACAATTTTTTATGTATTTATTTATTTATTTATTTTTATTTTTTAGCCCTGTTACCATTCTTGTGGATTCTTATGTAAAATGACCTCTTGAATCCGAATATGATCCCCCGTTTTACCCAATCACCCACAGTTTTATCAGGACGCTATCCCTTCCCCAATTTTTATCACTGTTCAGTAATTTTATGGCCATGAATTTGATTTGGAGAATGGAAAAGAATTATTTTAACACTTAAGAGCAAAAAAAAAAAAAAACTATATGTAATGAATGAGCTAGTGTCAATCTATCTTATAAAAGGAAAGAATGCGGGAGTCCATTTAGGTTAAACTAATAATCCTTTATTAAGTTCAAAGATGCAGTCACAATAGAGATGATACGGTCATAGGGATGCTGTCATTCGGACATCCTGAGTGATATATCCTGGAAGAAAATGCCGATGGTCGGCGATCATTCAGCCGCGGGACACCGAAGCGCTACAAATCTATTTCATAAATCTTTACATGATGAATTATAATTAATGTGGATTTATTAATCAAGTAACTATCGGAAAAAGCCACGATTTCTCATGTGTTCCAGCTTAAATACAGATTATTTCGGCGAGAGCTCTTTTTTTATGAATTCTTATTGGGTAGTTAAATAAGCTAGATCCCTACATTATATCATTGGTTGACCCGGATATCTGGGATTAAGTATTTTGTGATGTTTTGCCACTAAATTGAATTAATGATTGCATAATCATTATTCTAATTCTTATTCTTAAATCTGGTTACCGCTCTTGCAAATGTTCATGTTTTAGAATTTTCCAACTCTGTAGCCCCTCAGAAGATATTTAACAGTTAAAAAAATCTTTTCCTCCTGCACAAATCAAATTTATAGCCATAAAATTACTGTAAAGTGATAAAAATAGGGATGTGTCCCCCTTTAAAAAAAAAAAAAAAAAAAGTTGGGTGATAAAGCAAAATGGGCATCATATTCAGGCTCGAAGTCATTTTACATAAGAATCAGCAAGAATAGTATCAGGGCAAAAATAGTATAGTCCATTCTTTGTATATATTGCCAAGTTTAGCACATTCAGAGATTATTAAATGTGATTAAATAAAGAAATCTTATTAAAAGCATGTTATCGCTAACTTTTATGCATGTAGATAAAGAAATAGGGAAAGAAAGAAGAATCTTCATTAAAAAATGTATTATCTTAGAAGCTATTAATTAGGTAAGTCCTTTATTTTCCTGACGTTTGTGGAATATAAAGTTGACTTAAGAATATATATATATATATATATATATATATATATATATATATATATATATATATATATATATATATATAAAAATCTACACATTTTTATTAAAAATATTTTTTAATGTGTGTAGGGAGATTTCTAGAACTGAATGTAAAATTTCTTATCTAGGAAATGTGGATCTTATTTTTCTCTTGGTTTTAACTTCATGAGAGAATCATTTAATGATAAATTTATGTCAAAATTGAATGCTGACCTTTCTTTTTAGATCCTGAAAAGTCTAAATATAAAAAAGGGTTCAAGAAAAACTATCAGGTTAGTGACTTTTTGTATACATTCAGTAACTCTGTCTTTTAAACAAAATATTATTATAAAGGAAGAGTTTGAGTATTAAAATTAATTTTTTATATATGAAATTCCTCAGAAATAGTGGGAGAAAACTTTATACTTTTTACTTTCTTCTATATTCAATAGAAGAAAGTATTGGATTCGTAAAAATTTTCGACCTTAGGTTTTTGATGGATTTACGTTTTTGAGAGCTGTAGAACACGATTTGACCATTTTTAGAAAATGTTTGTCTGTCAATCTGTGTGTGTGTGACAAAATTTTGTGCAACTGTATCTCAGGAACTACTGCACAGAATTTCATACAAATTGGTATGTAGTTGCACCTTGACATAAATTAGTGCCTATCAACTTTTGGTAAAAATTGTTTTACAGGTTTCGTTGCCATCCCGCTTTTTCTAAATTTTTAACATGGTGATATAGGACAAAATTTTGTATAAATGTGCATAAAGAGAATTATTTTTTATAATCATTATTAAATTTACAAGAATTATTTATAATAGATAGTTATCTGGGAAAATTTTTTTGTATGTGTAGGAGCCTCGCCACCCCCCCTGGGGGTGGGGAAGTCCCTCCTCGAGGGGAGTAAATTTTTAAGATGGATATCTTTCAAAAGGTCTCGTCAATACCTTTAAAACGAATGGTTGAACTATAAATATATGATAATTTAAAACAAAGTTATAGTTTTTTTTTTTTTTTTTTTTTAACGAAAGAAAACTGAAAAAAAAAAACTTTTATTTTTTTAATATTGTTACTGAGTGAATTTCTATAGGAAAATATAGAAGAAAGTCTTGTGGTGGCCACAACATACTAGTTGTTATAAGGGCTGGACTTGTAAGATATTTTGGCAGTCTTGCTAATGCTTTGCTAAAAAAAGCTGTACCCAGTAGCTGAGAAACTCTTCTTGAAGCTAGTTGACAAGAGGTGCTGGGTTTGATCCCAGGTTACTGTCTTGGGCCTAACTGTTTGAAGTTTTCCTATCATTTCCTCTGAAGTTCAAATGAATACGGGCTGGAACCCCTTAGAAAGACATGTAAAATGCTCCTTTCCCCATCCAAGAGCATCCTACCCAAGTTAAGGTTTCTAGAATTGAAAATCAACTTTTATCTGAGCACCAACACTGCTTTGTTAAAAAGTTATTATGAACTCAATTCATCTATAACAATATTGTTGCGAGTTTGTAAATAATTGTATTTATTCTTGTAGAAATTCTTTCAAAGAGGCTTAGTATGTCGTTAAAATGTTAATTTTCATCATTTCTAGTGATTTTAGCGTTAAAATAGCCTAATATTCCCTTACAAATGCATTAGAAATCTCCAATAAAGTAGGTAATGGATTTGGTGCCAATTTTGGCGACTTTTTCCCTACTTAGCGATTTTTTTTTTTTTTTTGGCAACATTGGTGAGAAAATCCTTATTAGGGATATACCAAATATGGATGCTGAAATATGATTGGCTGAGGAGAGACGGAAATTTCTGGAACTTTCCACACTTTTCTACAGGGGTATATAAGAACTGTTTTTTTCACAAAGGTAGTCAGTTCAGTCTGAGATCAGAGTCAGTCTGCCCCCAGGGGGGTACCTTCTTCAGGTATTCAGGGGGAGTCACGCACCCCGGGCCCGAGTGATCTTTTTCTTTCCCCTCCTCTTGCCTTGTTAGTTTCCCTTTGTTTCTTTTACGTTCCTTTTGTTTGTTTTTTTCGTTGCCAATAAGGTTTTTGGTACTTTCTTGTTACTGCTTTGTTTGTTTCTTTTACTTTTGGTTTCATAACTTTTCGTTGCCAATAAGTTCTTGGCCCATTCTTGTTTTGTTGATGAAAAAAAAAAAAAACTCCAAAAAAATTATAAAATTTTTTGAAAAGCACAAAAAAAAGAAACCACTCACCTCGTTCTACTAACCTATTTTTGTTAAGTTCTGACTCACCCTGTTTTTTGTCTGTTATTAAAAATAAAAAAGAAAAACTGTAAAAAAAAAATTTAAAAAACTGTAAAAGGAAACAAAAAAAATAAATCTATTAACTATTAATCAATTAACTAAGTAAAGTCCGGTGTTGATGTGGCGCTGGCTATTGGGGCAATGATTTTGGTGATGGTGCCACGGCAGTCTAGCCTTGGGATCACACTGGGAGACTGGTGCCCTTGGTGAAGGTGAGACAACGGTGACTACTCGAACGAGAAACACCGGACTAACACGACTGCCACATGTGGTTCCTGAACTGGGTCGGCGACCTGGTAGCTGGTGAGTGGTTATGGGTGTCCCAAAGAGGATTCTTGAAAACCCTTTGCGTTTGTGTGTTGGAAGAAACACTCACCCCTTTTTCCTTCTCTCTCTAATTATGGCTACAACTAAAGGTGTTTCGAATAATGCGTCTGGCTCGGGCCAAGCTAATGCAAGTTTAAATGGTAAAACATGGGCGGATAGAGTAGAAGAATTCTCTTCAACTCTAAATGAGAATAATGTGTTTCTTAGGCATGAGGTTAGATTTTTTGTCGTGAAAAGAAAGGAGGGTGACTTCTCAAAGACATCTCCTTTTTTGATACAAAAAGCGCTGCAAAGTATAATGGGTGATCCAAAATCAGTTAAAAAACTTCGGTCAGGAGAACTTTTGATTGAGGTTGAGAATAATAAACAAGCCAACACTTTGAAAAACTGTAAACAATTTGCTAACATACTTGTTACCATTAGTCCTCACAGAACTCTAAATATATGCCGTGGTGTTATTTCAGAATCCGATTTGCAGTTCATACCTGAAGAAGAAATTCTTGACAATCTTAAAGACCAAGGTGTTATTGCAGTTAAACGCATCTCAATTTTCCGTGAGAATAAACCTATACCAACTAAACATATAATACTAACAATAGACTCCCCAAAGCTCCCACACGCAATAAAAGCTGGTTATCTCGAATGCCCCATTAGGCCATATATTCCGAATCCACTACGCTGCTTCAACTGCCAACGCTTTGGACACTCGAAAACTGCATGTCGTGGTAAACTCACATGTGCCCGATGCGGTGCAGTGGGCCATGACAATCAAAACTGTGAAGCTCCAGTCTCTTGCGTTAACTGCAAAAAGGATCACCCATCCTACTCGAAAACTTGTGAAAAATGGAAGTTTGAAAAAGAAGTACAAACTGTCAAAACAAAAGAAAATATATCATACACTGAAGCTAGAAAAATCATAGAATCTAGAACCCCTACCGTTGGAAAATCTTATGCTGCTGCTGCTACTGCTACTTCCATTAAAAAAACTTATAAAACTATAGCTACCCAAACAGAATGCCAAAATGTTACCTGCCCTCCAAGTCAAACCATACAAATCTGTTCTTCAAAACCACAAACAACACCTAGTCAGACTTCCACCTCCACACAATCCTCACTATCTAAACCATCTACATCCAATAAATCCCCGCAAATAGCAAAAAGTATATTGTCTGAAAGAAGACAGACTTCTGGCTCTCTAAAACATTCAAACTCACCTTCCCGCTATAATATTAAAAAGAAGAAAATTTTAAAATTACCTGCAACTAATACAAATAAAACGTCTAAAATTACGCCTATCAAACAAGCTGACGTAATCAGTCTCCATCCCTCTGATGCGGAAGATAATATGTCTACTGTATCAGAAGATAACGACGTGGATGTTCTCATCTAAAAAAAACGAAAAATCATGACTAATTTCATTTCTTGGAATTGCCGAGGTTTTATAAATAAACGAGATGAAATCAGAGAAATAATTTCTGATCATCGACCAATTTGTTTTGCATTTCAAGAGACATATTTAAGACAACATGATAATATAAAAATTCGTGGCTATACCTGTTTCAGAAGAGATTTAACCACTCTGGCAGAGCTACAGGTGGTGTAGCTCTTCTTATTTCTAATAATACTCCTCACACCAATATTTCTTTAAATACTGATATCCAAGCTGTAGCAGTTCAGATTCATATCCACATGCTTGTCACCATCTGCACTATCTATTTACCACCAAATATGTCACTCCACCGTCGTCATCTTAATAACCTTGTTTTGCAGCTACCGACCCCTTATATAATTCTTGGGGATTTAAATGGACACAGTCCACTCTGGGGTAGTCCTGACATTAATCCTCGTGGTCAAATTATTGAAGACTTTATCACAGACAATAACTTATGTATTCTAAATAATGGGGATAATACATATTTCCATGAACCTTCCAGAACTTTTCATGCAATAGACATGGCCATCTGCTCTCCAACTCTGTATCCATATTTTAATTTCTTTGTTAGTAACGACCTTCATAATAGTGACCATTTTCCTTTATTTTTATCTTTTTATGATTTTAATGATCATCATCCTATAAATCCACATTACATTTATGACAAGGCCAACTGGGCTACTTTCACTATAAATGCAACTATCACATACGATATGACTGAGGGTGATATCAACAGAGCAATCACTGATGTCACGAAGTGTATTATAAATGCAGCTGATATTAGTATTCCAAAATCCTCTGGACGTCTCAGTAAACATTCAAAGCCATGGTGGAATGATGAATGCAATAATGCAAAAAGACAGCAACAAAAAGCTTGGGGAATTTTTAGGAGGTACCCAACTACTGCGAATTATATCACATTCAAAAAAGCAAGGGCAGCCGCACGAAGAATCCGCAGAATCTCCCAAAGAAATTCCTGGATAAAATATGTGTCCAGTATTACCTCAAATGTAAGCAGTAAACAGCTTTGGCATCGTGTCAAGAAAGCAATGGGAATATATTCTAATCAAAGTATTTCATTTTTAAAAGATAATGGCCAAACTATAACTTCTACTAAAAATATTGCAAACACCATTGGTAAAACTTTATCTCACATCTCCAGTTCTAATTCATATTCCGAACCTTTTTTGTCTCATAAACGTAATTCTGAACGATCATCAATCAACTTTCACTCCCGCTCTTCACCAGACTACAATAGACCTTTTACAGAAAATGAATTAAAAAATAGTTTGAAACATTGCCATAACTCAGCTCCCGGGCCCGATGGTGTTACCTACATTATGATTAAACATTTATCAAAACAGTCCCTTAAAAATCTCCTTCATCTTTACAATAGGATCTGGACTGAAAATATTTTCCCTGTTGCTTGGCACGATGCTATTGTTATTCCTTTCCCTAAGCCAGGTAAAGATGCTTCTGACCCCAAAAATTATAGGCCCATTGCCCTCACAAGCTGTCTCTGTAAGCTGCTAGAAAAGATGGTAAATACTAGGCTTGTGTACATTTTAGAAAAAAATAATTTGATATCTCCATGGCAAAGTGGTTTCCGACGAGGCCGTTCTACGGTTGACAATATTTTATTATTAGAGACAAATATCCGCAAAGCTAATGTGAGACGTAACCATTTGGTGTCAGCTTTTTTTGACATGGAAAAAGCTTATGACAAGACTTGGCGCTATGGCATTTTAAATGATGTATATAATTTGGACTTTCGTGGAAATCTTCCTATTTTTATTGAAAACTTTTTAAAAATCAGACGCTTTCAAATTCGCATTGGATCAGTTTATTCAGATTTTTATTTCCAAGAGGAAGGTGTGCCTCAAGGCAGTGTCTTGAGTGTTACTCTTTTTTCTTTAAAAATTAACGATATTCTAAAACAACTGCCTCAAAGTGTCTATGGAACTTCATATGTTGACGACCTGCAAATTTCTTGCCAGGGAAATGACATGCGCTTCATAGAACGCCAATTGCAACTTGCTATAAAAAATATCACTAAATGGACAAATAAAAATGGATTTAAATTTTCTACTGACAAAACACAATGTGTGCATTTTTGTCATAAACGAGGTCTTCATCCTGATCCTGAGATTCTGATGAATAACAGGCCAATTTCCGTTGTTGACACTGCTCGCTTTCTGGGTGTTTTTTTTGACAGAAAACTGACTTTTATTCCTCATATTTCATATTTAAGAACTAAATGTGATAAAGCACTAAACATTTTAAAAGTCCTATCTAACACTTCTTGGGGAGCTGACCGGCCATCGTTATTCAAAATATATCGGGCTACTGTTCGCTCGAAACTTGATTATGCTTGCCAGGTTTATGGATCAGCACCTCAATCTTACCTTAAAAAACTTGACACACCACACCACAGTGCGCTTAGAATTTGCTCAGGAGCGTTCCGCACTAGTCCTGTTTTTAGTTTATATGCTGACTGTGTGGAGCCTTCTCTCACTGATATTAGACAAAGACTTTCACTTGACTTGTACTATCGCATTCTTTCACATCCCAATCATCCACTTCATCCACATTTAAATAGCAACGATCATAATCTTTATGTGAATCGCCCATCATGCATCCCTCATTTTGCTCTTAGAATTAAGAACTTTCTTGCAGGCACCTCTCATATTCATACCAAAGTTCGTCCCCGGTCTCTTTTAAACATGACACCTTGGAACTTCCAGGTTATTTCTTGTCTTCATCCGTTTAAAGGATTTGACAAACCTAACACAGATGCTTCTATTTTTCAGGCCCTTTACTCATCTCATCGCTTTCATTACAAGGACTATGTCGAGATTTTTACTGACGGCTCTAAGACAAGCAATAAAGTCAGTTGTGGTGTTGTCATTGGTAACACCAGTTTTAGCTATCAACTGCCTAATTCTTTTTCCATCTTCTCTGCAGAGTTTTTTGCTATTGAGGTTGCCCTTAACATTATTTCATCTCAGCACAGTAGAAAATTCATTATATATACAGACTCAAAGAGTGTTCTTGATTCTCTTTCATCTAGCTCTTGTAACCTTTCTTTTATTTCAATTTTAAAAACTTATAACGAACTTCTAAAAAAGGGATTTGATATTTTATTCTGTTGGGTTCCAGGCCATGTAGGCATCAAAGGCAATGAAGCAGCTGACAAAGCCGCAAGGCAGGCTTCTATTATTTTAAACTGTCCTATTCCTTACGAGGACATCAAGCATGCAATTAAAGGTTTACTTAGAAATATGTGGCAAAGGGAGTGGAACTATCAAAGCAATAATAAATTACATGGAATAAAACCTCAAATTACTATTTGGCCTTCTTTTAATCCTAGAAAATACGATCTTATTATTACTCGCTTGAGGATTGGACATACAAGATTAACACATAAACACTTACTACTTGGACAACAGGAGCCCACATGTCCTAGATGTCATTTTAATTCACTGACAATCCACCATATTCTTACTGACTGTCCTTGTCTCCGACATTTGTATAGAAAATATTTTCATTCATCATCACCAAATTTGACAAACCTTTTAGGCACTAATCCTCATCATCTCTTGACAAATTTTTTAAAAGAAGCTGGTTTTTATTATGACATCTGATTTTATTATTTACACTATTCATTTGATTTTATTATATACATTGTTCATCTGTTTTCTACTATATACACCATTCATAACTTTTTGCATCGTCTTATTTTACATACTGTCTTCTCTGTTTTTTATTATATTATAAATTTTGTCATTTCACCTATTCTTGTTTTTACTTTATTGTGTTCTTTTTTAATGGCCATCTGGATGGGTGAACCCATCCAGAAGCTATAATATATCTTTTATATGATTGTTTGGCGCAGTATGTCCCATTGTGGACCTTGCGCCATTAAAAGGCAACCAACCAACCAACCAACCAGAGTCAGTCTGAGTTTAGTTTCCACCAATGTTGCATTGCCATTGAGCCTCTTTGAATGAGCCTTGTTTCATGTGTTATTGCTATATAGTTTGTACTGTGGATTTGCTTTTGACAGCTGTTATTTAAGCTGTGTTTATTGGTGGAATTGAAGTTGATACTTGATTTATAGACCTGTATTCTTCTGGAATTTTCTGTAAATAAACTACTGAACTTTTGTAAGTTTCGCCTTTCATTCTTGGACATCTCATGAACCCCAAGTACGCAACAATATATAACAAATTAGTATTGTCAATATTAATTTATTGGCTTATTATTTTTTTTTTTTGGTAATATTTTCATTATAAAAGCTTTTAATTTTATGGAATATGTTATTTTGTTTCCTTGAATTTTTCTTCAGGTTAACGGCTTAAATTTTTGGCAATTATTTTTATGCTTTGAATTTGCACCAAATGCTGGCAATTTGGTGATATCTAAACACCATACTGATTTAAAAAAAAAAAAAAAAACCTGAAAATTCACCATACATTTTTCTAGCTTTTCACTAATTTTTTTCCATATCTTTTTTTTTTTATCATTAAAAATGATTGTGACTATTAAATTATTTTTATTTAAAATAAAAGTATTAATTAAAAAAAAAAAAATACTTAGTCATAAATACTTATTTTTCTCCTCACGAAATTTACATTTTTTGTACATATTCTAGCGAAATTTTCAATGGTTCTTTTAAATACCTGCAAATCAAATAAATTCTATTTGCAGTACAATTTTGTTAAAACCTTGAAGAATATTTTTGTATAAAATCTTATAACTAGATAGAAAAGAATACAGTCAAACCTCGTTAACGTGAATTACTTTTAACATGATCTCTTTCCACTCTTCCCATGAAAATGAAGATTAGTTTAGTTATATGGATATAAGTTACTGATAGCATGAATTACTGATAACATGAAATTTTTTTTTATCCCCCTTGAGTTTCATGTTAATGAGGTTAGACTGTATTTTAATAGTACCATAACTAAAGTTATATAATCTTTTATTAATATCCACAATCAACTGATTGGAAGAAAACCATATTTATTGAAATTTTATTTTTCCGACTGAGTGAAAATAATGCCTGAACCGGGAGTCGAACCCCAGATCTTTGACTTACAAGTCAAGGCTCTACCAATTGAGCTATCCAGGCCGACAACCGGGCAGCATTACTCACTCAGACAACCTTTTTGGCAGAAAATATCTGGTCTATCATATAGCTCAACAGAAATAAGCCGCAGGTAATGGAAAACACCATTAAACAATGGGAAAGAGCCGGGGTTCAACTCCCGTGCGACTCCCGGTCCAGGCATTATTTTCACTCAGTCGGAAAAATAAAATTTCAATAAAGTTATATAGCTTAAAATTATTTCAGATTATTGCTCTAGTATTTCAAAATTCTTAAAATTAAAGAATAAGTAAATAGTAAACTTTTTTTCATATAAGGGAAGTTTACAAGTAATCAGTGTTAGTTTTGTATTATAATTGTAATAAAATCTTACTTTTTTTTTTTTTAAATCTCTAACTTGTAACTTCTTAGTAGATAGAACCCAGAAATTTTAAATTTCATTGTTAAATGTTCTTATAATTAAGCCTTGGTTTTTTAAATAATTTACTTTTTGAAATCTTAAAAATGTATTCTGTACTGCAACATTAAGATTGATTTAAAAATGGGACTGACCCGCTGTTGAATAATTCTTTTTAAACCCTTTAAATGACTAACAAAAATCTAAATTTCTTTTTCAATATAAAGTTTTGCACCTTTTTAACAAATACTAACTATAAAATAATTAAGATTTTCCAGATTATAAGAGTATTTAAATATTCCAAATATAAGTTTTAATCTGTAAAATTTGGACAGTTGTAGTTGGTCTATGAGCAGTCAAGACACCTTCCTTTTTCAATGTAGTTTTCTAAAGTATTCTTGCACCAGAATGATAGCAAAAACAATGAAATAAGTATTTTGCCATACTGCAATATTTTTAGTATGTTATTTGTTATATTACAATATTTAATTTACATACATAGAAATAATTTTAATCTGATAATTTTCATCATTATATGCCTGAAAATTTTATTTATTCAGCCAATTTTGGCTACTGGGCTTGCAGGCCAGGGATTTTACTTATTGCTGGATAGATCCTCTTACTCCTTTTTATATCTACTCGGATGTCTTCGGACGGGGCGAGTGAGAAGTTTCTTACTCCTTTTTATGATCTAATCAGCAGATCACCATATAATTCAAACAGTGCTGCTATACTAAATAAGTTGAATTTTTTTTCTCCTCAATTGTAGAAACAGACATAAGGCTTTTTATTTAAACTTTAAAACTTCTTCACACACCATAAAATCAATACATGCATAGTTTTGAAAGAACATCGCCTTTCTTATACAGGTCAAATATCATGTGCTTCTACCTTGGAGGCAAAAGTAAGGAATAAAAGCTTGGAAGGCTTCACTTTTGCCTTCAAGGTATAGTGCAACCACGTTTCCTATGACTAGCAGTGAGGCCGAGACCAAAAGTTTGGAGGGATGCAAAATTAGCTGAGAGATAGTTATTTGGCAAACATCCAGTTATTCGGTGTTCCCTTATCGCTTTTTTTCTTTCAGTCACCCCTATTTTAACGCTGGACTCGTTCAATCCGCACTTGCGCAGAGGCTTCCATGGTCGTAAGAAATGTGGTTAAAGAATAGCATATGTTTATTGCACCTGATAAATGACATCTTTTCAAAACTGGTGATGTTTGTATTGATTTTTTATGGTGTGTTTTAAAGTTTAAATATTTATTGTACACCAATTCTTTAATTTATAATAAAGGTTTTTATGTATGTTTCATTTTTCAGGATTACTCTCCAGTTCATAATGGTGGCAGCAATTCTAATAAGCAAAATACTATTGTTCGCTCCAATTCACTCCCTAGTTCATCTGTCCAGCAATCTAATTTCATCAGAAATAATAGGTAATGTTTACAATACTGTATTATGACCAAATTTGATCTACTGAACCTATATGTATCAATTGGTTTTGTAGTGATTGTAAAAGGAATGGGCTCTTCCCACCGTCATCTGCTCAGTCACGTCACGTGATAGAGGAATATGAATAATCGAATTCTGAGAATCGAATTCAATTAAATATTGTTCTTAAGAACAAAAGTGTTAATATTTAATATAAAATAAAATAAAAGTAATATTGTGCATTTGTAAACAGTAGAATAGTTGTATTTGTAAATTTAATAATTTTTTAAAAACACTTTACATGTTTATTTATTTTCACCTGTAAGAATCAAT
Organism: Salticus scenicus; assembly: GCA_963930645.1. Lineage (NCBI taxonomy): Eukaryota > Metazoa > Arthropoda > Arachnida > Araneae > Salticidae > Salticus > Salticus scenicus. The sequence continues at coordinate 250,566,055 of OZ005658.1, forward strand.
TTTTGTATGCTGTGGTGTAACTGTTACATTAACTGATCTAGCAATAAATAATAGCTTGTTCTTGTGGAATGTTTATGGATTATAATTTGTGTTATGTTTTAAAAAACATAACACTACTTTATTCTTAAGTTTCAAATAATTTAACATTATTTTATTTAAAATTAAAGGTTTTCAGTTTCCTTTTATTTAAAAAGCTTTCTCTTTCGAAATTTATTTTATATTCCGCAAAAATTTCTATCAAAATCGATCGCGATCTATTTATTTAAAAGATTTCTGTTTTTACTTGAAAATTTGCCTTTTTCAAAAATAAAATAAAGTAAAAACAAATACAGAAATTCCGTATTAATATAATATCGTAATCGATATTCTATGCATAAATCACTAAGAAAATAATAGTAGAGAAATTACTAAAAGTGCAAAATTAAAATGTATAAAATCAAAAAAACCCTAAATTATCTTGTCAGCAATCAGTGTCCCGATTTTGCATTTAAAATTATTTTTTCAAGCTTTATTTATATGTAACATTAATTTCATTAGATAGCTTATTTGATTTCCTTTAATTTGAGCCATCGCTCATAGAAATAGCTTAAAATTTAATTGTTTTCTCTTCAAAAAATTATAAGTCCAAAAATACCTTTTTTATTTGACTGTATTCTTAAATTCAGCGGTCAGCCATGTTTGCTTAAAATTCTCGACTTTCCCGCGCTTTCAGAGGGGGAAGAAATGTTCTAGAATACTCCGGAATGTTCCTGGCGTCCGTTCTTGACGTCACTGGCGTCTTTTTCGTACACGCTCATTGGCTGGATTGGAAGAGAGCGCGAATTTCAGATAGCTTTCGGTCAGAACAGTAGGTGGTCACCGGAGAAGAAGGTCTGTTTTAAGCTGAGGCCGGGATTCTTCCCGCGCCGAAGCTCGGAGCTGAAACTCGGCTCTTCTGCTCAATAATAAATGAAGTTCTTCAGCCCTTAGAATGACTTACCGGATATATTCTAAAAATGTCCTTTATCACGGAGCAGGTGCAGCAGTATTATATATATATATTTTTTGGATGATGTAATATTCCTGTCCGGCCAAGCAAAACCTGTCATCAACGAGATTGTCTTTTTTTTAAATGAGGAAAAGCCAACTGCTCTACTTCAAAAAGTTTGTAACTTATACAACATATCTGGATGATAGCGTTTTAGCGACAACAATCGTGAAGAAGAATATCTACCGTCATGCCTGAAAGTTGGTCCGTCTCGGCTAAAGTCCGCACAGTATTTTTTTCTAACCATTTACTCCTCAGAAGCCAGTGCTGAATGTAGAAATTCAGTGGCCACATATCCAGGCTATGAGTCAGAAGCTGTGTACCCGGCTACTAGAGTGCGTGATGGTTTCCCTTTTAAGCTCTCCAGAACGATAACACTAAATCTCAAATAACTGTGCAAGATTTCATGAAATAGAACTTTATTTCTTTTTTGAACTTTTGGCTTATTTCACGAGTAGAACTTCATTGCATTCGGATATATACATCATCACAATCTCTAAAATGTATAAAAATAGTATGACTACTACATTATTCAAGAATTATAATTTTGGTGCTTATATTGTGTTTGTTTAAGTGTGTTAAAGTGTTTTCAATTTGTGGTGCCACAAATTCAGTGCTAATTTTTGGATTAATTATTAAAGTGATGTACTAATAAAGAAACTTTGGTAAGTCAAGTTTTCTCTTGTCCTTTTTATGTATTCTATTTTTGATTTAAGATATATTTCCTTTTCAGGGTAATCACTCCTGTTTTAAATAATTACAATTTGTACTCCACTAGCAAATTTAAAAAAAAAAAAAACGATCACCAAGGTCTCCTTTTTTTTCTTACTTAGACTAAGTGTTAATAAAGAAGAAAATCTATTTTTTTCTCTCATGTTTGATTTAGCTCTGTATATTGAATTTTTGATATTTAGTAACTTATCAGAGATCATTCACTCAGTATCATTAACTTGTAATTTTTAAAATCTAAATTCTGAAAGATTATTTTCTTTCAATTTCTTAAACTATCCCCAGTTAGACCAATTCCCATGTATCAATTTGAAATTTTAAAATTTTTTCATGTAATTTAATTGCATAAAGGTGTTACAACAAGTTAATTAACTTAGTTACTGGTCTAAATGGATTTACGTAGTATGATATTGCACTGTCACTGATTTAAGTACCAAAAATCAGAGTATTTAAACATGGTCTTCATGAACATCATTAACAGGTATAAACTAAATTATGATTGTAAATGTATAAAGCAAACAAAAGATGATGAATAATGATATAAAATGGATTAAAATTGATGTATATAAAAAAAAAAAAAAAAAACATGGATTAAATTGATCAAAAAATAAGAATAGAAAATATGTTATTCCAGCAATCGCTCTAGATAAACAAGACTTCGTCTGCTATTTGTTTTTCCTCTATCATGTGACCTCTGACATCAGGTGGGAAGAGTCCATTTTATAACATACTTTTGAGTTTTTAAATTAAACTCGTAGCGCTTGAGAGGTTATTCTATATAACCATTTAAAAATTTAAAACATCAGAAAAGACAAAAAAAGAAAATGCTTGCTTTTCTTTGCTCTGTGTGTCATCTTTTCTCAATGAGTGAAGTACACTCCTGCTCAAAAGTTTAGCAAGATTTACAAGTGATCAGTTTTTTCCAATTTAAACATTTATCTCTCAGTGAAATGTTTTTAAACACTGGGTATGTGAAGATTAGTCTTCCTCGAGTTTTTCAGTGAAGATTAGTTTAAAACAACTAAAGGACTAGCAAGAAATGATCAAAATTAACTTTTGTGATTACCCTGTATCATTAAGTGAACAAAAGTGATCTGTAACTATAGGATACATTACTGTAGACCTAGTACAATTTGTAGAGTTATTTGTATAACAATAGCATGTTAAATAAAGAAGATACAAGTATTTATTTTAAAACTTATTTATTTTAAAATGTATTTAAAAAAAAAAAAAGTTATTGGTAATATACAGAGCTGTAAACAAGTTATTTTCACTTTTGCATGAATTGAAAAAATAATTTTGAAGCATTTTTATGAAAATTGTTTTCACTGTGCATGTGCAAACAGTTAAAAAAAAAAAAAAAAAAAAAAAAAACTTTCATAGTTTAATAGCCAAATAACTTGTTCCCTCATACTTAACAAGCATTGTCAAATATGATTGAAATTCAGAAAAATGTACACAAAAAATTTAAGCAGTTTTTCAGTTATTGGCAGAAATTGATTTTCTTTTCAGGGGTCATTTACCTATTGGCGTGTTAATGTTTTAAATGTGCAAATTAAATGTATGATTATTATAACAAGACTAGTTAGTTGTAGGGCGACTAAGGCGCCCGTTGAAAAATGATTATTTCATTTTAATTATTTCTCGTTTCAAATAATTCATTTGCTAACAAGCCAGTGTGAAATTTTCACACTTTATTTATCTCTTTGTTACCTTTAAAATTTAAAACTATTATTATTATTTTATAGATGCCATATTTTAATATGCATGGGCAAATTTAATAAAATTTTTTTTTCACATGAAAGCACATTTCATTTTATGCTGGGGGGGGGGGGGGGAGGGGGAAGAGGCAACAATTAAAAATTTAAATGTCTATTTTAAAGCTATGGATATTTTCATATTTTAATTTATTTTAAAAATCTAATAAAAAATTCGGTATGAATAAGGTACCAAATGAAAAGGGTGATTTTTTTCTGAATCAGTTGGATTAAACAGCTTATCGATTAGACAATTAGATTTTTAAAAATTAACTGAAGTATGAAAATTAGGTGGCAACTTATGTTCACACACAGATAGTCTAAGGAAATCTCTCAGCCTTTTTAAGTGCAACAGTCAGTCAGTCAGTGATGAGCGTAACTATTATAACAAGATTTATTTCATTCATTAAATCACAAAAAAGCTGGACTTCTTAAATTAATAATAACTACTTAAGAAAATCATAAAACTTACTAAAATAAAGATTTATTTTAATAATTTATAGATTTAAGCTTTTATAAAATTTGTAAATATATATATATATAAAATATAGCTATTTAGACTTTTTCTCAAAAGTTGTTGTTTAATGTAGAATTTAAGACCATATGTCTGCGTTAGGGACCTAGGTTTGTTTAGTTAACACTACATTTGATTTTAGGAACAAGTATAATAAATGCTCACATCATGTACCAGAGAGCCACAAATAATAATAAAGATTTTGGGAACTTCTTGTTACTGAGTGGTTGTCCTCAGAAAATAGTATACCCAACAATAATAAAAATAAAATAAGGAATGTGTCCTACCATTTAAAGATTCAGAAGGGAAAGCCTATAAGAAGGATGTGGGTCTTATGTTACCAGAAAAAGAGGCAAACTGCTCAAACACAAAGAAGAAAAAAAAAACCTATGACCTATTAAAACTTGAATAAACTACTATGTCAGAAACACCAAAGAAAAATATTTCAGGTGCATACAGCTGATGTAATGTTTAGAAATTCTATTTCTAAGCATCGCTGGGAGGAAAATCATAATTTTAAATTTAATTCAGCTAAAATAATTTGCAGACCTAAATCCATTCATGAACTCGATTTCTTTGAAGCTTTTCATATTTATAAAAAATTTAAAACCTTGTAAATTGTGATTTTGCTGTTCCCCATTTGTCTGATTGTTGGAAATTTTACATTTAGTCCACATTTTCTTAATTTTTCTACTGTTTACACAACTACACATTCCTAAATTCCTATTGGCCCCACATCCCACCTTTTCCGTAACCCTATTGGTTGAACTAAATTCGGTCCCTCTCCTTTATATACGTGCACTTCTCAAGATTCAGAATTCTTTTTGCACTGAAGACGGTACGCTTAAGGCTACCGAAACAGCTGTATGCACCTAAAATATTTTTCTTTGGCGTTTCTGACGTAGTAGTTTATTCGGGTTTTAATATTCCAACGCCAAGTCTCCTGTTATTACTATGACCTATTGTTCCAACTTTTCAAAATCACCTCACATGTGTTTAAAGTGTTTGTTAAAACACTGTGCGACAGAGTGTAGTGTGATGTTAACCTAAATATAAATTAATAAAAAGTATAGTAGAATGTGTATATTTTTAATATTTTTATGTTGTGTATATGTATATCCTATGTTATTTTGTTGCTTATTCAATTAAATGACTTTTAAAAATCCAACTGAAAATTCTATTAACTTGAACAAGAGTCATAGGAATTTCATAGCTCATAAAATTTTAAGATTTTTTTCTTAATATGGCAGAATAGGGCAATATTTCACAAATTTGCTTTACCTATATTATTGTATTAGAAATAATATGGAATTTTCTGAAAACTAAAATAGGAAACTTTCCATAATAAAATCAGTCAGCAAATTTTGGATAAGGTAAATAGTGGAAGTGGAGGAAAATATAAGGTGAAGTTGGGTAGGGTATTGTAATGGGTAGAACATTTCTTTCTTCGACCATGCTAGGTTGTCGTCTGAGTATATTGTTTTTTAATATGAACATAATACTCTATAGTATAAATATGATGGGAAAGTATCTGAACAGAGTCAACCTAAGTAAATTAGTTTTTATAATTTTTTTTTTTTTATTCAGCTGTTATATATATGTATTATCAGTAAATTTGAAGTTTTATTTATTCATTTTGTAATTTAAAAAGTTCAAGTGTGTGTGTTATAATACAATAAAATTTAATTTCAGCTTCCATTGTTCATCTAATCAAAATCGCAAAAAGGTTCACAGTACTAGTACTCCTATACCAAATAAATCGAAAACTCATGCATTAAAAGATACCTATTGTGGAGTAAGTATTTATTTTTTAAACAAAGGAATTTTTTTTTTATTTAATACTGCTAGTAAAATTTAAGTTTAAAGTTTCTAGCTATTGCTGAAGCAAAACAGTGTTTCTAATTTTTTTTTTTTTTTTCTGTAAGGTAAGTCCCTCGATCTAAAATACTCTAAGGAAAACATTTTTAATAAGTTAAAAAAAAAATAGTTTTATGAAATTTGATTGAAATTGATGAATTAGTAATTTTGTTCCTCAATTTAACCTGCTGCATAGTATTAGCAGATTTGTTACTTTGTCGTTTTATTTTTAACCTTTTTAATTTCATAATTTCTTATGGGTAAGGTTTAATCTTTTAGGGGACAAATGTTCATTTTTTTTTTTTTTTTTGAAATAAGTGAATTTGAGTAAATTTATTTTTAGAAAGAAAGAAAGAAAAAAAATAAAAAATTGTAATGACAAAGTTATTTTTATTTGTAAGGGTTAGGGTTACAGACTTGCCTAGTTTCCAGATTTTTGTACTTTATTTTGGTCTCCGGATTCCTATCAAAAATCTCCATCTTTTTCTGATCGCAATCCGCGAATTTAATTTTCATTCCATGTAGCAGATGACTAATTTGAAGAACCACTCTGCTTCCTCTCTTTCAGCTTTGTGCTCCTGCTTCCCGCGATGACGTCTTTGAAAAACCGCCCCACGTCCATCAGTTTCTCTCCCAGCGTTGCACGTAGTCTGTGCAGTATGGATCTTTTCTGGGCATTCAGAAGTGTAACTCGACCAGAAATGAATAAAAATGCGTTGTTTGGTGAAAGGCTAAAGTAGTATCCGTTTAGCATTTTAGGAGAGGAAAAAAGTTCATGTGGAGACTTTCCTTCTGTAGGATTGGCAACATTGGAGAGCTCGGTTCAATTTGTGTTTTGTTTACAGTACTCGCGTGTAGCGTGCTTGCTATATATCTTTCATCCTAAGCGAGTTTGAATTCTTGTTTTTGCAAAGTAATATATTTTTTTATCTACCGGGATAGTTATTAAAGTATTTAATATTTTCTGACATTAATAATTCATATACTTTTAAAAGCAATGGACTTGAGATATCAACATCGGCCTTTTGAGGCTGCCGAATCCATAAATTGCAGTTTAGAAAAAAAAATACAGAACCATTTTTATTGAGTCTTATACAGAGCATAGCTGCCAAGTTTTACGCCCCGGGTGTAAAATTTACGCTTTTTTGACATTTTTTATGCTTTTACGCCTAGATTGTTATTTTTACTCTTTTTTTCTACTATTTCAACATTTTTCTAAGATTTTTTTTTTTTTTTCCCCCTGTTTATATTTGCAAATTTTTTTGTTCGCCCACTGTTTTACTCCTTGGAATTTTTGCAGGTTGGCAGGTATGTGAATTTACTCATATTATCTCTGAGATAAGGAAAATATTACACATTTTGCATCGCACATTGCACTGATTTTTCCATTTTACATAAAGGGGAAGATGTTACAAAACACATTTCGAGATATACAATAACTGTTTTACAAGCTGTCGAAAAGTACCAGAATATTGGTGAATTTTTCCAGGACATTGATAACTTTTTTGTTATATGATCATAATCGTTTTTTAGGGCATATTCTTTTAAATCAACTTGTTAATTAGCTGAATACATGGCACTGCTATTCGCAAAAAAAATTCTGGCCAGCGAAATTGCTAATAAATATGGCTGTGGCAGGACGAAACTACAGTTATAATAGAGTGATCATGAATCATGCAGAAATGGTTCATCTATTCTTTCTTAAAGGGTTTTTTAAGTATTGAAGAAAAAATATTAATCTAAGCCACTGCTCAGGTTTGTAAAGTTTAGCCTATTAATCTACCTCTATATATTATAGCAATGTTTACAAAAAAAAAAAAAAATTAAGCTTATTTTAAATAAGCATAATTTTTAAACAAAATTGATTATATAATCCACTATCTAAATTCTTAACTTAAAGTGTTCTGAAATAATTTCTATTTTTAAATTCATTTTTGTTTATAAATGCTCTTACAAATTATCATTAAAAAAAAAAAAAAAAAGCTAACAAAAATATAAACACAAATATTGGCATAAATATTTTTTTTTTCCATAAAAGCAATAAAAAATAAATATGGAAAAAATGTTTTTGTAATTCTCTCTGATACACACATATATACACATGATCTCAGGTTCCAGTTTCCAGAAAAATATGTTTGATAATTAGCCAACATTTTTCTGATGATTTTCTTGTTTTCAAATAATTTCTTTTTTTATCAGATATGCTACATAAATAGTGTTCCACACTTACATTTCAGAAAAGCAGATAATTTATTTTTAAATAATCATTTTATTGTAGCATTCAGGCAATATTTCAGCCTCAAATCTTGCTTGTATGAGCAACATGGCCGCCTAAAGCAAAATTTCACGTTTTAACAGTTAAATTTTATATCTTGCTAAAAAACATGTCACCAATATTTTGTTAACATTTAACTATTAAGCTATCTTGCATATTAAAATACTTTTTGATTTTCCTTCTAAAATTAATACTTTTTGTGGTATCGTTAATTGCCTTAACCTTGCCATTTTTGAAATACTTTTTTAAATAATTATCCTGAGAGTTGCATTTTGTTTTTAACTGATAGTTGCATTTATGTTTTTAACTGGGCCCAATCCTAAAGTGTATGTGTAGGGCGACATAATAAAATCTGTTCAAAAAGTCGCTTTTTAAATGATAAAATTAGCGGTTGCAGAAAGAGAAAAGGAAAATATCAAAGTGTGGCTTCCTTCCCCCCCCCCCTTCCTTAATGTATATATGCCTTGGCTTATTGAGGTGAATATGTATGCTTGGGGCAGTTAAGGGGAAAAGAACCCTCAAAAGTTGCAGAAGTAAATTTAATAACTATTTAACATTTATGATCACAATATTCAATATATTAGTTTATTTATGACATTAATGTTTGTTTTATATGTTGTGGTGAATATTTTGAGCCCTGTTCTGAATTCAGTATTCACAATAAGAATCTACATAAGATTTAAATGAATTGTTTTTTATTTCAGCAGCAAGCCGTTCTTTCATCTCAGACTTATCCTTGTATTTGGAATGGTGTGGATCAAAGCTTGTCTATGGCTAATAGTCCTCCTTACAGTATGTACTGATTTTGTAAAAAATATTTTAAATTAATTTGATTAATTTCATGTCCTTGTAGTAGATGATTTATACATAAACTCGATTAGCATAATTAATTTTGAGAAAAATCTTAAAAAAAAAAAAAAAAAAAAAATTCCAAAACTAAATGCAAAACTGGTGTACAAACAATAAATAGACAATAAGACTTCTTCACACACCATAAATTTTAAGCCAGCACAACCGGTTTCAAAAGGACGTAGCCTTCCTTCATCAGGTGCAAAAAAACACGTGCTACTGCCTTGGAGGCAAAAGCAAGACTAAGGACGTAGCCTTCCTTCATCAGGTGCAAAAAAACACGTGCTACTGCCTTGGAGGCAAAAGCAAGACAGTCTTGCTTTTGCCTCCAAGGCAGTAGCACGTGTTTTTTTGCACCTGATGAAGGAAGGCTACGTCCTTTCGAAACCGGTTGTGCTGGCTTAAAATTTATGGTGTGTGAAGAAGTCTTATTGTCTATTTACTAATTAATTTATTAATGCTAAGAAGTAAATGAATTTTGGCAATTAGTAGCAAAAATATTGCTTGTATTTTCTTAATTGGTGAAGAAAAAAAAAAAATCTTGAGTTTTTATTGAATAAAGAAAAGTTTTGTGAATCAGCAGCAAAAGATGACAAAAAATGTTCTGCTGCATGTTAGAATTCATAATAAAGGATTTTAAAAAGTTTCACACAATTATAGATCATTTTTCACTTGTGTGACTGGAAAATACACTCACACATATGGGGTGGGAGGGGGGGGGGGGATGACCCTTGATGAATCCCTATTAAGGCTGCACATCAGATAAATTACCTCTTTCTTTTTTCTTATGTTATTTTATGGAGTTTTCGTTGCTCCATTTTATAAGGATATCATTAAAAAATGAAGTTTTTCAAAGCCTGTTTTTTTTTTTTTTAATATTTGAACATGTCACTTTTTATCAAGCAATTTTTTTTTTTTTGAGTTAAATGATTTTTAAATCTAAATTTTAATTACTCCGAGCATATTTAATTATAATTAAAAGTTATACCTTACAAAGCTCTGGATACTAGGTTGAAGTACTTTCTGGGCGGATCTGCCCTTTTGTCAGTAACCATCAGTGTGGCCCTCTTTCGTCGAAACTGTCTCTTGATTTCTCTGTTGTTGACTCTTTAGGAGATGGCGCCACAATCTATCTAAATCTGCTCGTGACTCGTGCCCGTTACAAGGTGATTGGCTATTTATTATTTCCATGGTTTCATGATAATATATGTAATCAGAGTTATTATAAAAGGCGATTTTGCAAATTTCATTAAAATTTATATCAATGTTATTTTCCTGGTTAACTTTGCTGAGGCAGTAGTCGATTTTCCATATTTTAATGTCATTATTGTGTTCTCTGATTCTAGTGGATATTTTTCTTTTAGTAACCCCATTGTAACAACCTGCTTTTTTGTCTGAATAATTGAAAGGGATTTGGTATATTCCTGTGGTTTCTAGAGGGGGGATTGAATCTTTATCATTTCTGATTAGTTGATATATATTCGGATTTGGTTTTATGGGGATGTTTAAATTATATTTTTTAGCATTATTTTTGATTTTAAGTGTGGCTCCTCAATCAAATGAAGGGGGGGGGGGTTGATGATTTGGAATATGGTTTAAATTTGTAATTCTTTTCAGGGTGGCTAGCAGTCAGGGAAAATCAAAGAATCAGGGAAAAGTCAAAGAATTTAGAAAATCTGGAAAAGTCAGGGAATAGTCAGGGAATTTCCTTTAAAGTCAGGGAATTTTAATAAATTTTGTGAAAATGAGCTATATTAATCATTAAATTATTAATGATATTTTAAATCACTAAATTTTTTGCTAGTGTCGTGAAATTTTCATCGAAAATAAACGTGAGAGTCAGGGAAAAATGAAGGAAAATCTTGAAAAATAGTCAGGGAAAAGTCAGGGAATTTGAAAAGGTTTAAATGCTAGTCACCCTGCTTTTTGTGTCTAGTTTATTAACTAGATTTTTATTATAGCCTGCTTTAATAGTTATATTTTTAATATAGTCAATTTCTTTTTTTTTTTTTTTTTTTTTTTTTTAAATCGGTAGGCTTATTAGAAATTAGAATCGTTCGATTGATGTAAGCCTGAATTGCATTAATTTTATATTTGTAAGCAGTTTTACTATGATTACTGATTATTTCTTCACTTGACATAGGCTTACAATAAATGGTAGTTTTTATATTATTGTTACATCACTTTATTTTTACATCTAGATAGTTAATTTCTTCATTAGCTTCAGGTTCACATGTAAATTTTATGTCTTGATCAAGTTTATTTAATGTTTCAAGGATTTCATCAGTGTCTTCATTTTTATTTATAATTGCAAAAACGTCATCGACGTATCGGACCCAAAAGATTATTTTATTTTTTAAAGTTCTAAATATGTTTTCTTCAAGGATTCTCAGTTTGTGTTCTGCTACTATACCCGATATAGCAGATTTCATCAGGATCCCTTTATTTTGTTTATATATTTTTTCTTTAAATTAAAAAAAACTTTCATGTAAAATTAGATTACTGGTGGCTATTAATGTGTTTGCAATTTCATGATCATACTTTTCTTTAATTAAATTACTTATTACATCCAATATTTCTTTAATAAGATATTTCTTAACTTTATTAAGAGAATTAGAGACATTGAAATTAAAAATGATTACAGTTTTATAAGTTTTGACATAGTTAACCTATACCCTTCAATAGATGTTAAAGAAATATCAGATATAATAATTTAAAAGGGAAGTACAATCATGAAATTGCAAACACGTTAATAGCCACCAGTAATCTAATTTTACATGACAGTTTTTTAAATTTAACGGAAATATATATAAACAAAATAAAGGGGTCCCTATGGGATCTCCTATATCGGGTATAGTAGCTAAACACAAACTGAGAATCCTTGAAGAAAACATATTTAAAACTTTAAAAAAATAAAATCTTTTGGCTCCGATACGTCGATGACTTGTTTGCAATTATAAATAAAAATGAAGACACCGATGAAATCCTTGAAACCTTAAACAAACTTGATCAAAACATAAAATGTACATGTGAACCTGAAGCTAATGAAGAAATTAACTATCTAGATGTAAAATTAAAGCAATACAACAATAATATAAAAATTACCGTTTATTGTATGTCTATGTCAAGTGAAGAAATAATCAGTAATTATAGTAAAACTTCTTACAAATATAAAATTAATGCAATTCAGGTTTAAATCAATCTCGTGATTCTAATTTGTAATAACCCTACAGATTTAAAAAAGAAAAGTCCTTGCAGCTCATTTGGAAGGTTAGGTTGATTTCTTTCTCCTTATCATGTAGCCACCATTTTAAAACAATATGGTGGCATTTTGTTTCAAAACATTAATACAAATTATTAATGGACTTAGTGATATTTGAATGATAAATCCATTTTTCAACTTAGGTTTGAATTGGTTAATTATTTCAAAAGTTACCGTGATAACAAATTTTCAAGTGGCTGCCACTTGGAAGCACTATAATGGAGCAAGTTGCAGGGCAAACTCGTCTAACATATTTAAAGCATAAGTTCACTGTCAAACTTTGGTTTGAATCAGTGTAGTGTTTCAAAAGTTATCATTACGAGAAATTTTCAAGAGGCAGTCTAATTGACTGCAACTTAGAACAGATTGGCGAAGCAACTTGTCCAGCAAAATCATACAAGATATTTGTATAAGTTCAATGTACAAATTTAGTTCAAATTAAATCAGTGTTTCAAAAATTATCGTAATAAGAAATTTTCAAGTGGTACTGTGATTTCAAATGACCACCACTTGGAAAAATAAAAGCAGAATGAGATGCCCAGCGAATTTATCTGTGATATATGAATGATAAATCCACAACCCAAAATTGATACGAATAGATTTAGTATTACAAAAGTTGTCATAATGACAAATTTTCAAGTGGCTGCCACTTGGAAGTAAAATTGCGGATCAAGTTACCAAGATAATGTATTCAAGATATTTTAACTATTAATTCACTATCTAACTTTTGTTTGAATAAACTTAGTATTTTAAAAGTTATTGTGATAGCACATTTTCAAGTGTCCGTAACATGGAAACAAGAAGTTGGAACAAGTTGCCCAGTGAGCATATCCAAGATAATTATATGATAAGATCATTCAACTTTGGCTCGAATTGAATTAGAATTAAAAAAGTTATCCTGTTTATAAATTTTCAAGTGGTAGCCTAATTTCAAGTTGTCTCGCTTAGTTAATAACATCCACACTTTGTTAAAAATGACAGATAAAGTTTATTAATAAAGTTGATTGAGACACTTATATGGTCTATATGTACATCAAAATTTAAAGAAATTCGTAATACGCTTTTTATAATTTGAATTTGAAAATTTCAAGTGGTCTCCACTTGAAAACAAAATGGCGGAGCAACTTGGTTAACAAACTCATCTAAGATATTTATAAGATAAGTTGAGACACTGTTCAAATTTGGTTCCATTTGGAGTATTATTTTGGAAGTTATCATGGTTTCATATTTTCAAGTGGTAGCCTGATTTCAAGTGGTCCCACTTAACTTAAAATATCTGCCACTTTATTAAAAATGGCAGATAAACTTCATTAATAAACTTCATTGAGACCCTTATGTGGCCTGTATTTACATCAAAATTCAAGCAAATCTTGCTTTAAATATGCTTTTTACAATTTGGGTTTGAAATTTTCAAGTGGCTGCCACTTGAAAACAAAAAGTCAGAGCAACTTAGTTAACGAACTCATCCAAGATATTTACAAGATCAGTTCACTGTCCAAATTTGTTCGATTTGGAGTATTATTTCGGGAGTTATCGTGATAACAAAATTTTCATTATGTATATAGATAAAGTGATTGCAATAGAAAAGTATCTAGTTAAATAGATCTAGTTAATCTAGATAGTTAATCTAGTTAATCTAGTTAATCTATAGATCTAGTTAAATAATTTCTAAAGAAATCAACCTAAAAGAAATGGATTATATTAAAAATATAACTATTAAAGCTGGATATCATAAAAATCTAGTTAATAAACTATACAGAAAAAGAATTAAAAAATTAAACCATGTTCCCAATCAACTCCCCCTCCCCCACCCCCCCACCCCTTTCCAAAATTTAATTTTCTATCCCATTTGATTGAGGAGCCGCACTTAAAATCAAAAGTACTGCTAAAAAAATATAATTTAAACATCCCCATAAAAACAAATCCGAATATATATCAACTAATCAGATATGATAGATTCAATCCCCTCTCTAGGAATATACCAAATCCCTTTAAATTATTCAAAAGCAAAAAAGCATGTTGTTACTTCGAGGTTACTAATAAAAAAAACATCCACTAGAATCAGAGAACACAATAGTGACATTAATACGGAAAATCGACTACTGTCTTCACCAAAGTTAACCAGGAAAATAACATTGATATAAATTTTAACGAAACTCTTAAAATCGCCAATTATAATAACCTGGATTACGCATATTATCTTGAAATCATAGAAATAATAAATAGCCAATCATCTTGTAACGGGCACGAGTCGTAAGCAGATTTAGATTGTTTGTGGTGCTATCTCCTAAAGAGTCAACAACAGAGAAATCAAGGGACAGTTTCTACAAAAGCAGACCACACACTGATGGTTGCTGACGAAAGGGCGGATCCGCGAGAAAGTACTTCAACCTAGTATCCAGAACTTTGTGAGGTATAATTTTAAATTATAGTAAAATGTTTTATTTCATTAAGTAAATACAGGACTCTAAGTTTGAATCTCCTAAATGAAATATTAATTTGTTTTTTCAAAAAATTGCTCACTGTGCTATCCCAGTGACATATTCAAAGACATATTGAACAAGTAATATTCAAAAAACAAAATTGAAAAAAAATTAAATTTTGAATGAAATATTCTTATAAAAGGAAGCAACGAAAATAACATTAAGTAGAATGGGAAGAAAGAAAGATGGAATCTGACTGATGCCTAGCCTTAACTGAATCTGTAAAACATACTAAAATTTTTGTATATTTAAATCAGAACAAAAACCCTTAACGGGTTAAAAGTTTGTGACGCAGCATTTTATTTCGATATGAATTGGAAATATGGGTCTTAAAAGTAATGATATCAAATTTGAGTGACGCTTTGCTATTAACTGAAATATATTACATAGATTTTCTTATTTCATCATTTGTTTTTTTTCTTCTATTTACATCACAGTGCATACGTAATATTTTCAACTTCAGCACGAAAAAATATATAGAATTTACTCCCTGATACTTTTTCATTTGCACCTCGTGAATTCAACGTATGAGTTTTAAAAGAAATGATATAATTTCTGTGACGCCTCAGTGTTACTTTAAAAGATTTATTTTTAGATTTCATTAAAATTACTTTTGTTTTTTGAATAAAGTATATTTACACATTGAAATAATGCTTTTGATTTTCAAATATACTGTCAAATAATCACACTTTTACTGAATTTATATTATAAATTGAAATTGTCTAGTTCAATAAATTGATTTGTCTATTGCGTCACGCTATCCAAAACTGTAAATAAAAATTATGTAAATGTTTTCTTTGCATCACACAATCTCTTTGCACACATTTTCACTTAGTACTATGATACAAAGTAACATTTACAAAATTTTTACTTACATAGTACTAAGAGAAAATGTGTGCAAAGAGATTGTGTGATGCAAAGAAAACATTTACATAATTTTTATTTACAGTTTTGGATAGCGTGACGCAATAGACAAATCAATTTATTAAACTAGATAATTTCAATTTATAATATAAATTCAGTAAAAGTGTGATTATTTGACAGTATATTTGAAAATTAAAAGCATTATTTCAATGTGTAAATATACTTTATTCAACAAAACAAAAGTAATTTTAATGAAATCTAAAAATAAATCTTTTAAAGTAACACTGAGGCGTCACAGAAATTATATCATTTCTTTTAAAACTCATATGTTGAATTCACGAGGTGCAAATGAAAAAGTATCAGGGAGTAAATTCTATATATTTTTTCGTGCTGAAGTTGAAAATATTACGTATGCACTGTGATGTAAATAGAAGAAAAAAAAACAAATGATGAAATAAGAAAATCTATGTAATATATTTCAATTAATAGCAAAGCGTCACTCAAATTTGATATCATTACTTTTAAGACCCATATTTCCAATTCATATCGAAATAAAATGCTGCGTCACAAACTTTTAACCCGTTAAGGGTTTTTGTTCTGATATCATTACTTTTTAGGGGTTAATGATCAACTGATCTAAATATTAAAACAAGTCCTTCCACCTCATAGGAAGGGTAGGTTGATTCTTTTTTTCTATCGCATAGCTGCCATTGAGAATTTCACAAAAAACACTTTTTTTTCTAATGTATCTGGTAGCTTCCAAAAATTGGTTTTACACAATATTAAGAAATCTTTTAGTTAATTTGTTGTTGTTTTTATTTTTCTAACGAATAATTATAGAGAATTTTTTTTTGTCAAAATGTTGTTTTGAAAAGGTCTTTCCATCAAACAAACAGAAGATACCCCCTCTCCCCAATTTTCACATTTACAAAATTAAAATTTGCCTATGTCTGACTCCATGTGCCCCCTTCCCCCACCTTACACATTTGTTTTCTTCTTAACTAAACAAAATCCCGTAAAAATTGTCGAAGACGTGTTTTACAATTTTTAGAAATTCTGAAAATTACTGTATATAGAAAAACAAATAGAATCTTGAAAAACAGTGTCGAATACGAATTGTATTCGACACTGTTTTTCAAGATTTTGTATGAACTTCGGAAACACACTTTTGTAAAATCGATTAAATTAAATTAATGAAAAAAAATGAACAATTTTATTAGCTTCTCGTGTAATACAAAATGAATTTAAATCAGTTTGATTTAAAGTTGTTTTCCTAAAATAGTTTGCGATTTTTATAATCTAATTCAAACACAAGTTCCTGTAACAGTCTTTGTGTTATCAGTAATTTTAAGCAGGGCAAAATCATTTAATTTAGTATAAGTAGTAATCGTTATGGTTGTTGGTTTGGTTATCAATCGTTGTTATTGTTGGTCAACTTTTAAGTTTTTAAACTGATTAATTGATTAGTTTTGTAAAATGAAAACAATTACTTATTGTAATTTTACTTAATTTTTTGTGTTTTAGTTAAAAAATTACCTTAATTTACAGTCAGCAGTTTACCTCCTAACACTTTTAATGTTTTATGGATACTGTGTAGGAAGGCTATATTTAAAAAATAAAGTGATAGTTAATAAATAAATAAATAATAATAGTAATAATAAAAACCCTTCTTTGTAATGGAAATAAACATCCTTGAATCCCATTTGAATCTCAGTGTCATTTAATAGTTTGAATAATATAATTCACTAAAAAAATATTCCTGAAAATGTTATGACATATTTTTTAGAGTAGTGTATACAAAATTTTCAATGTATTATTAATTTCTAATTTAAAGGTTGCAGATGCATGGTAATTTCATTTTATATCAATATTATACCGGGTGATCCAAAAGTCAGGACAAACTTTAAAAATGAATAATTCGAAAACGAATCAAGATAGGAAGATACGGTTTGCACCAAACGGATGAAAAAGAAACCGGGTTTTGTGTGGCAAAGGAAAAAAATTAGTTCTGTTGGCGACCAACAGATGGCGCTATAGTGTTTTATTTCACCAAAAGATGATTTACAAATGAAAAAAAATGTTGACAACTTACAAGTCAGCTTAATTACATTTAATTAGTACTACTACAGTAACTGTTCAATGTCCATCATTCAGAAGTACAGCTGTGAGATTATTCACCACATCATTCACAGCATTTAGTAGCATTTCTTGCGTTATGGCAAGCACATTTTGGCGGATGGCATCTTTCAGTGCTGCTAGTGATGCCGGTTGGTCGCGGTACACTTTTGACTTCCAAGAATCCCCACAGCCAAAAGTCACAGGGTGTCAGATCGGGAGATCTTGGAGGCCATGCGTGATTAAAGTAGCGACTGAGAATGCGATATTTCGATGCATATAAGCTTCGACTACCATTTCCTGCTGTAGTTGTTCCTTTTTATATCGTTTGGTGCTTTGGATAATCCTACATCAGAAATACGACAGCGCCATCTGTTGGTTGCCAACAGAACTATTTTTTTTTTCTTTGCCACACAAAACCCAGCTTTTTTTCCATCCGTTTGGTGCAAACCGTATCTTTGTATCTTGATTCGTTTTCGAATTATTCATTTTAAAAGTTTGTTCTGACTTTTGGATCACCCTGTATGTAAGAAATAAGTTTATACAAGTTAAGGAGGATTTTTTTTTTCCTTCTTCTAGAGTAGCTTTTATTGTTATATTCATGCCTCCTCCCTACTGTTAAATTTAAGAAAGAAAGAAAGAAATAACAATTATTATTTTTTAGGTATAGATTTGATTTAAAAGAAAAAAATAATTAAAAATAGAAAAATCTTTAAAATGTGAAACTTTTATACTGGTAAATATTTAAGTAGTATAGTTTTTTAATAGAAATTTAATGAACAGAATAATTTATAAAATAATAGACTATATAATTCTTAATCATTTTACCAGTATGCTTTGCAGAAATATATTATTTCGTAAAATTAAGTATTATAATGCGAAGAAAAAATAAATAAAATTAATTAATATTTAAAAAAATATATTATGGGTTTAAATTGAAGTCAAATAAAGTTGTATTTTACTTTATTTTATTTAATACTTATTTTACTAATTTTAATTCTGTTTTAAGAGTTTTTCCAATGCATTTTAAGTGTTTGGTAACTGAGTTTTTTTTTTTTTTCAATTTTATTATAATATTACAATATTATTTTATAAAAGTAAAATAAATAAAATAAATAAATAACAGAAAACATGAAATTTTAGAATAAGATTTGATATATTATAATTATTATAATCTCTGTAAAATATTTCATTTACATACTTTATAGGAATTTAACTTTAAGAAAATCTTAATCTATTCAAAATTTTTTACAGCTTAACATTTTGTAATATGTATATATTTTTACTAGAAATTTAATGATCAAATTAATCAATTAATTATTATTATTATTATTTTGTTTGTTTGTTTGTTTCCGGATTTTTTCTATTCATAGTTTAAGTGATTTATCAATTAGTTAAAAAAAAATTACTTATATTGCATATGATTATGATATTATCTATCATTTTTATGAAAGTCAAGAAAAAAGTTTTTGCTGTTGATTAAACCAATTTTCAAAGTCAACAACTATCAACTTGAAAGCAATGTGAATTGAATGAATATTTTTGATAAAAAAACATTATATTAAATACAAATACCTAAATAAATAACTCATTTAATATATATATTAAAGAAAGAAAAATATTTTACTTTTGTATTAAATTTATTTTTTACACTAACTGCCGATAGATGGAGCTAAATTACCTATCTGAGACTTAATATTTCAAATGGAAGCGAAGTCTGTATTGTATGCATTCGCGAACATTCCAAACCGGATTACATTCTTTTCTTTTGAACGATGCAAACGAAAAGAGTGTAATCCGCGAGGTAATATAGTTCCATTTTTAAAGTAAAATATATAAAAAAACAAGAGTTTTTTGGGAAAAACGGAGAACGTCACATTTCTCAGACAAAAGAAATTAATATCATATAACAATTTCATTAAATTTCTTAGAGCCGTTTTCGAGAAAAAAAACTCACACGATAACACATTTTTCTTTTGAAGTCTTAAATTGCAACTCCAGATCTCAAAATATATACAATGTTGAAGTGTGAAACTTTCAGGATAACATCAGGAAGAAGATAATAGATTATTCTGAAAATATTAGATCAGAATATCTCCAATTTGCTGAGATATTAAGTGTCGGCGTTTCCAAATTACTTTCATCTAAAATTAACTGTATATATGGTGTCGCAGGTAAGCTTCGTTTGAGCTTTGCTGCGTCACGGAGACACGGCCGTGTCTCATGATTTACCCTCTTTTCAAAGATTTTCTTAAAATGCTGTTATTTTATTTATTTATTTATTTATATTTTTTTGACAAATTTTTAGTTTATTTAAAAGCATTATTTAGTTATAAGTTTTGAAATTCTTTTTTTGCTGTTCTTTTTAGGAAAAGGTGCTTCTGATATTTATAGAACTCATCCAGGAAGTCCTGAAACCTTTAATGAGCTTAGTGTAAGTATTGTTTTTATCATATTCAATTTCTGTGTCGTTATGAACAAGAAAGTTTAGAGCATAACTCAAAATAGACAATTTACTTAAATTATTAGAATATATATGGTTTTAATGGCCCAATCCTTTTTTGCATAGTTAAATGATTTAAAATGTGCATCACTGTAATGAATTAGCACTGCATTAGGCTGGTTTGTTTTGCACTGTATAAGTTATTAAAATTTTTCTAGTTATCACTAGAATGGTGCTGTGTGAACAGAAAAGTAATGGCAATCATAACAAATCATGTGTGTAGGATTTGACTCATACATAATTAAAATAATCATAACAGAGCTTTGTAAGCTTTATGTCAGTGAAACATTAAACTACAAATAGCAGTAAGAATATAAAACAATCTGGTGTGGCACTCGCATGACTTTATCTTATCCTGAAATTCAGTGGAGATTCAGGGGTAAGATGGCGAGTACCTACATTTTAATCTTCATTAAAAACTATTCAAATTAGGCTTCAGAACAGCTTTATTTATTGAGTAATTCTGTGTGGTTGGGGGGGGGGGGAGGGGACAATATTTAAGGAAACCAAATTTATTAATTAACAGCCTGCATAACAAACAAAACAATAAACTAACTCAACAAAATCTTAACAGAAGAACTTAAACTAAATCGAAATTTATGATAAATTAATTTTAGAAACTTAAGGAAGGAGGCAGGTGGCAAGATTTGTGATATACACACAATATTTAGTATTTGCAAAATTTCTCTAATATCTAAACTTTGAGGCAATTTAAAAATAAAGTATTGTTGTATTTAGTTTAAGTGTTATAAAAAAATATATATTTTTTAGTCGTGTCACAACAATGCATGATAAATGTCTGAAAAATTTTAAACATTGAATAATAAAGGCAAGCTAACAATTTCTTTCCCTAGTATCTTGTGTTCCAGTGTTTGTTCTTTTTTTTTTTTTTTTTTTTTTTTTTTTAAGTATGATAGGTCATACTGTTTCTTTCAAACTGCAATTTTGCCGTCACTACAATTTTTCTTTTCTATAATCTTGAATGTACGTGCAAACATGTTTTTGTTTTCATCTAAATATATAAAGCTGAAAGTTTATCATTGTATCTGTCTGGAATATTCGATTTTATCAAAAATTTTTACGCTGATTAATCAGGACAAAATCTAGCTAATGCTGTAATTTTTTAGTTCAATCAGATAATTGGTTTAAAAGATATTAATAAATAAAAATGCCATTTCAAATTACTAAAAATTTAAAAAAAAAAAAAGAGTACATATTTTTAGGTCCAAAAAAAAAAAAAAAAAAAAAAAAATAATAATAATAATAATAAAAATAAAGTTCAAAATAAATAAATAAATAAATAAATAAATAATAAAGTTAAAAAAAAATAAAATAAATAAATAATAAAAAAAAAGTTAAAAAAAAAAAAAAAGTGTTAAATAAATGGAAGTTTCACTAAAGAATCCCTTAGGAAAATTTGAAATTTTGCACTTATGGGGTGTGGACATTTCTAACAGAGATGTTCACTTATGCATTTGTGATAGCTATTTTAATTCATTGCCAAAATGACAACAAAAATTAAAAGCTGCCAATGGGCTCCTATGTTAAAGTTATAACAAAATTTTTTTAAGATATATTAACTAATGCTAGGGGATGAAACACAGTTTCTGTATGCTTTGTGTGGAAGAATAGATTAAAATAAGTCCTGTTGTATTAAATTAAGTTTTGTGCAGAATTTTATATGTTACTTAGAAAACAAAAATAGGCTTAGGATTTTATTATACTATAAATCAGTTATGGCGACTGTATTTGTAGACTTCATATTTCATTCTGATTTTTGTATGTATTCTTTCCTCCTACGTCTTCCCAAGACTCATTTTTAATTTTGTTTCTCTTTGCATTAAGGTATTAATTTCTCTTAAAATGTATTTTGCTATTTTGTAGGATTCAGGATGGAGTGATGAATCTTTTAAAAACACTTCTAGTCTTGCCTCTCCTCATTATACAGTAACATCTGCTTATTCAGATGATGCTGGGTATTCATCAATGTCCGTGAATTCATTTAATAGCAGTGGAGTGACATCTAATGCCACTTCAATGCCGCTTCCTATTCCCGGATCTCATACTGTTCCCATTCCAGAAGAGATTGCACAATCTCCCGTTCAAGCTGCACAACCTCAAATGGCTGTTTATCAGTATCCTGTATATGCTGTTCCGAATATGTACCTAGTCTGTCGTGATGGCACTTCCTTACCTGTTAGCATTGGCACCTGGGCATCTCAAGATACTTCTGCTGGAGAAGTAGCTTCTGGTGAGAGATTTTTTTTCTTGTATTCAGTTTTATGCTGGGTATTTCATGGGTCTTGAAAGCCCAGCAGCAGAAATAAAGCAGCACATGCTGCAGATTGTTTAAAGTTTTGCAGATTAATTTAACGGGTCAAAAAGAAATACTAGCCCCAAATATACAAGTATAAATTATATTATACTTCTAATTACTATACTTGTATATTTTCTTTATAGTTGCAAAATTTACATATTTTATAAATTACTAATACTTCTTGTGATACCAGATTTGATTTGATATTCTTAGATTGCAGATAAATTGTCTTGCTGCAAATATACTGAATATTCTGGTGTTGGGCTTGATGATTATCCTGAAATGTGTGTAGTCTTTATGAGTACCTAGTTTTCTTTGAAAACTGAATTCAGCATGTTTTTTACTATCTTTTATATGTATATATAGAGAAAGTATTTGATTGGGGAAATATTTAACTCCAGTTTTCGATGGATTTACGGTCTGCCTGTCTACCACAATTTTTGTGGACGCTGTATCTGATGAACCAATGAACGGAATTTAACCAAACTTGGTATTTAGTAGGACCCTGACATAAACTGGTGCTGATGAGATTTGGGGATCAATTGTTCAACAGGTGGCTCTGTCATTACATTTTTTCTAAATTTTTAACATGGCAGTATAGGACAAAATTTCATATAAATGTACATGAGTTATTTTTGATGTGCGATTGTAAAATTAATACGAAGTATTGATAATAATAATAGTAAACTGGCAAAATATTTTGTGCATGTGGGAGCATCCCTCCCCCCCCCCTTCCCCCTGGGGGAGTAAAATTTCAATATGGATGTCTTTCAAATGATCTCGTCAATACCTTTTAAAATGAATGGTTGAACTAGATCTGTGATAATTTAAAACAAAGTTATCGATTTATTATGATTTTTTATAAAATATATATATATATATATATATATATATATATATATATATATATATATATATATATATATATAATTTCTTCTGATAATTGTGTAAAGTATTGACTTTCTTTTGGCATTTAGTGTTATAATTCTGTCATATAAAAATAGTCTGCATTTATAATTTTAAATAATTCAATAAATAATTTGTATTGAATGAATTTTGTGTAAAATTATATAGAAGAAAGTTATGTGGGTGGCCACATCATACTAGTTTACTACAGATATTGACTGGTC
Organism: Salticus scenicus; assembly: GCA_963930645.1. NCBI lineage: Eukaryota > Metazoa > Arthropoda > Arachnida > Araneae > Salticidae > Salticus > Salticus scenicus. The sequence goes on from OZ005658.1 coordinate 250,589,737, forward strand.
TCGAGTCCTTTGCTTAAAAAAATTGATCTTGTTTTAGGTTTACTTCATAAAAGTTATAAAAGTACCATAAAGATGAAAATAGTAGCATTTATTAAAAAAAAGAAAAAGAGGAAAGAAAGAAAAAAGCGAACTTGTAGAAAGTGCTAGGATGAAAAACAAAATTTAGTCATTTTCCATTAAGAATATAATTAATAATTAAAAAAGCAGATTTAAATGGAAATTTCCATGTTTCAATTTGTTACAAAATGTATACATGTGTGATTCTTAAATAAACTAATTTAACATCTCCTTTTTATTTTCTTCTATATTGAATAGAAGAAAGTATTGGATTCATAAAAATTTTAGACTTCTGGTTTTCGATGGATTTACATATTTTGAGAGTTCCGGAATACAATTTGACCATTTTTAAAAAATCTGTGACAAAAGTTTTGTGGAATCTGTATCTTGAGAACTACTGTATAGAATTATAAGTTTATATGTACATGCATCTTGATCTAAATTAGTGCCTATTAACTTTTGGTGTCAATTGTGATCTCTTAACATCAGTGGTGATCTCGTGCGACGATACACGAATACAATTTTACTACAAAACAATATAGTTAGAATAAACATTTGTATTCATTCAATTCATCTCATTCAATTAAATATTTTATAGCAATGTTTGACACAACACAATATAAATATTGATAAATAATAAAAGTATTAGTTTCAGTTTTGATACAAAAATTTTTATAAGTGAATTGTTATCCGAAAGTTGTGGACAAATTTTTTTCTCAGTGCAGACAAAAACTGTCTGCAAGCCGTTTTTCTGTGTCCGCGATTATGTCGCGGTGTTTCTGCCACTGGGTTTCTGAAATTGTGGAAATTGCTGTATATCAGCGCCTCCTATTGAGCAATTGGCACCAAAAGTTGATAGACAGTAATTAATGTTAAGGTTAATTTTCATGAAGGTTACTTTTCTGTCTATTAATTTACATGAAATTCTGTGCAGTAGTTCCCAAGATACAGCCGCTACAAAATTTTTGTAACACACGCACACATGGACAGCTTTTCTAAAAATGGTCAAATTGTCTTCTGGACCTCTCAAAATGTGTAAATCCATCGAAAACCGGAAATTGAAAATTTTTATGAGTCAAATACTTTCTTCTAGTGAATAATAATATAAAAAACTGAAGAATACTATGTATGTTACTTTAATGCAAAGTAATTTTAAATTGAGAAAATAATACAAAGAAGCTTAAGCATAATTTTAGATTAATAACAATTAATATGAAATGATTAGGCTCCTCATCCATAAAAGAACAATAGAAGTTTTAATTAATTGCTAAAATTAAAATTGTTATGTGAAAACTAAACTTTAAGACACTAAAGAACATAGTCATTCAAAAATTTATGTTTAATCACTCGCAGCTAATTGCTCAAATACTTTTTCTTTCTTCTGTTTTTTTTAAATGTGTGTGTGGTTTGATTAGGAGGGGGTGGAGGGGAGGCAATTGCTGAATGCACAATCGAAACTCATAACTTGTGTAAATGAGACTCAAAACGATTTAAAAAATATTATAGTTTAAAAAAAATTAAAGAACACGCTTTTATAGAAATGTGAACTAAAAAGCACAAAATATCTATCTTAGTATTAAAATGCAGGGTAAGAGAAAATCGTGCGAGTGACACACCATAATATTTACATACATTTAAATCTTTAATTAAAATAATTTAGAATTAAACAAAAACCATTTTTAAAAAATCTCCCCTGACTGGGATCGAACGATAGACCTTTAGGTTCGTAGTGCGGAGCTATACCCCAACGCCACAGCGTTCACGCAGAGAAGACTTTTTTTACAATATAGATTTTTTGTTTGCTCCCAGAGCGGTTACAAACATGCATACATACATACATACAGGCAAAGCTAATAAAAGAGTGTTAAAAAAGTCTTTCCTACTTCTCTTTCCCCTTCTCCCTTCCCTGTTTTATGTTTAAAGTAAACAAACACATAATTTCTCCCATCGTCTTGTCATTAAGGTGTTTGTTTATTTATGTGGACTAGGTAATTATTCTTCTTGTAGCAGTTTAGCTAGACATAAAAAAAAAAAAAAAAAGTTCTCTAGCTTAAATGAATCACCACCAAATATTTATTATCAGACTTCAAATATTTAATACTTTTTTTTTTTTTTTTTTTTTTGGGGGGGGGGGGATGGGTATTTAAAGGGAATACACTTGTAACAGAAGAATACAGCTGTTAATTTGTAGTTTATTATTAGAAAGTTTTATTTTTTTCAGTAATTTTTTTCACTTCCATTTTTATTTTATTCTAAGATAATAAATATTCAAAATTTCTCCAGACTGCCAGAATTTCCCCCGAACATCATTCGGACATATTCTGCACCCCTGCTGTGGATATTTAGTGTTAGTTTTCTCTAAGGTTAAAATCATCTACATTCATTATGGTAGATAATTTTTAAAAAATGATAAAATAAATTACTTGCACTGAGTAAATTTGCATAGGAAAATGTAGAAGAAAGTCTTGTGTTTTTTTTTTTTTTTTTTAAATAAAAATTTTATGTGTTGAGATAATTATATTATGTAACACTTTCTGATGCACACATCTCTTTTTGCATGCAATGAAATTGCAAAAATTAGGTTTTAATTTATTAAAAATTTAAAAAATATCTAACAACAATGTATCGCTGTGTAAGACTGATGATACATCACAATGTAAGAATTTCAACATCGCCTAGTCCTAGTCGAAATGCTTCATGTGGTTAAGCTGAAAATTTATATACGTATTACAAATCACTGTCACATGAACTGTATAAAAATAGATTATGGTGCATCTAGAACTTATGAATATTTACAAGGTCACAACAAAAAATTCTTTATCACTATGACGTATGGCTGAAATTATTTGAAATACAAAGTAATTAATGGTTGTTTAAATACTGTTCAGTAAGTCAAGTGAAATAGCTCCTGATTTTTATTTATTTTTTTTTAAGCTTTACATTAGATTGTCATTAAATTAAATAAATAAATAAATAAATAAATAAAGGGTACAAAATTACCCTTTTTTTTTTTGTAAGGTTTCTATTCAAACTGCCTAAAAGCGAGTTAAACTGCTTTTATCTTTTCATTGTTAATGAGGCTGGCTAGCAACATAGAAAATAAAAGAAAAATCAAATTTTGCAGTACTGGAAATGTCTAATTCCCCCCCCCCCCCCTCCTCCCCAAATAAATGATTTTGTTAATAGATATTTGTAAATATACAAAAAATACAAATTTTTATTTGGCTGAAAGAAAAAAAAAAAATGTTCCTTTTTTCTCATTTTATAGTGTTTGTTTACCAAGCCTTTATTTATTTATTTTTTCTTTTAATACTAATTTTTCAGTGTGTAACATTTTTAGAAAATTTCTTAAATTTGTTGTAGGTGTTCCAAGTGTTATATTCAACACTCCTCCAACTGGAATGTCTCCTCCCGTTGGTCCTTGGATTCCAGGTACCGTTCCAAACTATAGTCCTTCATGGACACCTGCTATGTCATCTGCTGTGGCTTTTACTCCACCATTGGAGATGAATGCTTACCAGTCTATGTTGTCACCTCCTTGGAGTCCTCAGTCGGGTATTTATATGTCGTCTCCTCAAGCTATGGCATATCAAATGCCACAAGTACCACAAGTACCCCCTCCAGTACCACCTCGAATGATTCCTCAAGAACCTGCCCAAAACTGAAACAACTTTTGCTGCAGTCTTTGGTATTAGTCATAATTCGATCAGAGTAATTCTGGTGTCCTGTGTTTCATGGTACTGTATGTTAAGATCATGCTATTGTTATAGGACTGATTTTCTCTTAAGCTGGAGAGTAATTATTACCCTTCTACACCCAGTACAGGATTTTTTTTTTCCCCAATTCATAATATCAAGAGATTTTATAATTTTTATTTTTTAAGTTTTTCTGTGTTAATATTTTTGATGTATTCTCAAGAAAATTCTAGGGTTCCCATAATAATTGGCAAATGTAATTTGTTATCAAGCCATTAAAATGGTATATTTTAGTTAATATTAAAAACAGCTAAAAAGAAATTAAATATTTTAATACTTTGATACGTTAAAGGTAATATTTTATGTACAGGACATATAGTTATTTTTTATTGCATGGGAACTCTAGTCCCTCTTCCTGCAACACCCCCTATATTTTTATAGGTATTGAATACCTTACTTGCAAGCCACAATTGTTTTTGAAAGCATATCTAACATCTTAATGCAACAGAGCAAAAAAAAAAAAAAAATTTTTTTTTGCCGTTGTTTTTAGGTCTGACCTCCTTTTTTATGTAGATGTCAGTGATGTTTAGATTTTAAATCATTTTGAAATGAATAACATTTTATGCTTTCAAAAACATAAATGTAGTTTGTAATTTTTTTAAAAAATCATTTTATGTAACATTACTAACATTACATCACTTCCTTTTGATAAGGCAAAATATTGTAGTAACACATGCTTCAAAACAAAAATCTAGAACTGGGTGTACATTTGCTAGGACAAATGGGGGGAAAAAAGAAAAATTAGCAGCATATTTTTTCTTCATAAAAATTTTTATTACTTTTTTCATGTAAAAATAAATTTTAAAATTTGTGGCATTGATTTTACTGCCTTGTTAAGCATTCTCGAAAAATCATCAAGATTTGAACTGAGTGTGGTCCAGATTTAAGCAAAGCAGTGAAAGTGCCTAAAGGTTGTGATTCTGCATTTAGGCTGCAATAGGAAAAATTTTGAGGTTGCCTTCTTTCCCTCTAATCGAACAGGATTCTCATTTTTTTTACTATTTATCTGTAATGACTTGCTTTTATATCAAAATTTAAATATTAAGGTGAACTCTATTTTTAAAATTCATAATTTTTCCATATTTAAATGTTAATTAAAATTGGACCTGTTCTTAATTACAACATTGTTTAAAGAATGGAAATTTATTCTCTTTGAATTAATTTTTTTTTTCTTCTCTTAACCGAAATCATTTATTTTTTGTATTTGTTAAAAAATTAATATGATGTTAAGAACAAAGTTGAAAAATATTTTTTCCTTTTTGGAAAATATTTTTTCCTTTTTTGGAAAATGAATTTTATATTTGTAACAACCTCTAACAAATTCCAGCTGTGTTCTTAATAATTACATCATAAAATCATTCTTATTTTAAATATAATATAATTTAGAGTGAAAGAAAATTCTATGCTTGGATTATTTTGCTATGTCTTTCTCAATAAAATTTTTAATTTGTCACACTTTTAATATATTCTGCATCAGAACTATGTGCCAACAGCTAGAATATCTTCTGCTGAAAATTCATTGTTTTTTGGCGATTTTTTTTTTTTTTTTTTTTTTTTATTTTAAGCGATGTAACATAAATGAGATCCTGTTTTATGTGTGTTGAAACTATCTACCAGAAATTTATCGTGCTACTTGAAATTCTTAATAAATCTCGAACATGTTTAGGACTCGTCATAGACTACTTGTTATTCAAGACTACTACCCTTTATTGGAATTCTTAAAACTTTGTTAATATATCTACTGTTTCGTAAACATCTATGTCTATCTAAATGTTTTTAAACACCTATTTTGGAATAAGGACTCATTGTATAATTGTAAACCACTTTTTCTCAATATGTACCAAAAAAAAAAAAAACTTAGATTGTTGTTAAACTGTCAGCATTCATTAGTTATCAAAAAATTAGATATACAGAACATCGAACTTAACAGACGAGCTTGCTTACGGGGTGCTTTTATGATTTTAAATGATCTTATTAAGGAAACTAATGTTATTGATATACAAAATTTTTAAGGCTCTTCCTTTATATTGATTACCTACCTTGATTCCACCACTATGTACGGAAATGTTCTTTTTTACATTTCCTTGAAGTTGTTTTTTGAAAGTGGAATGGTCTGTTTGATGCAGTGTTGCCAGTTGGATGAAAGATTTTCCCCCCGAAGAATTCTGTAAATTCTCTCCTCCCCCTTAAAAAAAAAAAAAAAGGTTTAAAAAGAAAAATTGCCAAATATTTAATCTTAGAAGAGTAAATTTTAAATATTGAATTCTTAAATATCAAAAGTTTGGCTTTCTAATATAAAATGTTTTCTGTCAAACTCTTTAAAAAAAAAAAAAAAAAAAAAAAAAAAATTCTTATTTTGCGTAGTGTAATTTAAATACACAATTGCAACTATATCTCAAAAGAAATCATTTGGTTAGAAATATTTTTTTAGAAATAATGCCAGAGCTAGAATAAAGATGATGAAATAGTGATGCAGAAAATTATCAGTGTGCTAAAAATGTAAATGAATGTTTTAAATGATAAAAAATATCCCATTTAAAGTGAGAAACAATAGAGAGAGAGAGAGAGAGAGAGAGAGAGAGAGAGAGAGAGAGAGAAATACTCAACAGATTTCCGAAATAAAATCTGTTAAAGATTCAGAATTCTTCGAAAGAAAAAAAATTTCCCCAATCTGGCAACACTGGGTTGATGAGGGAAGTAGCCTGTGCTGAATTGTCTAGTCTTGCCTTTTAAACTGTGACTAGTGCTCAATTTTTCTGACTATTTATAGAGTTTGACATTTCTTAAAAATAACTGTTTCTAATAATATTTCATTAGATTTTGTGTGCCAAAAAAAGGAATACCAAAGATTTTAATAATTTGATAGAACATATCACCTGTGGGTTTTACTCTGGATCTTCTAAATGCCTGATCAACTTGTGAGTTTTCGATGTATAAGCAAGACGAACTTGTTCAGCGGATTTACAATGGCATTAATTTTCCCTTTCCTGTTTGTCAAATATTGTAGGAAACTGTTAGGAAAAGAAAAATCTTGGTGTTTGTTTTTTAAACTGATTGTAGTTGAAAACGTGAAAGCTTTTTGGAACTCAAAAATAAATTTTTATTTTCCATGTGTAATATATATATATTCCAGTAAATGTCTGCCATTTAAAAACTGCTTTGTTAAAAATAATAATCTATTGTAAATGGGAAAAAGTAGTGTTCTGCAGCAATGAAATTATAAGACTGTCTGTAAAAAAATATAATAATCAATAAATAATATTGCATTTAACACTCATAAGTAACTTATAAATTTCATAATAATGTGTATATGTTAATTTTGCTGTAAAAAATAAACAAACAAAGAATTCAATACTTTAATGCATATGTCAACCTTTTCATATATTTTATTTTTTTTTTTTTCTTTATTAGCAATCAAAATATGAAACTGTTAATAACAAAATTAAATGTAATAATCATTTAAATCATTATATTGCATTAACATTCGTACGTAACCAGTACAAAAAAAAAAAAAAAAAAAATTGCAGTAAAAAATTTGATTTAAAGTTTGTAATAGATTATTTTAAACAAAGCAAAGCAAAATAAAAAATTATAATGACTGTAGTATAAATCTATCAATATCTTTAAACAAATTTAATAATAAAAGTGAATAGATAAATTCCTGCAAAATTCATAACAAAGCTGTCAACATTAATATACAATGTATTTTAATACAAATCGACATCTTATTTCATGTATTTTGTTTTCCATTACTTGCTTTCATGTTTTCATTTACTTTTAACATGCAACAGCAAATTTGGTGTACAACTACCATATAACCTTTTTTCTGTATTAGAGCACAAATTAATTTTGTATCCTTTTTTGTGTGAAAGAACTGTGATATCTTCACTGATGATTATTTACAATTATTTAGTATGGTGTGAAGGTTCCTGTATTTTTCAGTTGTCATCAAAATTCATCAAATCTTTATTTTTCTGTCAGCACCAAACTTTCTGCTGTGTATTTTATCAGCGATACCCGAATCTCAAATTCTGTCAATAAAATTTACAATTTTCAGTGTGTTTTTTATTTTTGAGGCATCTACACACATATTTTATCATGTTTATATTAACTGGCTTTCTTGTTTGTTTGTCCAGTACAAATCTTGCAATAGATCTTTTTTTTTTTTTTTTTTTTAACTTCCCGAGTAGCTAGACATTTGGAACTTTCAGAATAGCTCAGAACATGATTACAAAGCAATGAGTTTTCTTTTAATTAATTAAAATATGAAAATAACCTCCTAATAGCTTTAAAATTATCCATTTAACCCTTTCATTCCCAATTTTTTCCATCCATAAAACAATAAATCATATAGTCATAAATTTATTTCAAAGATAATATATATAAATATATATTTTAAATAGGAATAATAGCAGAGTATGAATTAATATACTAGGTGATTAAAAATAGATGCAACAGCTATTATCTCATAAACTAAGAAAGATAGAAACATATTTTCAATTACAAAATTTGTGCAAATTCAGAGCAGATTTCAAATATGCCAGGTTTTTGTACAAGGGGCTGCATATACATATTAAAATAAGAAATTTAATTTTTATAACTTATCATATAACTCCTATAGTATAACTTATATTCGAAAAAATATTCTAGTTGTTCTAAGAAGATACAAAAAAAAAAAAAAAAAAAAAAAAAAATCATTTCTAACTCAAAATCTCGATGAGTTATTGCAGTTTGAAAATGACTTATACCACTTTATTTTCAATTTTGGCATCTATTTTTCAAAGCCAAAGGGCTCACTTTAGAAGGTTATCTATGAGATGAGAAAAATTAAAAAAAGATTCTTCATTTTAAAACAGCAACTAAAACCATTCAAACACAGGAAATGAACAGTTTTAAGAACTTAATGCAAATTTACATTGTTCCGTATTGTTAAAAAATTTAATAGTTAAATTTTTTTAGGGGGTCACCTGCAAACTAAAAAACACGTTAAGAGAGGAAAAAAATGAAGACTAGCAAAACTGTGTGAAATTTTCACACTTTATTTCTTTTTACCACTTCGGATCATGGTTGAAAAATTTTAATGACTTTGGCTCATTAACAATTCCAACAATGTTGAAAAGTGTTAATGACTTTGGTTTGTCTTTCTGTCCGTATGTGTTTAACTCCTGAGAATATTCATGGAATTTCCTGAAACTGATATGTTATTTGATTTCACTATCGGATGTTCCTGATTGAAAACTGAGTGAATATCTTAGCTAGCTTGTGTACAGGGACACCAGAAAGTATTCCAAAGCATTGTGTTCTATGAGTATTTTTATAAACAATATTTTAATACCTTTTAATTTACATATATATTAATAAAATTGAAATGTTATTCAATTTTACTATCGAATATTTTTTGCAGAAAATGGAGTAAATACCATCACTGGTTTGTTTACAGGGACAACGGAAGTATTCCAAAGTATTATGTTCTATGAAAGATATTTCTATAAACCAAATTTTAATTATTTTGCATAAATCTTGATGAAATTGAAATATGTTATTCATATGCACAAAAGAATACTTTCTAAAGATTAGCATTAGATTTACAGGGCACACAAAATATTCAGTTACGTTAAAGATTATTATTGGACATTTGCTTGAATTGCAAACCTTTTTTAACAATTTTTAATTTTGATTATGATTTCAATTTGCATATTTTTATATCTGACTGTCTATCTGTCTGTTTGCCCGCCCCCAGCTTCCGTAAATATTTTCAGAAATTAAAAAATATATATATGTTATTCAGGTTTACTATGAAATATTCCCACTTAAAATGGCATTAATAGGTCCTCTACAATTGGTTTATGTTCAGAAATGCACAGAAAATGCCAGTGCATTGTGTTTCGGGACACATTCTTATAAATTACATTTAAATAATTTTGTACTGTAAAAATCATAAATTCATATTTATTGTTAATATTGTAAAATAATTTTTTGCATAGAATATGATATGGTATTGATCAGAGATGCACAACCTATGGCCCGCATAGCCTTTAAAGTTGGCTTGCGAATGTTGTTAATAAAATACGATTAAAAAAAAAAAACCTTTTTCAAATAAACAGAAAAAAAAATTCTAATACGAAAAAGATTCTGCATCAGAATAAATAATTTAGTTGTTCATGAAGTTTATTTACTTTTTATTATTTGCCTTTTCAGTTTGTTCCCTTTAACCACACGGTCTGGAAGCAGACAAGGACTAAGAACAAATGCGTAATCACGATGCGTATCGGGACACAGTCTCAAGGAACAGATGGTATGGGAGGTATGGATGCTGTTAGATTTAGAAATTGTGATGGGCCAATCAAAAGTTCCCGATTAAACTCACGTTTTTCTTCATGGTGAACACTACCAATAACTTCAACTTCTACTTAACGGCGATGATCATTCTGACACAGCATGATTTTGCTAGTAGATTGGTTATTTGGTAATCACAGCAACAGAATGGATCGGATATTCTCTTTTGATTTCATATTTTTAGTTCAGTATAATTTACTCTACTGAATAATTTTTTTTAGTAAAATGTGAGAAAAGGAAAGGTGATTTTCAAAATCGAAAATTTAAAGATTCATGGACAGATAAATATTGTTTCATCAATTACAATGATACTATCACATGCTTAATATGTAGTTGCAAGATTGCAGTGGCAAAAGAGTATAACATGAGGCGGCATTATGTAACGAACCATAAACATTTTGCATCTATGAAAGGATATGAACGATCGCACAAAATCGAACAGCTTAAAAAAAATCTTTCAGCAGTCAAGCAAATTTTTTTTAAAAACATGCATCTGAATTGGATTCATACGTGGAAGTGAGCTTATGTGTTGCCGAAATTATTGCTAAAGAAGGTTGACCGCTCACAGATGGTGATTTTGTTAAAAAGTGCATGTTGATTGCATCAGAAAAACTTTGTCCTGAAGTAAAAAGTAAATTTGAAAATATAAGTTTAAATAGAATGACAATTCAAAAGAGAATTCAATAATTGAATGAAAATATTGGAAACCAAGTAAAATCTGCTTCTTTAAACTTTGAATATTTATCTTTAGCTGTTGATGAATCTACAGATCGGAACATCAGTGGCCCAATTACTTGTGTGTGTTCGTGGAATCGATACAATTTTTTGTGTTATGGTAGAACGTCTTGGAATGTTTCCCATGAAGGGGCAAACAACTGGAAGTGAACGTCTTTCCAGTTTGTTACATTTGTGCGATACAGCTTCCTTAAACATGGACAATTGTGTTAACATTACCACAAATAAAGCAAAATAAATGATGGTACGAAAGTTGGAATGGTTACTCTGTTAAAAGAATGCTTTACTCAATGTGGTGTAGAACTGTTGCAGTTTTATTGCATTATTCATCAAGAGAATTTATGTGGTAAAGAATTAGGATCTGAAGCAATTAACTTTATTCATAGTAATGCCCTTAAACATAGGGAATTCAAAGAATTTTTAAAGGAATTTGATAATCTGCTTTCTGATATTCTTTATTACAGAGAAGTAAGATGGCTCAGTTGCCCTTAAGCATTTTATGGAACTATTTGATGAAATTGTTACATTTCTAAGTGACCATGGTAGAAATACTAGAGGGTTAAAAGAACAAAGTTTCCAGTGGGATTTGGCTTTTCTTACAGACATAACAGGCTATTTGAATGAGTTAAACACAAAACTACAAGGAAAAAACAAATTCATTTTTCAATTAATAAATAATGTAAAGAGATTATACAAAAGTTATGTTTGTTTCAAAATCAGCTGAAAACTAAAAATTTTGCACACTTTCCCTACTGCCAAAAAATGCATGAAAAATTTCCACACATGAAAATGCAGTATGAGGAACAAATTCAAATCTTGCAATAATGCATTAGATGATCGAATTTCAGACTTTGAAAAATGCAAAATAAAAATTGATGTATTTTTTTCTCCGTTTTCTGTTGATGTAAATCTAGTGGATGAGAGTATGCAGTTGGCCTTAATTGATTTGCAGAATTCTGATTTTTTTAAAAATCAATTCAAAGAAAAACCGATATTAGAATTTTATAAAGACTTACCTGATGAATTTTCGTGTTTAAAGCAAAATGCAGCTGCATGTGCAACTTTCTTTGGTAACACTTACATTTGTGAGCAAACTTTTTCACTAATGAATTTAAACAAATCAAAAATCAGAAATAGAATAGCAGATGAGAACCTTTCTTCTATTCTACGTATTGCCACAACCAATATTAAGCCCAACATAAAATCAATAACTTCAAATATTCAGTCCCAGCCATCTCATTAATTTTTACTAATTTTGTTTTATTTAGTTATTGCATAATCTGTGTATGAGTAAAATAAAGTAACAAATGTAATTCATGTGTATTACCACAATAAAAAAAAAAAATAAATAAATAAAAATTAGTATTTTAAGTTTATAACATGTTTTAACATTCATATGCTGCTGTGGTCCTCGATATTATCCTTTTTCATTTTTTGGTCCCTCATCCTGAAAAGGTTGTGCATCCCCGATATTGATGTATAATTCTATGTCAGGAGGGTTACTGCCTTTCTGTTTATAGTGCCTACATTTATTAAAACAAAAATGAAGTCTGTTATTAATTTCCTTGAAACTTGCAAATCTTGAAGAACTTTTCAAGCGACAACCAGATATTCAATCTAAAGTACCAAATTGCAATTTCCTGCAGGTATTGTTAAATTATACTAAAAATTCGTATGTATGTATGTATACACACACACACACACACAGAGATCAACCACTAACAATTTGACTTTCGTATGCAGGAGGCCTCAAAAACACAATATTATACAGAAAAAAAATAGTTTTCCAAAAACTACTTTGTTTAAAGTATGTTTATGAGAAATTAATTTTCTATTCTGTGTCAGCAGTGTTCTTTGGCATTAAAAAAAAAAAAATGCAGCAAAGCACTTACGTCAATTACATTTAATAAAAAACATGTTTACCTTAATTTTGGGTAGTCCTGTATGTTGTCTATAAACTATTCACACATGACTTTGTGTACATAAATTTAGTGTTATATGTAAAACATGAAACAGAAAATGAAATACACTTCCAGCAAATCCCAAGTGTAGCTCCTATATATCCAAATACTCTGAGTAACCTTGTAAATGAATAATGAATTATTGCTATACCCCAATCTACACAAAAAACATGTTTTTATGCGTACAAAAAAAATCTGTTCTTTTCATTTTGTTTAGGGCAGTCTATAGATGTCACACTGTACATATGAGAAATTCCGCTCAGACGTAATGTATTAGAATTCTCTTGGATGACCCTGTGCACATGTCTGATCACAACGAATAGCTTAATGTAGCATTGCTATATGATATGGATTTAGAAAATTTGGACTTGCTGCTACTATTTGTCCTTGAGATATGCTGATAACACACACAGAGAAAGACCGATCGCTAAAAACAAGATTTTTTAATTCAGAGGATCTGAAAATGTGCAAATATAACAAAAGCCAATTTTTGGAAATTTGATTCAAAAACAATACTTTCTCTATACCATGTAAATGGGTAAGAGAATTTGCAAAGGAAAAGGAAAGATGAATTTGAAAATTCCCTTATAGTACATAAATTATTCATAAATTTTGTTAAATTATCAATGAGTATTCTCGTGTGTATTCACTAGGGGAAAGAGAGAAATTCTTTTCTATTCAGGGAAAGACAGCTATTTTAACCTGTAATGTCTACCTCCAAACACTGATTAATCTATGCCTTATTACAAAAGCTATAGAAATTACAATTTCTCACTTTTGATGCAACCCCTTAAGACTTGGCGAAAAATGCTAGAATTTTCAAATTGCAATAACTCAGCAAAATTCTAACTTAAAAACATGATTTTTTTTTTTTTTTTTTCTTTGACTGAGAACATTTTTCTAAATGTAAGTTTTGTAAGTCATATGATAGGAGGGGCCGTATAAAAGTTAAATTTTGTATTTAATATGTATACAGCCCCTGGTACAAAAAATGCCATATCTGAAATCTACTCTTAATTTGCACCAATTTTGTAATTTGAAGTATGTTCTATCTTTCTTAGTTTGAGATAATCGCTGTAACATCTATTTTGAATTACCTGGTAGCTAACAAAGCAACTGAGAGGTGTTTATTTATGTTTAATATAATCACTGATGCCATTTAAAATCGTAACTTTTCAATAAATAAGAGTATGAAAATTTTAGAAGAAATATAATTAATTAAAATACAAATTATAAACATTAAAAAATAAAATAAATATTTCAAGCAGTTAATTTACTTAAAACCCTTTATATCCCAAATTACCTTATTTTTGGAAAAATAGCTTGAAACATTTTTATTACATTTCTTTATGCATGAAAACATCTATTAAATTTAGCTTAAACTATAGCTTTACTACAGGGGCTTTGAAGTCCCAATGAAATCCTGTAGTAAATTTAGGCTGTAGTAAGGATTGTTTTTGATGGGACTTTAATGTTCTGGTGGGATACAAAGGGGTAAATATTAGCTATAACTTAATTGTTGCTAAAAAAAATTATGAGTTCATTTTCTTTCAACATAAAAATAAATACATTTTAATTTAACATTAAAAAATTATAAAGAGTTAAATTAGGCATCTTGCAAAAATTGATGTTGTTATAACTAAAAATTTTCTACACATTGATGAAGTGCTAATGTAATTCATGATGCTAATATATGTTGTTCTAAAAGGATTAATATTTTATTTTTAAAACAAACTTTTTTTTTTTTTATCGCTTTCAACTCACTTGTTCGTCCAATACAAATCTTGCAATCGATTTTTAGCTAACTTCCTGACTTGCTAGATATTTGAAACTTTTAGAATAGCTTAGAACACAATGACAATGCATTTGTAATTATTCGGGTAATGTGTCATGTTTATATGATTCAACAGAAAATTTAAAAACTTGGATTATAAGTTTTTTTAATCTAATAATTATCTATATACATTTCATTAACTTCCAAATGTTTTATTTTTAGCTAGTGAACCCGTACAAAATTTTCACTTTCTTTTCCTATTTACTTTGAAAATTTGAAACTCAAATTTTATACCAATCTCACCACCTAATTAAAATCTTAATTTACCAGAAGCCAAATTATCTTTAGAACCAAATTAATATTGTGCAATAGTGAAACCAAAATCATTCAAAGAAAGGTTTCAAAATAAAATTCATGTCTGATGACCCAGTTTTCATACTTCCGCAGGCAGCACAGTTTTAGTATAGGACCCCCATGACTCCTTTTAAATTTTTGTCGTCATATTGTGGATGACTTTTTTTTTTTTTTTTTTTTTTTTTGTCTTGGCGTAACTTTTTGTTAAAAAAAAAAAAGAAAAAACTCCTATTTTGATTATACTTTTTATGAATGTGTTTTTCAGTCAATTTGTGATAGTAATTCATATTTTGTATATATCTTTAAAAGTATTGCTAGGTTTAAAATGACGCTTGCAAAGATTCTGAAGAAGCACATTTTCAAAATACATTTTTCCATAAAATGGTGTCATAAGACGAATGTCATTTTTTCTTATCCTTGCATATTTTATTAATTACATCACTATTGTATCGTTTCGACAAAATGTAATTGTAATTGATCCATGTTCGAGAACTATTATATAGATTGATGATCAGATAAATATGCATTTAATGTGAGTCCTTGGTTTTGATTTTTAAATTTGTTAGAACAGTAAGATGTTTTCAGACTAAATAGACTACTTGCAAACTTTTTTGGCAACAAATTAAAAAATATATAAAAAAATAAATCTGAAAGAGGACATATAAAAGAAATTTTAAGAAATGAATATAGTACCCATTACTGAGGAACTAAACTTTATATTTTTAAGTAAAGAAACTTATACGAAAGTTTATTTTTTTTTTTAGACCAACTGAATTCCCCCCCCCCCCCAACCCTCCTGTTTTGTTCTGTTGCATCAAGTTACATATACACACATACAGTGAAAAACGTTTAACATGAAACTGAAGAGACTGAAATATTTTTTTAGTGTTAAAAGAATTTCATGTTAAGATTCATAGAAAACAAAACTCACCAATACTTTGTATATTGTCAAATTTTATTTCCGGTTCAAAAATAGCAAAGGGTATCAAACTTCTAACTAAAGCCTCTTCACTAAACATCTAAGGGGCTAGCATTTCTTAATCTTAACCTTTCTTTATAAAACATAGGTCATCTGTTATCAACATAATTAAAAACTAAACACAATATTCTAAATCTATCATGTGTGTTTGTTACTGAAATTTTTTTATCGATATCGAAGAAATGGTTCTTGTGTAGGAACATACAAAAATATTCGAATCTATTATCAGAGGTGAAACTTTTCAGGATTTTTGAACATATTACTGAGTCAAATTTTTATGTTAAATTATTTTGTGTTTAAAGAAAATTCTTGTTTTGAATTTTTAATTTGTCTTATCAGTAGCTTGCTGAAACTGTCTCTTAATGATAAATACATCACTCAGAAGTCTGAGCTAAATTTTATTTGAGAGTGAATGGTTTCCTATTATAATTTAGAACGATTCATAAAGGTTAACCGTTTGAGTCCCAGGGAGTATTGAAAAAACACTGTCGAAGAAAATTCCAAACAGCACAACCGTGCTTTCTTTAAATGAGTACGAAAAAACCCAAGCAGTGCGACAGAGCTACGTTTATTTTACATCGATGTATCCCAATTGGAGCAATAGCGCTTCTTGTATTTGTTAGGTAATGCAATTCTTGTCTTTTTCTCATCGCTCTGTCACATTTATTAAAGTTTGCAAAGCGATCAGACGTATTCTTGCGTAAGTGTTTCTCATTGCTAATAATTGTGTGTTTCAAAATGATTAGATGTACTTGCTTCATATGTACTTGGTTCAGTAAATCTGAGCGCACAACTTCAACAATCGGTAGTGCACCACCAGTTGTCCACAGTGTTCGAAATGTACTGGGTTTTCTCGCCATAAAATCTCAACAGAGCGATCACTCTGCTTGGGACTCAAACAGTTAAGGACAAGAAATCTATTGATTAATTTTTAACAAGAACCTCTCCAATTCCTTTGAACATTGAAATATGGCTTCCAAATTAGCAACCATAAAATGCCAAGAATCTTTAAAATCTGAACTTCATAGATGAAATTGATTGGCATTATCTTTCACGTTTATGTGCCTTTAAATGGGTTCTCACTTTATGCAACAATAGTTCCAAGAAACAAAAGGTTTTATTCTTCGTAACAATATACTACCAAAAAATAGTTAAAAAAAAAATGAAATGAGTTTTCTGAAAATTCATCATTGAATTTAATTTCAACAATAACAATTTTCTGATTTAGCTATAAAACTACTATTCATTAATATAAGAATCATACAAATAGCCTTCCTTTCATGGCAATTATGTTTCTGGTTTGAAATTCATGTTCTCAGTACACTGTTTAAGAAAAAAGTTAGTGACAATGTATTGGAATAAAAAAATATATATAAATAAATTAAGAGGAAAAAGTCATGACTGCAACAATGTATTGCCCAAGAAAGAACATTTTATCGATGGTTTTAAATGAATAAAAGGATAAAAGAATTTAAAAAAATAAAATTGTATCCAAGATAAATGTAATAGTTGAAATTTCACTTTATTGTTCTTGGTGAGTAATTGAAGACATGACCATAATATATATTGCGGATCTAAGGGGGGAGGGGGGCTAGGGGGCTGAAGCTGCCCCCCTCCCCCCCCCCCCCCCCAAAAAAAAAAAAAAAAAAAAAAAAAAATCCAGCATTCACAATTGAATATTACAATTGTAAACTTTTCATTAATCTGGGATAACATCTTAAAATATCTTAGCCCCCCCCCCTTTCCAAGAAAAAAAAAAAAAAAGAAAAAAAAAAAGTTCTGGATCTGCCACTGTATCTATCATCATCAATTTCAGCCTTTATCAATCAGGGTTGGAAAAAACCTGGGTTTTTTGGGGTTTTATCAGGGTTTTTTCAGAGTATCTTTGGGTTTTATCAGAGTTTTCAAGAATATTTTCTTTCTTGCTGTGTTTAAACATTAATATATCATTCATAATAGGACAATTTAAAAAAATAAATTTTAATTATTCATTAAAATCAAAATTTTAAAAATTTAATTTTAAAATTTCTAGTCTTTTTAGGATTAAGTTAAGGAAGTTTTTTTTAATTAAACAATTGTACTTTAATTATCTAAAATTCTGTTTATCTGCCTTTTACAACAAAAACTGGATTTTAATTATTTAGTGTTGCTTCATTAATTTTTTTTGCACTGAATAGATTTCCATAAAAAAATAATTTTAATTACTGTTCCTTAAACATTACTTAACAGTGTTGCACTGTTAAAGTTTTCAGAAATATTCTAAAACTTGATTTTTATTTATTTTTATTTTGCTTTCCTCAAGTCCCCTAATTTTCTTTATATTGACAAACAACTCTTTTTTCTTGCTCTTATATTTTTTATGTATAATTTCTTTTTGTATTTTAATACGATAAAATTTTATTTTATTTATTTTTTTTTTCCATGTGGAATTTTTCAGTCTTTTTTTAATGAAGCAGTTTGAGCACTTCCAATATTTCATAAAATTCTTTGTTCATGTTCTAATAATGTATATAAGATAAACGCACCAGTAGTGGACCCTGTACCAGTAGTGAACACTTTTAATTTTAAACTCTTAAAATAAGCTACCTAAAAATTCTGAAGATTCGAGCAATGTTCAGGAAGGGAGTTATAGTCCTTTACTGTTAAACCCTTTAACAAAAAATAATTCCTGTCATTAGTTTTAAAATAATGTTAGTTTAACTATAAAAATTTGCACTTTTTGTGATTTTGCCGTTTTCTTCTTATCACTTTGAATAAGGAAATGAAATTTTATTTGCTCGCTCTCTGCTTATTTTTAACTGATTTCTTCTTCCTTTTCTTTCATATGACTAAAATAAGTATGCAGAATTTATTTATTGTGCTATTTTTTAAATCTTGTATTAACACACAGTATTTTTATGGGTGTCCACTACTGGCGTCAAAAAATGTCATCATGACAAATAGTGGATAGCCCTGTCCACTACTGGCTCATGTGACTTTTAATGCCAGATCCAGTAGTGGACACAATTCTGTAATCTAGCAATTTTAGAGTTGAATTTTAAAGCAAAAATTCAAAGGGGTCCATTACTGGAACAAAAAAGGGTCCTCTACTGGGTTTTTAGTGTGCCCACTATTGGCTCATTTTAAGCTCTTCAGATTTTTGTTTTTTTACATATATAAATGCTACAATTAGCAATATTCATAATACAGTCGTGTTAAGAAAGAGTAAGCAAAGGTCTGAAATATTAATTATTTTTTGAAACTCTAAAATTTAGGAAATTACACAAAAAATAGCCGGAAAATGTCCTTGAAGTGTCCACTACTGGTGCGTTTACCTTAATATTTGTTTTATTTTTATATATTTATTGTATGTTAGATAAAAGTGTAATTTTAAATAAAGATTTTGAAAAAACCCACTGGGTTTTTTTCGGTCGGGCAAAATCAAGCCAACCCTGTTATCAATCCACTGCTGGATAAAAGCTTCGCCTAAGTAATTCCAATCTGCCCCGTTTTCTGCAATTCTCCATTTTGCCCTACCAAACTTCCCAATTTAATCTCTCCAACAACACTGTGGTCTCTTCCACGATCTTTTATTTGCTGTCAGTGTCCAAAATAAGACTTTGGTGGTCCATCTATCATCCTTTCTCCTAGTAAGGTGCCCAGCCCACACTTTTTCAATCTGTACACCTACTGGAGTTGGGTAAAACAATCAAGCAGTTTCATTGGTTCTCTCTTGTGAGATCATCCGCATCCCACAATGAGTCGAAACTCTCCTCCCATATGAACGAACACCTGTTTTTATTTTTTCAAATGTGAATTATTAATTTTAATTTAGTGTAAAGGTGGAATTCCCTCAAACTATTCACATGAATCTTCGAGAGCTTACTTACAAATTTGGAAAACCAGATTGTTGAGAATAGAAATACAATTTTAATTTGCTCCAATATAAAATATATGGATGACACTAATAAAAAGATTGTAGAGTTTGGAAACAAAACAAATACTAAGTGGAATGCCAGTTATTTACGCCCTGAAGGAGAAAGTTTGTTTAGTTTTCAGTTTCTAAATTAATTTTAGCTTCTCCACCTTAAATGCGGAATGTATTGAATCTTTTTCTTTTTTTTTTTATTTTTTCCTCAAAATAGTTTTATTTTTACAGAAAAAAAAATTATAGGTCATTACAGTTTATTTCGTAAGGTGCATTCTGAGAAAAAAAAAAAAAAAATGTCTGTCTTCGATAATATTGGAGATAAAATTAGATTCTGCATGTACTAAGACAAGTTTATTGCTGTAAGTTATACATAATTTTTGGTCATCATTTACATATCCCAGATATTTTCAGAAAACATGATTGTTAAAAAGAAATCAAATTTTAATTTCTTTTTTATTTTCTGAGAAGATATTATGTAAGGAAATTATTGTAATCATGAAAAAATTTAACTATGAGATTTTGATATATCAATATGTTTTGAGGTCTCCTGAATTAATTTTTTCTTTTTTTTTTTGCAGAAAGGAATACAAGAATGTGTGTGTTTTTGATGTGTCTATACGTTTTGAGGTTTCTTGAATTATTTTTTTCTGTTTCCATAGTAATGCATATAAGTACGAGTGTAATTTTGATGTATCTGTCCGTTTTGAGGTCTCCTGAATTCATTTTTACTCTTTTGTTGATTATATATATATATAAATATATATGTGAGTCAATACGATAACATATTATGTTCAAATGAACTGAAAGTTGGTAGATATGTCATAGGTCACCACTACACGAATTGTACTGACTTTGATGAATCTAGCAATTATAGTTTTTTTTTTTACAGAAATGCAACGATTCTTTATCGTAACAATTGTTCATATCAAATTACACTGCACTGCAAAAAATTTTTTTTCGACCCCTGATACCATTCTTGTTTATTTTTATGTAAAATGACCTCCTGAATCCAAATATGACTCTCATTTTGCCCAGTCACCCACCGTTTTCTCGGACATCACCTCTTCCCCCCATTTTTATCACTGTTCGGTAATTTTATGGTCACGAATTTGATTTGGAGAATGAAAAAGAATTAATTTAACACTTAAAGACAAAAAATATAATGTTTAATAAATAACATTAATAGTAGATTAAAAAAATATATATAAGAAACATAATACATAATGTCAGTGGCAAATCCCCCCCCCCCCCTCAAATTTTTTCCTTGCTGCAAATGTTCCTGTTTTAGAATTTTCCAATTCTGCAACCTCTGAAAAGATATTTAACAGTTAAAATAATCCTCCCCCTCACCCCTAAAAATCAAATTTATAGCCATAAAATTACCGAAAAGTGATAAAAAAAAAAAAAAAAAGGTGTGTGATAGGGCAAAATGGGCATCATATTCGGATTCAGCAGGCCATTTTACATAATTTGCAAAATGATGCTGGTGATAATTTTCATTCAGAACAGTGTTATTAAAGTGCAATACCATCTAATCGCTATGTTCGAATGAACTGGAAGTTGTAGGTATGTTACAGAGCACCGTCTCGCACGAAATAAATAGATTTTAATAAATTTAATTTAGAACATAAGCTTCTTTTCTTTCTTTTCTCTCTCTCTCTCTGTCTTTTTTTTTTTTTTTTTTAACAGTAACACAAAGAACAATTCTTTATAATTATAGCCTATGCAAGAAATTATTAAAGTGCTATATCGTCTAAACGCTTTGTTTGAATGAGTTGAAAATTGCTAAGTATGTTATAGGACATTGTCACATAAACTGTGTAGAATTTTTATGAATGCAATGCTTTTAGTTCCTTTGCAGTGGCCCAAAAGAAATTCATTATCATTACGGAATATGAACTCGAATTATTTGAACTGCAGTAATGTTTAAACTCAATATTCAATCAAAGAAAATTGGTAAGCATGTTATAATTTCTACTTTCTGAACTCCATAGTGAGGAAAGTATTGTAATCATGTCAAAAATCCGAAGTTGAGATTTTGATGTTTCTATATGTTTCGAGGTCCCCTGAGTCCGTTTTCACTATTTTTACGATGTATGTATGTGTAAGAGTTAACACGTTAGCGTCTAAACGCTTTGATCGAATGAGCTGTAAATTGGTATGCATGTTGCAAGTCACCGTAGCACGAACCCTATATATTTTGATGAATCTAGCACTTATAGTTTTTTTTACAGGGACACAAAGAAAAATTCTTTATCATTATGGCCTATGGGACCAAATTTTTAAAAGGGCGATAGCATCTAAATGCCTTATTCAATTGAGCTGAAAATTTATATGAATATTATAAATCACTGGTGCACTAACTATAAGCATTTTGGTGAATCTAGCATTTATAGTTTTTTACAGGGACACAACGAAAAATTCTATATCATTATGGTCTATGGGCTCAAAGTTTAGTAGCGTTGAATAAAACATCGTGTAATATATGGAGAAAAATACTCAAACACTCTATTATGGTTTTCTCTCTTTTGTTTGTTCAACAACTCTTTCTTTACTTTATCTACAAAACTGTTAATTACTCAATGTTCGGAAAGTCGAGTGGAGTCACTCCAGATTTTTTATCGCAAGAACCATATAGATATACACGAGTGAAAGATTTTTTTTTTTTTTTTTTACAATATCTAGGTATATTATATAGATTATATTTTTTTTCATTCATTGTGGTTTATGGGCTTAAACTATTTAAGGTTAAAAGATTTAAATGTTAAATTGCTTAAAAAAAAAAAATAATAATAAATAAATATTTTGATATTGCGAGCTGACTGTTTACAGTTCTTTTACAAAGCCGCGCAAAAGAATTTTGATGCATTACAATCCACTAAATAACATACAACTGGGGGAAAAATACTCACACTATGATTTTCCCTTTTGTTTATTAAGCGATTTCTCTAATTTGAATTGATTTAAACAACTTTTATTTATTAAGTGTTGAGTTACATTGTTTAATAAATATATATAACTTCATTCTTTTTATTTCTTTTTAACATAGTTGAAGCATTTTCAATTAAATTTCATGATTTTTCTTTTATTTTCTTATTTCTTTTCATTCTTTTTTCTGGATGAAGGGAAGTTTAGTAGCAAAGAAATTCACGGGATTTTTCTAGCTTCATAGCATTCTTAAAATGAAATGTGTATGCTACATCATTTATACATTTGCTGGAAAAAGCATGTGATTTATAAAAATAGATGTAAGCTATTTATGAGTATTCAAGCTGTTACTGCAAACTTTAGTTTTAGTTTGCGGAAACCGAACGGCGCATTGACGTCAGCTTCCGCTAGTAAATTGAAAGTTTACCGTAAGTTAAGCCTCCTTTTTTTTTTTTTTTTTTCTTTTCCCGCAGTATTCCTATCGGAGGAGAATTTCGACTCGTTGTGGGATGATCTCGCAATAGTGAATCAATGAAGCTGCTCGATTGTTTTACCTAACTCCAATAGGTGTACAGATTGTAAAACTGCACCCAGCCCAGATCCATTTTAAATTCTTAACTCAAGAAATAACATCAATAACTTTGGTTTGCTGCCTTATTCAGATGTTTTGACTTCATCTCTTTGGGTAAATCCTGACACGCATCTCTCCATGCTTCTCTGGGTTGTTGGAAATTAACATGTAAAATATCAAAAACTTTTCTTTTCCCACAAATTGGGAGATCGCTTTTGAATGAAGCACTGTTTCTTCCAAATGCATTTCATGCGAGTTTAACTCTATTGTTAATTTTTTTCTTGATGTTCCCATTCATCCTAAGGACTTATCCCAGATAAGTATAACACATACGTTTATAATTCATGCATATGAACAGTGATCTTCAGTAGAGAAACAAAGGAATTTGATATATTTCTTTTCTTATTTCTTCAGAGTGTAATTTTCAGTTAAGAGAATTTAAGATTTTTGTTTTCCAGAATTTATACTTAGGAACAAATGACATTCCTTTTATTTTATTTAGAATTTTGGTAAAAATAGTCTGATGTCTTCAGAAATTGTGAACTTGGCACAATAATATATTCCGCTTTGACTCTGCGAATTCCATGATGCAAATAAAAGAACAGAAATTTGATTAATAGTATTTAGAGGTGGTGTTCTTATTTTAGTCTATGAAAATGGGAAAATAATCATTTCTAATTTCAATACAGTTATGTGTCAAATTAAGGGAGATAGCACACTTTTACACTAGATTTAGCAATATTTACAAACGAAGTTTTTATAATTTATTTTTAATTTTTTATGATTTATAAATTGCTCACTTGCAAAGTTCATACTCATCAAGGAAAACCTGGAATACTCAGGAAATTTAGATTTTGTAAAAGGGAAAAAAAAAAAAAAAAAAAAAAGTCAGGGAAAATAAAAATTTTCATTAAAAATTGGGAAAAATTGATTGTAAAACCTGGAAAAACAAATACTTTTCTTTCAAATTATATTTTTCTTATTTAGCTTCACATCAAAATCCAAATGATTAAATATCGGGAAAATATGCATGTAAATAGTGATTTCTACCTGAATTTCTATCATGATTGGCAGTAACATGGCATCATACAGTGGAAGTATATGTATTTTCTCCTCTCTAGAGGAGTGTTTCTTGTAATATGTCGCTAATATTTTCTTGAAAACTGTCGGGAAAACTCGGGGAATTTTTTTTTCCATATTTGAGTTTCATCCTTGATGGTGAAACTTCCTTTAACATTAAAGAATAGGATTGTCCTCATTTATTTTAGTGAAGATTGGATTATGACAATAATTGTAGAGCCGACAACATAATAAGAAAAATGTTTGAGACAATTCTATTCTTAAAAACGTGAAATGATCCACTATTGTAGTAAATATTAATGCGGTTGAAACAGATTAAATCTCTTTCCTGCCTTAATTGGGATTTTGCAGTAAAAGTGATGCATAGTCAAAGTGAAAATAATGGCATTCCATTCATTCCCATTAAGGTCAATCTTGGTAACAATTTTACCAGTGTCCATATTTGGCAAAAAGGGTAATTTAGTGTTCCCGAAACTTCGAAGCTCTATGTTGAATAGAAGCTGAATTCTGGAACTTTCCATTAAATTCTAGCACAGTACCATCGCCAAGGGTATGAACAGGGAGTAAGTTGACTCCTAAAAGTCAGCTGTGTTCAGAGAACTGTTCTGAGTGTTTGTGAGAGACTGTGTCTAAAACAATTGAACTTAGTTCATGAATTAATGAAATTCCTGCTCTGCAGAATATTTGATGTTGGCTTCACTCATGTGGAACAAGTGACTGATCTATCGGACTGTTTCTAGAATATTCTTTGAATAGTGACTTGTGATACGAGTGCCATTTGTATTGGACTGTTTCGAGAATAGTCATTGAATCAACAGTTTTATTGGACTGTTTCAGGAATATTTGTTGGATTCATAGATTTGTTGGACTGTTTTAAGAATGTGCATTAAAGTGCATTCATCTACTAGAACCTTTCTGTTTCTTTAACGGACTATTTTTCTCACACAACTTATATGAGAAAAGTAGTTCATTAACCCTTGAAGTGCTATCGTCTTGCTGCAAGACGATTCGGATCCCCGCTAGAGTGCTGTCGTCTCGCAGTGAGACAATTCGTAAAATCTGTATAACAACTTGTAAAATCCAGTTACAAATTTGTATTTATTATAATTTTTTTTAAATATATCTGTACGGTGCCTTAAAAATGCTTTGCACTTAAGAGTGAAATGATCAGCACTTGGAGGGTTAAAAAAACAGAAAGGTTCTTGTGACAAGAAAGTTGATATTTTTTGGAAAATTTGGGGCCAATGTGGGGAAGTTCGAGTGAATACCCTTACTGGAAGTGCATCTCGTGCAATGGAGAAGTTTCTTGAGACTTTTGCTGTGCAACTAAAAGAGTTAAAAGATGATGTGTAAGTCTAGAAGGAAGAAATGAAAGCCAGACTAGACAAGATGGAAGCCGGACTAAAGGAGTTAAAGCCAGACAGCCGAGAGAAGGATAAAAGCCGACAAGATCTGTTTAGAGAGGAGATGAAGGCCATGCAAGATCTTCTGAAAGATGAGATAAAAGCCAGGTCAGAAGAACTGAAAGAGATAATAGACGTTGTTCGAGGAGAGATGCATTCCGAAATCAAAGACATGCAAGAGCAGAAGTGAGAAAAGATTTTGAAGTAAATATCTGAGAGATGAAAGATTGTTTTTCATGAGCAAATCTAGACTCTTAAAAAAATTTCAAACCTTTAGAGTTGCGACAAGGTACAACTCTTCTAGACTTTTAAACGTAATGTGAAACTGTTAAATTTCGAGGAACAGACTTCATGGTCCATCTTTAAAACCCCATTTGACATATCTAATTCCATGACGGAATTGACTGATATGATTAAAGCAAGTCAACTCATTGCTGCTCTTCGAAAGTCTGTGAAGAAAATTCTCCAAGTCATCCTACACCTACTGGATAAATTTATTCGATTACTGTGGAGAAAAGAAAGATCTGGAAAGCCGATTTGGGAATACCAATTTAATGCATTTTTACCAGACTGAACTAAAAACATGCCGACAAAACCTGGTGAAAGTTTATCGGTCATAACAGCAGATATTGAAAGGATGGTCAACGATGCCTATTCTGAATTTCCTCTAGATGTGAAAGAAAGTTTGGCCGCATAGTTCTTCGTCAATGTGTCCAAGATAAAGCCATTCAACATATTTTACAGATTCTAAAGTCAGGCGCATTTACAGTATGAAATACGAGGCTACCAAATCTGTCAAATCCTTCAAAGCTTGTAAGGATAGCTGCAATGAAAAATCTGTTGTGGACACTACATGATTTTCTTATGCACCCATTAGAATATACATATTGTTATGAAAACACTAACATTTTTGTGTGAGGTAACTGATTTGTAAATAAACAAGCAGGTTACAAACAAACAAACAAAAAAAAAAAAAAAAAAAAAAAAAGCTGAAAACTGCTACTCCAACCACTAAAGTCATGATAATTGGATTATATATACTGCCAAACAAATATATTAGTTTTTTCAGAAATGACTTATTACAGAATCTCTTATTAGCAAATTCATAGCTTAGAGTTTAATGAAAATCATTAGAGCATAGATGGCCTACTTTTGTTCTCTTTGCTAAAAATTAGAAGCGAAAAACGGTACATTTTACCGAAACAATTAATTCAATTATAATTAAGAAAGGGTTTAATAATTCTGGCCATCCTGAAATATTTGCCGCCAAATTTTATCGCTAATCTCGCCAAGTCGCCATGTCTTGGCATTGATTTAGGCGATTTTGTGTTGAATTTGGTGAAAATTTGTTGTTGCTCTAACTTCAATAAGAACAGAATTCTGGAATTTTCGAGAAAGATTCATTGTTTATAGCGCTGAACTAAATTCTTCGAAAATTCTTTAAATGATATACAAGACTAAAACAAAGTAAAATGCATTCGTCGACTAGAACCTGCTTATATATTAAGAATTACTTTCTGTTCTAAAAAATGTTGGCAACTTTCATAACAGTATCATTATGTGCTGAATATTCATTAAAGGGCATTCGGTGACTAAAAGCTATTTATGTCTTTGAGAATTATTTTCTACACACAAAAATGTCGGCAACTTTCATAAAAATATCATTACAGGCTTTATTTATGGGCTGAATATTTATTAATTTGCTTATTTTGAAATTATGATAGTAGGTTATATATAATAGCCAAAACCTTTGTGTATAATTTGGCCATTATGAGTATAATTTTTCTAAGTATCTCAAACGGAAAGTCACTGAAAGATTAAAAAGGGAGGTGCGCAACTAAATGTTATACCAAACCTGTATACCAATTTGCAACGTTCTGCGTCCAACCGTTTCTGAGTTATGCGAGGTAAATAAGCACATACAGGCATCACGAAAAATCGTGTAAAGTCGCTGATATTGCTAAAACGAGAGTTCGTATTAAAACAAAACTTGCAGGTGTACAACTAGACATCATGACAGACACGCATATAAATTTGCGACATTCTACGATGATTCACTTTTGAGCTATGTGAGATATACAATCCATTTCTCAAATCGGAATTACAATACTTCCTTACAGTCGAGGAAACATACTGCAAAAAAATCGACCTTATAAAGCTGATCTTTCTTTTTTAAAATTTATATACAGGGTGTCCATAAATTATCTTTACAACTTTGAAATTTAATAACTTTTGAAATAAAAAAGATATTCACATTCTGTGTTCTGCAGTTATTAGTGCATCTCATAAAGTTTTTTTTTCTGTTTTGGTTAGCCAGTTGTAACTGAGCATGTGGACCCCACAGGAGAAAGCACAATGTGTGGCATGGTTCATTGAGAGCAAATCGGACACACAAGTTCAATGCAATTGCAGGACCAAATTTGGCAAGGCGCCACCATCCAGACCCACCATCCGTGCATGGCACACCAACTTCATGACCACAGGCTCAGTGTTACATAAGAAAGGAGCAGGACGACCCAGCACAAGTGATGGAACTGTTGAGAGCGGGTTCGCGAAGCATTCCAGTGCAGTCCAAAAAAATCAGTTCGTTCGGCTGCTACACAATTAGAAATACCCAGATCAACAGTCCACAAGGTGCAAAAAAAACTTTATGAGTTGCACTAATAACTGCAGAACACAGAATGTGAATATCTTTTTTATTTCAAAAGTTATTAAATTTCAAAGTTGTAAAGATAATTTATGGACACCCTGTATATATACAGATAAAATTCATTGTTACAACGAAAATCTGATAGGGTTGTCTGGCCAAAGCCATCAAGTTTAAGAAGAGAAATAAACTCACTTCCTGTCAAAAATTTCATGGTTTACTTACCCCACACACATAAAGATGAAACCGGCGCTAAAATGTAGAGAAAAATATGCTCTTTAAAATTGCATAGGGTTGCCTGGTCAAAGCTGTCAAGAAAGAGATGTTGCCTCGAAAATAGGGGACAAATTTTAGCAACTTATTTACCTCTTTCACATAAACATGAAACCGGTACTAAAATGTAGAGAATAATATGCTCTTTAAAATGGCATAAGGTTGCCTGGTCAAAGTCGTCAAGAAACAGTTGCTTCGAAAAAAGGAGCGAACTTTAGTGATGTACTTACTTCACGCACATAAAGATGAAGCCAGAGCTAAAATGTAGAAAATAATATGCTCTTTAAAATGGCATAGGGTTGCCTGTGGCCAAAACAGAGGTTGCCTGAGAAACGGAGGTTGCCTCGGAAATGGCGGGCGACCTCACGCACATAAATTTGAAACCGGTGCTAAAATGTAGAGAATAATATGCTCTTTAAAATGGCATAGGGTTACCTGGTCAAATCCGTAAAGAAACAGAGGTTACTTCGAAAAAGGGGGCGAATTTTAGCAATTTACTTACTTCACGTACATAAAGATGAAACCGGTGCTGAAATGTAGAAAGTAATATGCTGTTTAAAATGGCATAGGGTTGCCTCGAAAATGCGGGCGAATTTCAGCGATGTACTTACCTTACACAGATAAATTTGAAACTGGTGCTAAAATGTAGAGAATAATATGCTCTTTAAAATGGCATGGGATAGCCTGGTCAAAACTGTCAAGAAACAGAGGTTGCTTCGGAAAAAACTAATTTGAAATGTTAATACAATGTGAATGAAACATGAAATTATGTTTAAAAAATAAAGATTAAATTTTGAATATTTAAAAGGAATTTCGTGCAAAACGTAAAGCGTAGATGTTGCTTTAAAATGGTATAGTAGACCGTGGACCATAGCTAGATATCGTCCAAGTCCGTTTCAATCATCGATGGGCATTTTCAAATTAATGTTAAAATTAAAAGAATATTCTATTATTTACAAATTCGCAATGTTCTGGTCTGAAGATGTGCACATTATTTTAAAATTAAATTAATTCTACAAATTTGATATTTCTGCAGTCCTGCTATTCTACTTGCACTTAGAAATAGTCAGATTCTCCAATCAAAACAGTAATTTTCCTTCCGCTGATAATTTTAGCCCAATGACGGCTGTTGTTAATGCACGCGCTAGCATTTAATATTGAAGGAAAGTGCGTGTTGCGGTAAGTTGTATCCGAACCGAGGTCGTTTTGGTAGTAATCCAGAGACTTACCTCTGGACAAAAGGTTAACCCATTGTCCATCGGTAAGTTAGGATTATCTACATTTTGATGGCGTCGCTACAGTACTCCCCTCCTAGAGAGTACACCCTCATACGAGCGATATTACTGCTAGGACCAGCCGTTATATCGATGTAATGTAAAAATCGATTTATAGCTAAAATCGGCGATCCGATTTAAAGATAACATCTACTACGAAATTTCGGAATGACGATGTTAGACGATGTAATGCTGCATCTATTTAGATATAAAAATCCGATGTTAGCTAGGCATCAAGTTTCCTCGTCACGCTTGCGAGTTAATGCATCAAGGGAAGTTTTTTTGATTTAGCGAAAACGATTTAACAATAAGTGCAAAAGCCGTCTTACGATTTATCGTAATATGAATTGTGCTACTTGCCGGTTTTTCATTTTAAAGGAGGTACCAGAGAGACGATGCGCTTAAATCGCCTGTCGTCTGCTCCGTTTTTTCTAAAAAAGAGACGACGTACTGCACTTGAGCTATGCTAAATCGGGGAGAAAAGAAAATATGATTTTAGATGAATCGTAACTGTTCCAAACTTTTAAATTCTTGCGGTTTTACCGAGACTCCAATTTGTTTGCTAAGTAATGATTTCTTTCTTTTTACTTTCTTCTATATTCAATAGAAGAAAGTATTGAATTCGTAAAAATTTTCGACCTCGGGTTTTTGATGAATTTACACGTTTTGAGAGCTGTAGAACAGGATTTGACCATTTTTAGAAAATGTCTGTCTGTCAGTCTGTGTGTGTGTGAGAGACAAAATTTTGGGGCAACTGTATCTCAGGAACTACTGCACAGAATTTCATACAAATTGGTATGTAGTTGCATCTTGACATAAATTAGTGCCTATCAACTTTTCGTAAAAATTGTCTTACAGGTTGCATTGCCATCTTGCTTTTTCTAAATTTTTAACATGGTGGTATAGGACAAAATTTTGTATAAATGTGCATAAAGAGAATTATTTTTTAATAATCATTATGAAATTTACCAGAATTATTTATAATAGAGATAGTCAACTGGGTAAAATTTTTTGTATGTGTAGGAGCCTCGAGTTCCCCCTCGAGGAGAGTAAATTTTCATGATGGGTATCTTTCAAAAGAGCTCGCCAGTACCTTTAAAACGAATGGTTGAACCATAGATCTGCGATAATTTAAAATAAAGTTATCGATTTTTTTTCATTATTATTATTTTTTTTTATTATTAATGGCTCATTTCAAGTGAAATCACCTAGGTCGGTTGCCCTCATGTCACAGATTTTAATGAAAATTTTTTATTATAAAGTACATAGTGAAAAAGGCTTAAAATATTTTTTTCAGAATTTTTTAGTCAAAACTAAAAATAAGGGGTCATTTCGAAATTTGACTAAATTTAACAAAATGGCGTCAATGAGCGTGACGGTTTATGAGATTCAAACCGCCATAACACTTTTATTTATGGACCGATTTTGTTCATTTTGGTGTCATTAGAAAGATAAAAGTGTAAACTATGAAATAAAATTGTGCAAATACTGAAAATATGTATACAGGAATTTACAAAAATATAATGAAAGCATTTTCTGAAGGAATTTTTTTTCAAATTTCAAGAATTTTTTGTAGTAAAACTCCACATCTCACCACGCTAATTTTTTTTCACATAATATAAAATGACATGCTTTTTAATATAAAAAAAAATCAAGAGGGTGTTTTTTGTGTTTTGTGATTAAAAAATTAAAGAAGTAAAATACATAAATATTGCATTAAGTTCTGTTTAATGGCTAACTGATGTACAACAAATGAACCATACAACATGCATTCTTAATATTTTAATGATTATTATTATTTTTAAATAATTTTTGAATGGATAATATTATATCTGAGCCGAAAGCATATAAACGAATAGTGCTGCATGTCATGGTAAAAATGCATGCGCTGGAATTGGTGGTACTATACAATGTTCAGCCATAAGAGCAAACTTACAATGTCCATGTTACAATCACATATTTAGTCCAAAAGAAATGTTTGCATTTGCCAAAATTTATGTTCCAGTAATATACACATTTTATATTACAACTGAGGAAGTAACAAAGTTCACAAAGATGTTAGATAAACGATATGAAAATTGTTCAAAAACTCCTAAAACAAGAGTAAATCATTTTTTGCAACCACTGAATGAAAGAAGACTGCTGTAAAGCATGTTTCATCATCTAATATATTTTTTCAAGTTTCTCTTGGACTTCAAATCAAAGAATTTATTAATGTAAAAGGAAAAAAAATTGTTGTAGCTATCTATAACAATAACTGGTGGCTTGGAACAATACTGAAGAACATAGATATGCAAAGATGAAATTTATGAACCCAAGTAGAACTTATTCAGCTTATTCATGGCCTAATCACTGTGATATTTGTTGGGTTCCATATGAAACTATTTTAATGAATGTGCCTCTCTAGCACAAGCACTGGTCACTTATTACTTTCAACTCAGATATAATATTATCCATTCAGAAATTATTTTAAAATAATAATCTGTACTTTAATAGCAAGCATGAAAATTGTTGTACACTTTTAAATATATTAACACGTTGAGCACCATGTCAGCCATTCTAGATTCTAGATATTTTGTTATATACCTCTAAGTACAGAAGGAATCACCTTGAAATTTTAAGAGTGTGCAGAATATGTTATATTTCAAACATTTCAGTGAAAGTTTTACCCCGAAAATAAAAGCAGGACCAATAAAAATTTAAACGTTGAGCACGCTGTCAGCCATTGGTTGCTGACAGTGTCAAATATGATATAAGTCTCGTCAACCATCAGTGGCAGATATAAAATAGGATATAAAACTAAAAATATTACATTTAATGGTTGAAAATTTATTAAAATTTTTATTAATTTTTATTTATTACAGGAGGAATCGGGCATTATGGGATTTTAATGGATTTTAAGAATTTGTGTGGCGCTAAACGTGTTAATTATACGAGTAGAGGGTTGAATGTGATATCATTCAAAAGGTATGATTAGCCAGATTTGCAGAATGCAAAAAATATTTTCGACTTCCGGTTTTTGATAAATTTACACCTTCTGAGATGTCCTAAACATGATTCTCTCATTGTTAGAAAATGACTATTTGTCTTCTTGTGTATGATGTGTTAAGGAAATTTTGTAGTATCTCATGAACTGATAGGCGGGATTTAAGTACGACTGATAATTTGTTAGACCTTGATTTAATTTGGTGCTAATTAGCTGTTCGAATATATTTCCCAATAGTTGGTGCTAGTATGCTGTGATTCACACCATTTAAGTTAAGGCTGTACCTCAACTTCTATA
Organism: Salticus scenicus; assembly: GCA_963930645.1. NCBI lineage: Eukaryota > Metazoa > Arthropoda > Arachnida > Araneae > Salticidae > Salticus > Salticus scenicus. Next base: position 250,623,057 of record OZ005658.1, read on the forward strand.
TCATATAAATGCACCAAACATGATATATGATATGGACATTATGTAATATTGTGCTGTTTTAATTTGTGTGCATTTCAGCCGACAAGTGGCTCTGCTGCGTTGCAATTTAATTATGTTTATGAAAAGGCAATGGACTTTATCCTTGTTACGTCATAAGACCCTTGACATGTGACCACTAGGGAAAAATGCAACATTATAATGTTTATATTCATATTGTATAAGGAAAGGGCATATTTACAAACAAACGCTCCGTCAATCAATCTTTGCCACTCATGAGTGGCAAAAGACAATCTGTATTGGTGGAAATACCAAGGTTTTGCCCTGAAAAGGGTGAGCAGTGCCCCGAGTTAAAACAAGTTTGTTCAGGCATAACGTTACCTGCGCTTTCCTTATAGGGAAATGTTCGTATTCTAATTAAATATTTTTATCCCATTGGGAAATTTATAGGGGAATGGAGAATTGGAAATCACATGTTGGGTATAATTTAGCTTCGAACCCAAAAAGACGGATATTGTTAATTGCTTTACCTTGTAAAAAATTGCTCGAATATGAACCATTGGGCAATATTAGTAATTCTTAAAATGTTAAGAATGCATATTGTGTGGTTAAAAGATCATTTGTTGTGCATCAGTTAGTCATTAAACGGAACTTAATGCAATATTTATGTATTTTACTTCTTTAATTTTTTAATCACAAAATACAAAAAACACCCTCTTGATTTTTTTTTATATTAAAAAGTATGTCATTTTATATTATGTGAAAAAAAATTAGCGTGGTGAGATGTGGAGTTTTACTACAAAAAATTCTTGAAATTTGAAAAAAAATTCCTTCAGAAAATGCTTTCATTATATTTTTGTAAATGCCTGTATACATATTTTCAGTATTTGCACAATTTTATTTCATAGTTTACACTTTTATCTTTCTAATGACACCAAAATGAACAAAATCGGTCCATAAATAAAAGTGTTATGGCGGTTTGAATCTCATAAACCGTCACGCTCATTGACTCCATTTTGTTAAATTTAGTCAAATTTTGAAATGACCCCTTATTTTTAGTTTTGACTAAAAAATTCTGAAAAAAATATTTTAAGCCTTTTTCACTATGTACTTTATAATAAAAAAATTTCATTAAAATCTGTGACATGAGGGCAACCGACTTAGGTGATTTCACTTGAAATGAGCCTAATGCAATATTGACAATAAAATTGACTTTTTTTGGATATTTAGTGTTATACTACTTCTCTAATATGGAAATCGTCTGCATTACTATGGAAGATAATTTTTTTAAATAATAATTTTAATAAATTATTTTTACTGAATGAATTTGTATAGGAAAATATAGAAGAAAGTCATGTGGTGGCCATAACATACTGTTATAGTTGTAATAAGTAATTATTTTCGGCAATTACAGTATGCATTGTTGTAATAAATATTAATATAAGTACATAGATTTTTTTTTTTTTCATTAAATTAAATAGAAAATAAATTTATTTTTTATAATATTTAAGAATACAGTAAATCACGATAAAAATAGTTTCATAATGTAATACGATATATCTGTTTGTCATTATTATTATTTATTCATTTCAATAATTTGGCTTTGTCTGACACTTCTGTTATTAGTATTTTGCAAGAGGGGAGGGGGATTTTTAAAGAATGTACACAATAACTTTTAAAGGTGCTCCTTATTACCTACGTCCTTATTATGTACTTTTTATTACGTTCTTTATAATACCATTAATAAGCTTCAAATATTACTTTCTGAAGTTAATAAAATCTACAATGTTCATACTTTAAAAAAATATTAAATGGAAATAGAGTTTAAATTTTTTTCATCATTTAAAATTAAAGTTCTTTTTCAAACTCTGCTACCTATTTGAAGAGCTTGTTTCCAAATGGCGTTAAGTCATTTTTTTCAGTTCTTGAGAAAACGTGGTTTTGTTATGCAAGATTTATTACTGAATTTAAGGAAAAGATAATTTTTTCCAGTAATCTATGGATGATAATAACACTAAATTACATGTTTAAAAAAATCCTGGCAGTATAGTTATTTAGAAATAAAAAAAGAAAGAAATGACTTAACTCCTTTTGGAACAAAACTATGACTTACGCCCTTTTGGCACAAACAAATAACGAAATGAAATGACTTACTTCCATTTGAAAGTAATCCAAGTATTTTTTTTTTTTTCATGTAAATACAGAATAAATTTTAGCTATACAATTTTGGAAGGTAGTTAGTTACTACAAATCTTCCTTTACAAATTCTATTTTGCCATCTTCATCATTATTTTCCCTTGTGTTAGTGTTAGCAGTATCACTGCAAGATTATTCATAAAAATAAAAACGTTCGTGCAGTTTTTTAATTTCCAAAGCGTTAAGTAATTTTAAAACATCTGTTTTTCTTTGCTTGTTTCATGTTGTTTTTGTTTTTATTTCAGAAGTGGCGCACGGGAGAATTTTTGTCCCTCGTTTCAGGATGTTTTGACGGCAAAACGAACCACAGTACGTTGTCTTGATTCCCACATCTCACTTTGTAATTTCCAGTACTTTTGCCTCTGAAATCAAGAAACCTTGTTTGCTTTTCAGACGACTATGCACAAAATTTTTCCCAATATAAAATATTCCACTGCTTCTTATACTCGAAAAGATTTCCAACCTTAGAGAAATGTTCAAAATATTCATTAGAAAGTAAAATTGTATCCACTTTCTTTAAACTAGTCTCCACTCGTCAAAATCTTCTATTTGCTGGTAAGTAGGAATGACCACGCATTGGTAAATAGTATGTGAAGCTGAAGTCCTTTTGAGCAGCCACCTAACATTGTATAATTTTTATTTGTGTGGTAATTCCTCATTTCGCATCACGTCAAAACATATTGTAATTTCATCTTCTCCTATAAGCTTTTCCCCTAAAAGTGAATAAATTTTTTTGCTCCGATGTTTATGAATCAAAAGTTCGGTTAACAGGGTCTTTTCTTTTTTCTGTACATTTTTCTGAATTCATTTGTATTTTTTTCCTAATACAGAAGGAAAAAAATGTCTTTTTTCGGGGTTCCAAAACCAAGATTAAAATATTTACAAACACATTATAATAAAGTTTATAAATACATTCATCTTTATATTTTTCAAAGGAAAAAAAAAAAAAAAAAACTGTCTCAATGTAACAATCGACAACAATTTTTTCCCCTTACTTTTGATTTTTCAGCCAAGGCCAGACAAACCACGAGATCTCAAGGCACACTACAATTGATTAAACTTGACTTAAACCTTTTTGGCACAAAACTTACTTGTGACTTAATTCTTTTTGGAAAAAAACACGGATTTCACTTTCTGTTTTCATTATGATTAAACTTCGTTTGGAACTTCTACTTATTGAAAATATATTGTTAGATGTATGCTGCGACCTTTTGCATAGAAAAGTCAATTTTTGAAATTTTTGACTTAACGCCTTTTGGAAACAAGCTCTTCATTTCATCTAACGAACAAATTATTCTTGATTTTTTTTTTCTTTCAGAATGATGTGTGGTTTATTTATAGGCAGATCGGATAGTGACCGCCAGAATATAACGTATTTCGGCAATATAACAACACACAAAAAAAAAAAAAAACAAAAAAAAAAAACAGAAATTTTGTTAAATTTTAGTAAAATGATAAAAAGTTTGGGAATCAGCTTTCAAAATTTTTTTACTAAATTATTACTTGTTCAAAAATATCGCGTAGAATTTATTAATCGATTTGAAAAAAATTTAATTTTTTTGTAAAGAAAGCGGAAATTTAATTTACTGACTGTGGTAAAAGACAAATTTTATAAATCAAAATACAAAGGTCAATATTCCATCATATATCAGGAACACACAAAAGAAAGCTAAACAATTAAAAAAAAAAAAAACTTGTGCCAAAGATCATTAAAAACTCTCTTTAATATCATTATTTATAAGAACGCCCCCTAATGTTAATCATCCAGAAATGTTTAATCAATATAACTTTTCTTAATAAAAACTTTACAGTTTGAACTGCATAATTTAAAATTTTAAATTATGCAGTTTGGCGTAATTTTAAGCCATAGATGCTGAGTTATAGCAATATGGGAAATTTCAGAAAATAAATGAGTAATAGCAGCGTTGCTTTTCGGTCATTATACTATTGATTAAAAGACTTATATATGTAGGAGGGGTAAGGAGGAGGTATTTTCTAAATCAGTGTTAAATCGATTTATCTCTTTATCGCAATATTAGATGGAAGATAAATCGATTTATAGAATCGCTACATCACCCAGTCCTAATTACTGCTGTACAGTCGGTAACAAAAGTGCCCGAACACTAGCAAAAATTCCTATGTAAAAAAAGTACACTTCTTACGGTTTTATTAAATAAATCCTTGTCGAATCCTATTCTTAGTCAGTGCAAGAACATGATTCGATAAGGATTTATTTAACAAAATCGTATGAAGTGTACCTTTTTTTACATAGGAACTTTTGCTAGTATTCGGACACGTTTGTTACCGACTGTAGACGGTAGCGATGACCAGATTGTGCGGTCAGTTGCCCTGTTTTGCCAAGTTGAAGGAGCAGTTGTGTTTGTTGATGCGGCGAGTTGAAGGCGTGGGGCGTGACAGGCTTTTTGTGCTGTGAGAACAGCGATTCACAGGCTTTGTTGCTCGGAAGGTTTTTTTTTTGTGGTGCTGCCATCTATTGCCATAGAGCGAAGTTAATAGCTCATCACGTCCATGGTCACCAATGAAGGAAAGTGCGTGTCGCGGTAGGTTGTATTCGAACCGAGGTCGTTTTGGTAGTAATCCAGAGACGCACCTCTGGACAAAAGGTTAACCCATTGTCCATCGGTAAGTTAGGATTATCTACATTTGAATGGCGTTGATGGCGTCGCTACAATATGTTTTGTTAATGTTTATATTATCTTGAGTATGTTGACATTTTGATTCAATTTTATTGTTGCTCTCTTTTCGTATACTTTTAAGTAATCGTTGTATTTAATATAATGTGAGAAAAAAAATGACATATTGCTTTCATATCGAGGATAAGATACATTCAAAAGTGAAATATTTTTCTCAGTTTCTCTCGATATCATTATCCTGCGTATTTATTGTATCCTCCATGGATACCTATTTCTGTTTTTCCCGAGATATGTACTTTCCAAAAAGGAATCTGGCAACTTCAATAAAGACTTATTCTATTATTCTTTTTACGTCCATTACATCTACTTCTTCCCATAGAATGATAATAAAGGAGGAAGGAGCATAAGTGTTATTACATAAGCTGTTGTGTTGCCACAACAAACAGCGATAATAGCGCTGAGGATGGGTGCCTTACTTCAAGGTTGAGAGGAGCAAAAGTAGCTTTCGCTGGCATTTCACTAGAAGGGGTTTGTAAGCATTAAGAGTATTGGCGTGCTCCTTCTTCCTTTATTATTATTCTATGCTTCTTCCACGATCAATATTATCAACTATCAAATATATCAAAATGTGTATTAAGGATTGTAAATATTTATAGATTAATGTATGGTGCTAAATGTTTATTAAATGTTGATCATTATTGTCATCAATACGCGGTTCATTCACCAACACAGTCGCAACAGTTTTGGCGACGAGGTAAAGTAGTTTCGTTTTTAATTCAACTTAATAATTTTTATATACAATATAATTATTTATTGAAAGAAGTGATATTTTTTGCCATGTTTTTATTTGTTATGGTAAGTTACAAATCAACTCGTGTAAATGACAAGCTACAACTCAACTCTATCACTGTTTCAAAAAAAAAGAATTTTATTCCCCGACTGTAGTATGCGATATTAAAATGGTTATATTGCTTACTCTTAAAACGCTTTCTAATTATTTATTTGTATGTTAGCTTTTTGTTGTTTAGATCATTAATTAATGATAACTTTAATAGGTTATGGGCCCAGGATGCTTTAAATCTGCGTAAATTAAATATCTGAAAATTTTTTGAAAAGCTAAGTGAACTACAGAATTTGTTAGTTCTAACAGCGAAACATTACAATATGGCTGAACTGAAGATACAAATCGATAAGCTAGGAGGCGCTAAAAATTGGAGTAAGTGGAAGTGGCAAATGAAAATGCACTTTCAACAATATGATTTGACATCTATAATTGATGGAACTAAAATTTGTCCGGTCGCTGAAAATGCCGAAGTCGATACGAATGAGTTGGCGAAGAAGGTATCTGAATGGCGCCGTGATAATGCCAAAGCAGCCGCCCTAATTGCAAGTACGTTGAGAGCTTCTGGTGCGGATTTAGTGATGACATACTCGAATGCAATGGACATTTGGGACAAATTAATTAGTGTTTTTAACAAAGTAGTATTCAGAGACTTAATTTATTGATGACTCAGTTTTTTAAAGTCTGTAAAGATCCCAGTGATAATGTTGCTACACATGCTGCTAAAGTTGAAAGAATTTATACGGATATGAATAATGAATTAAACCGTGGAACAACTGTAGTATTTCCCTTCAGCTAGGTTTGGCGATTTTTTGTTGGCGATTATGGCTAAATCATAAATCTAAAAATCATAAATCATATAGCATAAATGATAAAATCGTAAGCTAAATTATAAATCATAAATCCAAAATAAATAGCATGCAGGCTGCCATATTATATCGCAAACAATCCAGAACGACATCGTTATCGTTCAAATCGGCGCCAAAGAAAAATCACCAAATTCAGCTGAGGGGAAATACTATAGTTGTACCTAAACCGTATTAGTTCAGCTTCTATTCCACAAAAATTACTACATGGTAAAATATTACTTACTGTGGGTCCAGAATTCCAAGAGTTTAACAATGTATGTGAGGGAACAACTTCAGTATACACCCACATTGATATTTGGCGATTTTTTGTTGGCGATTATTGTTAAATCATAAATGATAAAATCATAATCTAAATCATAAATCATAAAATCACAAGTCTAAAATAAACAACATGTAGGCTGCCATATTATATCGCAAACAGTCCAGAACGACATCGTTATAGTTCAAAACAGTTCCAAAGAAAAATCGCCAAATTCAGCTGTGGGTATATACTGAAGTTGTACCTATGGGAGTCTTTAGATTCTGATAAACGAACTAGTAAAAATCTTTTTGAAAAATTAGGTACAATTGAACAGCGTATTAAATCTATTGTTCCTGTGGATTATGGTGCATTTGCAGCTCGTGTTCCTGTTAAGCAAAAAGCTATGAAAAATGGCGAAAAACTTCCTGAAAGTACGCCAAGAAATAATGCCAAATTGAGTAATTTTAAACAAAAGAATTGTTTTAAATGTGGATCGAGTGCGCATCTCTGTAAAGATTGTCCAAAGAAAAGGCCTAATGATAAATTCTTATTTTCAAAGAATAATAAAGGTGCATTTGCTGCCAGTGCAAAAAGTACTCAGCCAGGTGTTTGGGTCTGTGATTCTGGGGCCTCCCATCTCATGACTGCAAATAAACAGTACTTTGTCACATACAAACATTTCCCTGTGCCCATTGAGGTATCACTTGCTGATAATAAGAAGATTTATGCATATGGATCTGGTAAAATAAATATTCAAGTTTATATTCACGGCAAATGGTATGATGCTCACATGGAAAATGTCTGGTATGTCCCTAATGTGAAGAGGCATCTCTTTTCTGTGCAACAAGCTGCCAAGCTCGGTATTGAAGTAAAAATGACAGAAAGATATTATTATAATTTTAAAAAAGGTTGCTTACTAATTTTAATCTTAAGTTTAATAACTTGATAAAATCTTTTGCTTCTTACTAATTTCTTTTACTATTTACTTTTAATAAATGAAATCTTTACTAAATGAAATCATTGCCTTAGGGGCTTAATAATTGTACTAATACTTAACCAAAATTTTAATTTACAATTAACTTTTAAACTAAAATTTAAATAATTTTTCTATTCTAGATTCTTTATAAAGGGGTGATTCTCCAAAGAGTTAACATATTCAATGCAAAAATTCATGAAATTAAAAATTGTTCTAAAAAATCTGAAAAAAATCGCACTTCTCTACATGAGGTCATATACAAGGGGAAAATAAGGGGAATACACTTTCATGCTCCAAAGTGGTTGAAACGATCCATTTAAATTTAAGACACCAGGAGAGTGATGGATGATGCCAGGAGAGTGACATAATTTACATATATTTTACGATTTTCAACAAATAGTCTATTAAAGGCGTACATAGGTTTAAGTTATACCACCAAATATATTGCCTGATACCTTTTATACATGATTAAGCTATACATTTAAGATATAAAAGCCAATGTTGAGTATTTTTCTCAAAATGTCAGCAGATGGTAATAAAAAACAGATTTTTTCTTAACAGATATTTATTAAGATGACAAACGATTAATTAACCATAAAAAAGACATAATATTAAGAAGAATAAGACACATAAGTTTACTGCAGACAATTTTTAAGCATATCATCCACATCTGTGGACTTTGGGAATGTGAAGTAGCGAGCAGAGATTGGCTCTGGAGCATCTAGTATGCACAGAATTTCTGCAGATGGCACAGTCTGTCGGTCACAATCTATTGGCCAGTAAAACCTTTTGCCGGATTTATGCATAAAGATGCTGTAACACAACATTCCTCATCAACAATTTCAACCAAACCTAAAAATATGATGAAACATTTAAACTTAGTATCTCATATAGGTACGTTATCAAGGCTGATTTAAAAAGAAAAATAACGTTGCTAAGCTTACCAGGATACCAAACATCATCATAGATTACAGCAATCCACTGCGCGATTTGAATTGTAGGTTGGTTTGATGGTAAGGTTGACATATTCGAGTCTGTTGGTGTTGAATTTGGGGCAGCTTCTAGATGTATTTTGCTCACTTTCTTTTGATTGTTGTGATGACATATTTTGTCTTGTGGGCAAATGAAGCAGCTGAGGTCTCGAATATAGAGCTAATGAGGTTTGTTTGTACTCCACATGAGCTGATGCAGCTTCTTGGTGCCAGGAATTGTAATTGCTGTAAGCTGCTCTAATTCTGCATCCATAGCTTCTATAGATGTAGAAGTAATGTAGTGTAATTTAACATTGGAAGCCAACTTTAGTTGTTCAAAAAGAGTAACAGGATCGGCAAAATCCTTTCCTGTGGCAACCAGCCTGTCTGCTGCTCTTTTTAGTGCGGCAAAGATTCCATCTGGCGCACCTTTGCCGTGGCCACTTTCCCAAAAGTTCCATGTAGCTTCTTGAAACACATGGCGCTGCTGCAAGCTTGCAAACAAACAAAAATTAAATTTATTTTTATATTGCGTACTTGGCCCATCGGAAAAAATGGACTTTACTAATTGTAGGCGTATTCTGCTGTATATCATTCAATACTGGTTTTAAATGTGCCCAAGCAGCACAAGCATCATATCTGCTATTAGGGGATATGGTGCACACAGAAATAGGTGTGACAGCATAATTTTTTTGATCACATGTGTAAACGACCACAGTGTGCAAAGTCACATGTGGTCTGGATGCACCAAAGTGCATACTTTGTACTTCCGTTGAATATTTACAGCTATAATTTGCACTAAAATCCATATGAATCAAGCATTCATACTTTTTCAAGTTTTCTTTCAGCCATTTTATGCTTTTATATTGAGAGCGAATATTATAAATATGTTTCAAAAATTCAGGAAGTTGATCGTTAAACTCTTTAATTAGTTGTTCTACGGTGCATCCTACCTTTTCTTTTCTAGTCACCTTGACTGTAATGGTGTCCTTCTTTTCTTCAACTTTTACCCATCTGTGGTAATGAGTTTGAAACTTAAGATCAGTGTTTCTGGATGTCATAATTTTGTTATGGCAGTTTTTACAATCATTATATGCACATTTCTGTGAATTTAAATCACAACACAGACTTGCACATAGTTCTTCTGCTTTGCTTATATTAATAACTTTTACACAGTATAACCTGTCAACAATTAATTGTATATTTTCGTGTTTGGCACATGCACATGTATTTCTGTCTTGACAAGATGGATTAACAATCCAAAAAGGACGGAAGCAACAGAAGGTTGTATAAGAAATGTTTAAATTACTTTCAACACTAAATTTGGCGTGCAAGTTTTTCAATGTGTCGTAAAGGAATCTTTTTTTTTTTAACTTTGTTGCGTGTAATGACATCTTTTTTCCAGGACACATTCCGCTGTTACAATCTTGTTCCAGAAAATTTCGAATTTCTGTTGTAATGTGAGTACTGATAGCGTTTATCCGCTTCTTTCGAACACACTGGATGCCTTGTCTATTTTGGTTGGCATCGTCATGAAAGAGATGGTTTTTTCCTTGATCCTTTGCTTCTTTTTATTTTCCTTGTAGGCAGCTGTAGAAGGAATTCGGATAAATGGTAATGCTCTCTGCATCCTATATTTCTTTATTATTTTTCCAATCAGAGACTCTTTCATGATTTTTTTAGTCTTGTAAGAATTTATGGATTTGAATGTGTCAGCTATTTGGGACTTAATTACTTCTCCTGTGAACAGTTCTCGTCTTACATCTTTATCGACAGTTCTGCCTTGTAGAAAATGCCTAACTTTTGTGCGAGGTGTCATCTGTTCTTCCTTATTCAATAATTTTGTTTTCTGTCCAAGTTCTTTTTTCAGCCTTTCATAGCGCTTTCGATATTTTTCAGCTTTTTTCTCACATGCACCTAAATCCGCCTTCAGCTTTCTCAGTTCTCTAGATTTCCGTACATCATTACGACGCTTTCTTTTCCTTGCCTCAGCTGTCCTGCCATCAGAGTTTGTCGATATGACATTTAAAGATGTATCGTTGAAGTTATTTCTGTCTGGCGTTATCCTACTTGAGGCACGAGTAACAATTTGGATTTGAGGACTTCCATTTTCATGAGGTTTGTGTTTGGATCCGGAGTAGCTTGCCTGCTATTTTCTGGTGAATAATGTTCTTCATTTACTGACTCATCAAGTTCTTGAATTGGATCACCAGGGTCACTGTCAGAGGTTGTGTTATTTTCCGCAAACTGGTTTGCTTGCTGTTGAATTTTACGTTTCATTCTGTGTTTCCTTTGGCACACTCTCCACTGTTGTCTTGTAGCCCTTTGGTCTCTTGTTGATTGTTGTGTAATTAGTTTAACTGTTCCCTTGCGTTTTCTTGATTCATATTTTGTTTTCCACTTAACCTTCTCAATTTCCAATTTTTGTGGGTCATTTTTCAATCTTTCGCATCTTTTCCTTTCGGCTTCACTCTTTTTCAGTAGCCTTTCCTCTCTAGACTGTTTTGTCTTCTTTTTCTTCCCTGCCATAATTAGTACTTTCTGAAATAATTTAAATTTGTGTCAGATTTTATGGCTTTATTTTAAATTTTTTTTATAATTAAATCAAACTGACTAATTTAGTATGTTCTAAACTGCATAAATTGTCCAATAAAGGTTTTTAAAAAATGTAATTAAGGTTTGGTTTTTAAAATCTCTTTAGATTTGATTATATATTTTGATTATAGTTTATGGCTAAAATGTTAACATAGAAGCAATTAAAAAAGTTAATCAAATGTACACAAGACAACTGATCTGATTTTGTCACCTTCAAGTGATCACTCTCCTTGTCGCTCCCCTGGCTGATAAGTCACACTCCTGGCTCAAAAAATGCCAGGAGTGTGATGTTATTGCCAGGAGTGTGACATTTGGATGGATTAGGCCTAATAATTGGGCCTGCAGCAAAAGTTGAGATTACAAATTTCTGTGATAACATTGTTTAATGACATATAGTTATTTTAAAATATTTGAGTTATTATTTGTTATAAATAAGTGAAACAGGAGAATGACAGCAAAATATGTTACAAACCTAAATTTTGAACTTCTTAATCTCAGAAAAACACCAGGCACAAGTAACAACTCTTCCACAGCACCACGGAGTAATATTAATAGGAGTTGAAGGTCCAATGGGAGAAAGCTACGAAACTGTGATCTAAATTTTTGGTAAATATTGAGGGCGCCACTTGTCATTCCTCCCTACTTCGGCGCGGATATACTGTTGTTTTCAATAGAATTTTGCTGAAGAACATTTAAATTTTTTTATTTTAAGCAATTTAATTTCTTTGTAAGTTCTTAAAACTGCATAATTCAGATGTTTCAAATAAATGCTTCGTTCCTAGTTGTAAAACAGGCTATGATAGTGATAAGAAAAACAAAAAAAAGCCCTAGGAGAAAAATAAAGTCCGAGTTCGTGTTTTCTGCACCTAAAGTAAGTTTATTTTTTTTCTTTACAAAATTTCATCTATTCTCCTTCCTCCCAATTGTCTGTTTTAGCTAGCTTCGGTTCATAAGAATCATCATTTTTTAAAAGCTTTCTTTCAAAGTAAAATTAGTATAAAATGGCTCTTAAAAAAAACATGTTGGTTAAAATACTCTATTTAATGAAATTTGCTTTCAATCGAAATTTTTTCAGCTTGATATTATTTTTAAAAAAATAATTAAAACGAGACATTTCCCCATTGAATAACATTGCGGAAGCTGGAGAGAAGGAAGGATTGCACGCTGGCGCCATCTGTAAACATTAGAAAACAACATCACAAATTTCAGCGTTACCTTCTTCTCCTGTCTTTTTACTCCGTGCACAGCACTCTACAGCTCAAACAAGATGGCAAAAGAAACACTGTTGCCACAAAACAAAACAAAAAATCTTTTTCTTTCACTGTAAATATTTAAAAAATTCACTGAGCCAGGAGAGTGACGTGAAAGCTTTGGACCCGCTTTGAAGTCATGTTGAAGGGTCATGTTAATTGATTAAATTAAAAAAACAATGTTTTTTTATGCCTTCAACTATGTAAAAATAAATAATATTAATGAAACTTCTGTAATGTTAATGTTAACATTTTAAATGAATATAGTATGTTTTAACAAAAGATCCGGACAGACTAGGAGAGTGACTTTTAGGCCCTTATACATATCTATTTTTTTTAAATAATTAAATATTTTTATTTGTATACATGGTGATGGCTAGAGGTCAACTACTACTACAAATGAAAAAAAAAAAAAAAAAAACCTTTTTTAACTGAAGTCTTTCTTGAGTTATGATACCTGGACATGATATTGTTATCTTTCTGGAGAATTACCCAAAGCCAAATTAAATCCTTTTGGTCGTATAGCTTTAAACAATTTACAAAGAGACTGGCGTTGTGAACAGTCTCAAAAACAACAATTTAATTGAAATTAAATTTTTAGTTGAATTCTTTATTAATCGCCTATTATAACCCTAAGCTCAAAATAAAATTGTTAGCAAAACGCTAACAGCAGCGATAAGTTTCAAATGATTTTTTTTTTTTTTTTTTTTTTTTACAATACCTAACAGATTTTTAATGATTACTAGTTAATTTCATATACAGGATAACATAAGTCAGACAGCGATTACGCTTAATCTTACTCCTTTACAATCAGAGGTAATTCATAAAAAAGAACAATTACAGATATATAATAAGTCTTACAATATTTACGTAAGAACATAAACCAAGAGTTTCGTATTTTAAACTGCACAAAAGAGGAAGCATAAGGTCAAATACAAAAGGAAGTTGGGAAACATACAAGAGTTGTAAATTATAATTTTTACTTACACCTTTTTTTATTAGACCGCTATGACAGAACAGCTGAAGTGGAGAGGTAACTACGTTGCAATAGCTAAGCCGATGATGGAGGTATCCTACAGCATCAAATCCTAGAAATTAACTCCTTTGTAAAAGAAAGGCACCGTAGTTATTCACCAGTCAAGCGGACACTCCAATCTAACTTTCTTTGGGATACGATCTAGAGCCAAATCTATCACTCGATAAACGGCGAAGAAGGCGAGTCTGCTGATAATCGTACTAATGTCCGGCCAACAAGAGAGTCTACCCAAAAATTCCGCATGACGCACTTTTTATTTTCCACAAGGGGAAAAGAAACTCACTTCTCAGGTGCTCCATGCAGCCAGCGGAGTAAACATAACATTTTTTGATGACTCCAAACTGCCAGTCCAACTTATGACGAAGTGCACGTCGAAGAAGAACGACCCAGCTACATTTACATTCGATCAACACTATTCTTCTTTACGAAAAACTATATTATAACTCCATCCATCAAACTATTACTAAATTCCATTACGAGCGAACTCTATCGACTCATAATCTATTTTTTCTACTTCTGCCTTATTCCTACTTGCTTCTTCACTCTTTTTCTATCTTTGTTTCTCTTTTAGTGCCTATCTTTAGTTTCCTAGTTCACTCTTCAACCCCGCGACGCAATTTTATTTCCAATACACAGGGGGGGGGGGACACTCGCCCCCACAACACAACCTCGCGAAGAGGCCAATGCAACCTAGATCGTCCCACGTGGTATAAAGGAACAAACACACCCTATCGACACTGATATGCTAAACTACCCATGTACGTCACAGAGAGGGGAGACTAAGATACCCCCCCCCCCCAGCAGATCAGCTGTGAGCTCAAACAGATGTGCATTGCTCGCTTTGCATTTAGAGAAAAGGAAATGCTATTGAAATGAGATTTACTACACTCTTCAGTGGAATTAGAATTTCCCAAGACACTGATAACTTTTAAGCTGCGTTCCCAATGAGATATTTGAACGTTAATCTACAGAATACTTTTTCGCGTAAAAAGGAGTTTAAAATTCAATACAATGGATTAAAATTTGTTACTCGTTAAGTGACAGAATACTAAGAGTAACGAATGCTTCAAAAATGGAATACAATGATATCAGACTAGTATTTAAGATACTGTATTCAACCCATATTAATGCTTGTCAAGCATAAATTCTCGTGAAATCTCAAGAGAAATACTTCTCATACTTTACAGAATAGTACGAGTTTAAATCCTATTTACAGAAATATACAAAGGAATAAATATACCAAATTCCACCAACAAAAAGTGCATTCAAACTAGGGATTATATACAGAAAGAAATATTTTTAGCATTCATTCTAGAATTTTACACACTCCATTCATTACACATGTACACACTTAACTATTTCTTTACCTATTTCTTTATTGATTTATTTGACAAAAGTTTTACCTGATTCAGGGAAAAATCGTTAATCACGACACATAAAATTACTAAAGCATAATAAACGCCGTGATAATATATTGAATTTTATCGTTATAAAGAACTTGTTGCAGTTGGATCATGGTCAGATCACATATATATTACCTGCATGAGAGTTGTTATTCCAGCAAGTCCAGCTGAAATAAGTACTGCTGCTGAATCTGAATATTTGCAGTTATGACATGAACGCCTTGATCACCAAAACAAACGACATGTTCGTAAGGCATATCTGTAAGCCATGCAATGACAAATGAATTCTGTGATGGATGTGCTCTTGGTAAAGCTCATCGAAAACCTTTTAAATCACGTCCTTATAGAGCCATGTCAACTGGTGAAATCATTAATGCTGATGTAAATGGTACCATGTCTATAACTTCTCTTAGTGGTGCTCGATATTATGTTTATTTTAAAGACGACTACAGTAAATATCGTAAAATATTCTTCTTGAAAAAGAAAAGTGATGTAAGTAGTTGCTTACGTATGTTTTTAAATGAAGATATCAATGTCATGCTGTAAAAGCTTTGCGCTGTGAGGGAGAAGGAGAATTTGACTGTGGTGAAGTTTGACAAATCTTTGCTGTAAAAGGTACAGTTCTGACTCTTGGTATACCGTACTCGCCAGAATAAAATGACGCAGCTGAAAGAGAAAACAGAACAATCGTTGAACTGGCTCGTTCTATGCTGTCTGGAAGTGGTTTACCTCGGTCTCTCTGGGCCAATGCATGTGAAACAGCAGTCTACCTTCTAAACCATACTGGTGTATCTCTAGAAGAAAACAAGAGCCCTCATGAGCTTTGGACTGGTGAGCCAAAAATTAAACTAGATCATTTGAAAGTGTTCGGAACTGAATGTTATTCACATATACCTAAGATTTTTCGACGTAAATTTGATGACAAAAGTGTTCATGGTCATTTTGTGGGATATGTGAACAAGAAAGATGGCTATACAATCTATTTGCCTTCTCAGAACAAAATCATAAAATCTCGTGATGTATATTTCAAACCTGAACGTTTATGTACTGCTCCAGTAACAGTGGAGGTGAAGGAAAACTTAATTGAGAGATGTGAAGATATTCAGAGTAAAGAATCTAATCATTCAGGAGAGAAATTACAAACTGTCAGAAAGTCTGAAAGAAACAAAAGCTTACCTGCATGGATGAGATCTGGAGAGTATCTTATTGCAAACATAGCTGCAGTAGAAGATTCCGAAAATAGTGAAAATCCCTCGACATATTCTGAAGCTCTTTCCTCGAATGAAAGTGATTTGTGGCTTAAAGCTATAAGAGAAGAAATAGATGCCCTGCATAAAAATGCAACTTGGGAATTAATTGAAAGGCCTAAAGGTTCCAAAGTCATCAATTGCCGATGGGTGTTGAGAAAGAAATTTAATTCTGATGGTACCGTGGAACAATACAAAGCTCGTCTTGTAGCCAAGGTGTATGCTCAAAAAGCAGGTTTTTATTATGATGAAACGTTTAGTCCTGTTGCAAGATATGATAGTGTGAGATGTGTTCTTGCAGTAACTGCAAAAGAAAAATTACACTTACAACAATTTGATGTAAAGACTGCATTCTTATATGGAACACTTAAGGAGAAAGTCTTCATGACACAACCAGAAGGCTTTGATGATAATAGTGGGAGAGTCTGTAGATTACATAAAAGTTTATATGGACTGAAACAAGCACCTCGTTGTTGGAATCAGTGTTTTGTGAATTTTATGAAAGACCAGAAACTGGAAGTTAGTGCAGCTGATCCTTGTTTATTTATCAGACATAGAGATGGCAAGAAACTTTTTGTTGTTATCTACGTCGATGATGGCCTTGTTGTTGGGACTGATAAAGTTGAAGTGGAGGAATTCATGGATCAACTTAGTGTTTTCAAATCACATGAGATTCTTTAAACCAATTTTTAGATATGAACATAAAAAGATTGGATGATGATTCAATTTTTGTGAATCAGTGTGCCTATGCGAAAAAAGTCCTCTCAAGGTTTCAAATAGATGGTGCTAATCCAATATCAACTCCAAGTGACAAAAGCTATGTTTCTGATGATGTTGGAAATATATTGATAGGAAAAGAAGTTCCCTATCGTCAGGCAGTTGGCAGCCTAATGTACCTTGTTACTGTTACAAGACCAGATCTAGCATACGCTATCAGTATTTATGAAAATCTGGAAAATCCAAGGACGTCTGATTGGTGTGCAGTGAAACGAATTTTCAAGTATCTGAAAAAGACTGTAGATTTCGGTTTGCTATATCAATCTAAGAGCCATCCCAATGAGCTTGAAGTGTACAGTGATGCTGATTATTTGGGTGATTTAAAAACAAGACGCTGAAGAACTGGAATGATTTTAAGATTTGCAAGTGGAGCCACCTAATGGATGAGCCAAAAGCAGAAAAGTGTTGTGTTATCTACGACAGAAGCTGAGTATGTTGCTGCAAGTGAGAGTGCGAAGGAATCAATTTGGCTGAAACACCAGTTCAGTGATTTAACTTATGTTAATAAAACATTCTCTCTTCTAGTAGATAATGCAAGCGCTGTAAAACTTGCCAAAAACCGTGAATACCATAAACGCTCCAAACATATTGATGTCCGTTATCATTTTGTGCGAGAAAAGTTCATTGACGGCGAACTGCATATTAATCATGTTTCCGGGAAAATTGCAGTTAGCAGACTTAATGACAAAACCATTGCCTAGTGTTAGGTTTAAGGAACTGTGTACTCTTTTAGGACTATTTTCATTTAGTAGTCTAGTTGGAAATCAAAATTAAATTCGTGTTAAGTAAGTTGTGGCTTGTGGAGGAAGTGTTATGGTAAGTTACAAATCAACTTGTGTAAATGACAATCTACAACTCAACTCTATCACTGTTTCAAAAAAAAAAAATAAATAAATAAATAAATAAATAAATAAAAAAAAAATAAATAAATTGTATTCCCCGACTGTAGTATGCGATATTAAAATGGTTATATTGCTTATAGTCTAAGAGCCAGCAACGTTTACGAGAGAGAATTTTAAGAAAGCTGGTTCTTTAATATATCTTTCCCTATGTTCTCTCGAACAGCGTGCGGGCTACCTGGCTGCCAGTAAACGTTGAGTTTATTAGTGCGCATCACAACTTTACAGGTAAAAAATATTGATTTTTAAATCATTTTCAGAAGAATGTTTTCTTTTTCACTAACTTCTAAACACTATCAGAAACATGAATTTATTATTGCCAGATATTTTTGTTATTGACAATAATGTGCCAGATGCCATTTTTTATAAACAAAAAATAATAAATTTCAAACCATTTTAGTATGTCTGCAATTTTAATATTATATTCTTTATATATAAATAAGTCCAAAATTAATTTGCCAGGCATTAATTCGTGTTAACACTTTAACAAAATTAAGTAGCAGCGATTAGATCTTGAGTTTTAATTTAACGTAGTTACAGAAAACGACAAATTTTGTAGTAGTTACATAGGATATAAACCAAATGCCATACGAATGCTACAACATCAAAAAACTGAACCAGGAAAAAAGAACTTGCCATCAGCACAAAGAAAAAGTTACATGTAAACGCTTTGCGAACACGTGCAGGTACAGTCGGGGGAAAAAAAATCGCAGCACTCGCTGTAATTTCATTATTAATTGACGCAGAAACAATTAACAGACACCATTCAACAGGAAATTAAATGCATTTTTTGAAAATGCTGTCGAATTTTGAATTAGGGGTTATCTACATATTGAAATGAGCGCTAACTTTGATTTTTTCAAAAGCAACACCCTATTTTCACTTCATATTCAAATTTCTGAGAGTCTGGCAGTGCGGAAAAGTATACTGTTTGTATACTTTATCTTTAGTATTTATAGAGTTATAATGAAAAATGTGTTAGGGGTTATCTGTAAATGTAGAAAAATAAAATTAAGATCCTATAAGAAACAGATAAAATTTTAATGTTCTACACCGGAAATCTTTCTGGAAAAAAAGAATTATAAAAAGTAATGAAAAGATTGACCCTTTTCCTGTTTCTTAATTATCCTGAATTCAGTTTCTTAGATTTGTATATACTTCAGTACTTTTTAAAATAATTTTAGGTCTATTTAAATACATTACACTTGCGATTTTTCCAGACTGTACTCTTTCAAGTAAAAGTGCCTATTATGGCTGTAGTGATCACCAATAAAGCTTGAATTTTCTTTCGTAGGTGTAACATAAAATATGAAATGAAATAATGTAGATATATATACAGCAACGCATAAACTAAATCTTTTCGGATAAATTATTGTAAGTGTTTATGAAGTAAATATTAAACAATTTTAATCGCAATAACCAGTTTTGGGTCAGTTGAACTCTTTGGAACTGTACGATTCGCTTTATAATTTCTATGAAAATATAATTTCTTAATTAACCCTTTCGCGACTGCTGACGAAGATTCACGTCATTTGAAAATCTGTAACTCTCTTAGTGACGTTTCTTTCGTTATTTGTGTGTTACTTATTTCTTAAGTGTGTACCCAGTGTTCATAATAAAATATACTATGGATAGAAATATATTGATTAGAAAGAATATAATTATACTGTATATCCATTTGTAATATAATGGTGAATACAGAAAATTTATTCTGAAATACTTTATTTTGAGAGAATGACGCCCTTAGGCGGATCATACTGTCAAAATTGCAAAATCCTGCGGTCGCAAAAAGTGTTAAAATATATTTATAAAAGTAAAAGTATATTTAAAAAATATATAAAATTAAAATATATTATTAAAATTTTAAAGATTAAAGTCTCCTTAAAATAATAATGCTCCCCCCTACAAAATAAATAAATAAATAAAAATAAAGCAATATATGAAGCAAATGATTAAGCCTTTAACTTAGGAAACGATTTTACAAGTCTGTCTTGCATTCCAATTCCATTCGTTTTTTTTTTTTTTTTTTTTAATTGACAAATTTTACATTTACTAGTTTTTCTATTTAAACAGTAAACCACGCCATTTTAGCTTTTTTTTTTTCTAGTGTTCGTTTAAAAGGTTCAAAATTTATCACCAGTAATCGATGAAGTAAATACCACTTGTACATATTTGTGTCAACATAAAATAACACGAATACTCAATGTCACATTTACTTTTCTTTTCTGTATTGTTTTGCTTTGAAGAACGGCGAAGGCGGGGTTTCTTTTCTTTAGATAACAGGAATTTTTGATGCTAACACTAATGTCTAAAAATCATCATTTTTATTTTATTTCTTTGCGTTTGACGTTGTTGTTTTATAATTTGACCCGCAAATAAAAAATAAACATGTTTTGTTTAATTTTCCTTGTTATTTTTTAAGATTTGATTCTTTATCTCATGCAAAACTTTATAAGAGACGGCCCCCTAAACTACTCCAAAAGAAAGATTTATTTATATCTCGAAAACGAATAACTGGAATGAGCTGCAAATTTGCACACCCATATTTTTCAGTATTAGGATTCATTTTATGTAAAAATTAATATAGGTTATAATTCATAATTTTTATGAATATGAATTTATTAATATTTTTCAAAATTAAAAATATTTTTCAGAATCAAAAGTAATGATGGATTATGTTTGGGTTTCTTCACTGTATCTCGTGAAAAAAGAATTATATTGATCAAGTTATTTTTTGTGAAGATATTAATAAAAGTTTGAAATATGAATTTAACATTAGCACCTTCAAACTTTGAACGCTTATAACTCTGTGAAAAGATAAGTAAAATATACAACCAATATACTTTTTCGCGTTGTCGCGATTCCAGGAATTCAAATATAAAAGAAAAAATGGGGCATTACCATTGAAAAAATCAAAGTTGGTGCATGTTTTAATATGTAGACGACCCCCAATTCAAAATTTCAGTTCATTTTCTGAATTTACTCACAATTCCCCGTCGAATGATACCTATTACATTTTTCTACAGCTATTAGCAACGAAGTTACGTCGAGTGCTGCGTCCCCCCCCCCCCCCGACTGTACATGGAGTAAACCCAAGTAGCACAGGAACGTTCTGTGAACGTCTAATAACGGTTTCAATAGTTCAAACACCGTGTTTCGTGTCAAAAGAACGTTCTAAAACACGTTCAGAAATAGTATTATTTAGAACGTTCTGAAAATGTTTGATTTGTACCATCTATAAAACGTACAATTCTAGTTCTATATAGAACGTTCAAGTGTGACACCGTCATAACACGTTCTGTAACAGTGTAATTATAACGAATATGACAAAATGACTTTTTAGTACTATTGGTTGGGAAACTAGGTTAATCTTTAAAATTTTTGACTTCAGCTTTTGATTTTTTTACACGTTTTGTGGCGTGAGGAATCCGGAAGTCAAAAGGTTGGTATGGTATCTGTTAATGTGTATCGGCACCTATTAGTGTGATAGCCCGTTAGTTCATGTACACGATATCTCAAGAACAAATGATTGCAGAGAGATCGGACCAGTTTTAAAATATCACTTATGATATTGATAAGAATCTTATTGAGAGATTTGCAACATTCTAATTTAAAAACTTCGTAAGTTATTCGAAATTTATAATTTTTAGCATGATAGAGAATAGAGCATTTTTTACATTTTCAGTTTAACGTTTTGTTAGCACGTCAGTAAAGAATGCTTCCCAATAATCAGTAGCGGTGAGGTGAAAAAAAATTACAAAATTTTAAACTCATGGAAAAATTTTGTGGATTTTGTATTTCAGGAATCAATGTATGGAATTCGACCAAACTTGTTACAATATTAGATCTTGCCCTAAATTGGAGTTTATTTGAATTTCATTTGGGATATATCGCCCGATAGATTACGGTGCTATGCAATGAAACCCTCCATTTATGGGACGGCTATATCTCAGCTTCTATAGTGTACAAATGTATTAAACATGATATATTGGCATATATCATCATAACCTCTGCTAATACAATTTGGATGTATACATTGTCCAACAGGTGGCGTTGCTAATCTGCAATTTAATCATTTTAACGGAAAGGCAATATTTTAACTCTTGTGATTTAACAATAAATTTTGTGATACACTGAAGTTATAAGTGAAATCGATTTTATGTAAAGCTTTACTGGTCCATTTTGGATGCACATCGGCCAACAGGTGGCGTGGCTATGTTGCAATTTAATCTTATAACGGAAACGAAAAATCTCAACTTCTGTGATTTATAAATATTGTAAATTTGGTAAGTGAAATTAATATTACGTAAAACTCTACAGATTGCCTTTGGGTGCATATCGGACGACAGGTGGCACTGCAACGTTCCAATATTTTCCATTCACAGAAAGGCTATCTATCAGCTTCTGTAATATATATACTCACCAAACCTTCTGCGTGACATACATTTGATATATATTATTGATTCAATTTGGCTGTATAACGAGTAATAGTCAAACAGTTTTTTTTTTATTATTATCATTCATAGGACATTGTTTTTTCCCCTAGGAATAAGTATACATCATCCCTGGGGGATGGGGGAAGGGTGGATAAAAATTTTCACTATAATTATCTTTCAAAAGAATTCGATACCACCTTTAAAACGAATAATTGAAACATCGTTTTCTGATGATTTAAAACAAATTTACCGTTTTTTTTTTTTTTTTTTTTTTTCATTTGTAATAATAATAATAATAAACCCTTAGAAAAATACATTTTCTAAGATCTTCTATACAGCATAAAAATGATTGTCTTCTGTCATGAAAATCTATGCATTCCCCAGACCCAAAGTTTAGATACAAGAAGCTAATCACGGATGTTATTGAATAAGTAATATAGTGCTTTACGCGAGTTTCAAAGAAAATCACGGGAAAACTCCGAAAACCTAAGTCGACGAGCGTGACCAGGAATCGAAGCCAACACTTCCCGTCTGTAAGGTTCGAGAGTAGAACCTCGCGGTCTCTAATACTCATCGGGAAGTTACAGAATGAGTTTTTTTCTTCTTTTCATAATTGCATTCTTTGCATAATTTTAAACTTTTATTATATTTTATTTATGATTCTATTTAAGTTTAAATGTTACTGATAAATTATCAATATTGATAATGTTGTTAAATCGTTACTCTGTTTGATTGTTCTTATTTTATTTTATTTATTTTCACTGAATATTTTATTCAATACTAAAATATACACTAAAACAAAATATGCTTTTCCGTTTAATTCGAGATTTTAAAATGGAAAAATAAAGTGATCTCATAAGTTTTTCAAATACTTTATAAAAATTTAAATAATTGTTTAACTCAGCTCCATTTTTCCTTAAAATATTGACCATATGTTTTCTACAGCTATAAATGCTTAATAAATTCAAACGTTGAACTTTGAAACATGATTATTCCGGATGTATAAGAAGGGAAGAGCAGATGAAACTGACATCTGTGGATTGCATTTATTTAATTCTCGCTGACTGTGCAAATTCAAAGGTCTTGGGAATGTCGTGCCGTTATGTGAAGCGGTAATTTTAAAACGTGTAATGTAATCTGTTTTGTTCAGTTTTCGCGTTATAATGACTTGGATAAGCTTTAGAAAAGGTAAAAATGTAATATTTTTAACCTGTAATATTCTCTATTTTCTATTTATTAAAGTCTTATTTTAATATCAATTAAACAATCATTTTCATATCTGCGTAAGTTCTTAAGCCAAACATTTGATACTTGTAAGCATTGTATCGCAGAAAAAACTGCTCCTGTTACAGAAAACCGCTTAGAAATTATGGATTCATTTTATTAATTCAGTCTTCTGAGATGGAAATTGTTAAAATGACTATTTTTGGTTATTATGCTTCTGAATGAAGTAACATAAAGAATTTAAAAGATGAGAGCTAATTTTAAGTGAATGCCCTTCCAGACTGGTCATTATGTATTTTAAAATGCTAGTTGGAAGGGTGTTTTCTTGGAGAAATTCTTATGAAGAAAATGAGGAAGGTATGTAATTCTTTTTTTTTTTTTTCTTTTCTTTTTAAATTCTGAAGTATTTATTTAATGTTTATATGATAATATATATACAATCTAGGTTATGCAAATTGCATATTTTTAAAATAATATCCTAAGTTTCACCGACTTACAATTTTAAATGTCTCTTTACTGTTATTTATTAAATAAAATATATGAAATTGTTTAACTGCATAATAAAACAAAGATTCAATTCAATTTTATTCCACATCTTTATAAAAAAAGATATTCTGCTTAAAAAAAAGGACGATTTACTATATTATTTATTAATACTAATAATATTTACATTTATCAATTATTTTATATGCCATGATAGCATAATTACATCAAATGAGGTAAAAATTACGTTGACTCAATTTAAAGAAATTTAAACATTTAAAAAATACCAATTACATTGCCATGTGGAATAAATTTAAATACCTGCAAGCATCATTTTTGTAAACTGCTGCTGTAAACTGAAAATATGTATGCACACATGCACTGAAATTTAAAAATATGAAGTATGTTAAATATTTTAGAAAAATATTATGATTAAATATATATATATATGTATTTAAGTATTTGGACATTTTAAAAATTTCCTCCTTCTAACTAATTTTTAATTTTTTGTTTCAATTTCTTATTACTATAAATTAACAATATATTCTAAACTCAATTATATATTATTTTAGCGGTGTATTGGTACATTCATTTTTGAAATTATTTTTTATGTTGAAATATTAAAACTTTCTATAAACTTCAGTATTCAAATATATTTATAAACTATCCATGGACTTACAAAGTAGTACCCAGAAATGTTTAGAATATACAGGGTGCAAAGTCGAGAGCAGGCCTTTATTTGCACAACAATTGGTCTCAAACGTCCTCCAATAAGAAAATGTATTTAAAAAAAAATGTAAGAATTCATTATATGACATGTTTAAATTTAAAAAATCAATTTACTAAAAATCACAAAAACTGATAATTTTTATACAATTTTCATGACACTAATAGTGTAAGTTGAGTTCTAACCTAAAAAATATAACACAAAAAGTTTCACTTTTGTGCACCCAAAATTGTCTGAGATAGTTAGTTTCAAAATTTAGGATTATTTCGCATTTTCTCGGGCTTTATTAAAAAGTCAATGAAAAATTCTTTAATAAACCCAGGGAAAATGCAAACAAAGTCCAATTAGGATTTTTAAACCGATCCCTTATTGAAGGCCGAAATATGTTAGAAAATCCAAAGTTTAAATATCATGTTCCATTTTGGGAGAATAGAAATGAAACTGTTTGTTAGGATGAGTGTCAGTTTTCTAAATATGATTATAGGGATCTGGGACTATGTAAAAATTTAGTTTTTGAAATTTTGAAAAAATAGATATTTTAAATTTAAACATGTTATACCACAAATGCTCATATTCTTTAAAACATTTTGTAACTGAAACTATATATTTGCGACCAATAGTTGCGGAGATAAAGGTATTCTCGTCACAATGCTTTGCACCCTGTATTAAAAAAAAAAAAAAAAAAACATATATATATATATATATATGTATATATATATATATATATATATATATATATATATATATATATATATATATATATATATATATATGTATGTATAAATGAATTTTTAATCTTAGTTAAAGCCAAGCAACAGATATAAGATCCCTGAAACCACATAGGTCAATGAGAAGAAAATTACAACAAATTTAAATAACCTGGGGAGACTGATTGTGATTTATTGAAACATTTATATTTTATTTATTGATTTTTATTTTATTTAACTTCAGTCTAATCTTAAATTTATTCCTATATTGTTAGTTGCAATTTTAATAATTTTGCCGGTGCGTAAAAACCACATGAAACTCAAATCAAAAGATACAAACAAGCAACGAGGAAATAAAAAATTAAGACAGCATTTTAAACATTTTTTGTAGGAAAAGCTTAGAATGGTAGAAAAAAAAAAAAACTCGTCAAGGGTGACCCTTTTCGTCGTTGAGCACCAATGTACGATTTCGTTCGTTAGCAGCTATAATAGCAAATTGCTAGCGGGCACCCTATCGTACAAGAAATTAATTGAAGTTAGAAATGAAGAATAAATTGGAATAAATTATTTACTTCAAGAAATCAGAGAATCAAACAGAAAACAACCATGAAAAACAAACATTAATCATAGGATGACGCATTCGGAATCACAAGGATTAAAACAAGCAAAATAAATCAAGAGTTTAGTTGTATATAGCAGATGAAGAATAATGATACAACACAGCAACAGGGATATAAATTACTTTTTTTTAAATTCAAATATTGTTTGAGAAATTTTAACATACTTACTATTCCTTTAATTTCAACGTATATGCATGAAAAATTCCATATTTTATGACTGTAATTCCCAAAAAGTGTCATAACGTGCCTATATCCCTTTAAAAAATTCCATAAATTTTTGCATTTTTAAAAAATTTCTTTTTTCCCCTAATCTGAAGATAATGGCGTTATAGTATTAATTAAGAAACTTTGAATAAACACCATAAAATGCAAGAACTCGCAACTGCTACAAACAAAGCACGGCTGCTACAAACAAAGCGGCAACGCATTCCACACACTCAACGTGCTTGTTTGCAGCTCTCGTGCCTACAATGTTTGCCTGATGAAGGGTTGTGTCTTCTTTTGACCCGAAACAGTTGGTGCGAGTTCTCGCATTTTATGGTGTTTATTCAAAGTTTTGTAATTAATACTATAACTTCATTATCTACAGATTAGGGAAAAAAAAGAAATTTTTAAAAAATGCAAAAATTTAAGAAATTTTTTAAGGTATAAAGAGACGTTATTACACTTTTTGGGGAAAGCTGTCATAGAATATAGAATTTTTGATGCATATACGTTGAAATTAAAAGAATAGTAAGTATGTTAAAATTTCTCAAACATTATTTGAATTGAAAAAAAAAGTAATTCATATCCCTGTTCATGTGTTGTATCATTATTCGTCATCAGCTATGTAATTTTTACTTCTAAACGCTCGTACTGAGGGGATTTTTTTATAATGACGTCACATTTTTTTTTTTTTTTTTTTTTTTTTAACTACACTATTTTAGAACGTTTACAGTACGTTTTCTGGAACGTTCTGAAAATGTGTATAACGTTTTGAAAACGTTCTAAAAACGTTTAGAACGTTCTGAGACCGTATACATAGAACGTTCTCAGAACGCTTCTATAACACCGATGGTGATTGTTACACGTTCATTGAACGTTCTCTGAACCGTACTATTGTACGTCTTCAAGATGGACAGATAGACGTCTATAACACGTTCAAAGTGAACGTTCTTAGAACGTGTTTGCAGAACAATTTTTGAACGTTCAGAGAACGTTTCGGTGCTGCTTGGGAAGAGTTAATTGAAAGTTCATAATATTAACACTTCCCCTTGAACTTACAATTCTCTTATTTTCACCATACCAAGCGCATTTCTTAATAGTTCAAAACGTGCTTTTGTAAAAATATCTGCAAGTTGATGTTCACCATCAATATGTTGAATATTGAGTTTACCAGATAAATATTTTTCACATATAAAATGAAACTTGATGTCAATATGTTTAGTTCGTTGGTGAAATTCTGAATTTTTCACCAAACGAACTGCACTTGCATTATCCACTTTCAGAGTAGGTATAGTTGCTAGTGGGGCAATGTCATCAAAGAGACGTGTCAACCAAACTATTTCTTTAGTTGCCTCACATGCAGCTACATATTCTGCTTCTATGGTACTTAATGACACACATTTCTGTCGACGACTAATCCAGCCGATGGCTGCTCCACTATGTTTAAACACAATACCAGAGACACTTTTTCTCGTTGTTATCTCACTAGCGTAATCTGCATCACTATTTGCCTCCAAGGTTCCAGGCTGAAAACCAGATGTGAATATTAATGCTATATTATATGTTCCTTTGATGTACTTCAGAATTCTTTTAACCATTGACCAATGTCTCTGTTCAGCTTTATCTAAAAATTGTGAACAATATAATACAGCAAAGGCAATATCAGGGCGAGTAGCAACTGCCATGTACAGTCAGCCAAATAAAAAACGCCCCCCCCCCCCCACCTAATTTCGCCGTAAATTATCGTAGAAGCATGCGGCTGGTACCTATCGGTCTGCAACAACGTCTAGTTTTTAATGGTGTAGTTAGATTTTACTTAAGGGGTCATCTACATATTTAAACAGGCATAAACTTAATTTTTTTCAATGACGACCCCTATTTTTGACCTCATATTCCGATTTTTGAGATCAAGGCAGTTCGGAAAACCAACCTATTTATATACTTTAAATCAATTCTAAACAGAGTTACACGTGAAAATGTGTTAGGGGACCGTCTATACATTTAGAAAAAATAAATTTTGGTCTACCACGCAATATACATTATTTATTAAATTTCACACCGGAAACAAAGTTCAGAAATGTTTATTATAAAATAAAAAACGATTCTAATACGCAAAACTTTCTGTGTTAGTGTTAGTTTATGAATTAAAAGATTTTTATTGGTTTCTATTTATTAAACAGTGAATAGTAAAATACATCACTTCATACGAAGAAAATTAAATAGCTTGAATCATACGAACCCTACAATACAATGTTGAATTACAAAAATCTAGGTACCAAGGTAAAAGAATAATAGTAATAATGATAATAATATTAATAGCGGTTAAAAGAAAAAAAGTGTTTAATATTTAAGAAAAATAATTATCTACTTCTTGTTGTGTATATTTTTATTTTATACAGTAAGCCCCGCATGAAAGTGTTACTATAAAGTTTTACATTTAATTTTAGGCGTACAAACCAACAATAGATAATATACAAAAATATAGATAACAAGATTTAAACTAAAATCTGAGAAAGGATATTTAATATTTTCGCGACTGCTGATGTGGTTTCACGTCATTTAGAAATCTGTAACTCCTCCAGTGGGCGTTTCTTTTACAATTTGTGTGTTACGATATTTCTTTAGAATATTCCTTATATTCATATTTATATAAACAAAATAGTATGAAACAAATACTTTCACTAGAAAGAGTATAATTATTGTGTATATTCATATAAAAATGAATATGGATATAGAAAAAACGGTTTCCTACTGCCTAGAACGAATATTCCCCGTTCTGCAGTCGTCTACTCTTAAAGAAAAAAAAAAAAAAATCCCACTATATTATTCGGTATTAAAAAAAACATTTAATAAAAAGTTTATATTTTATTATGTTACGTCATGCGATAAAATTTAAATAGTATAAACGGTAGAGTAAAAGAATGCGAAAATGTCACAACAAGATTAAAACAGAAAATATGTTTTAAAAAATCTGATAAAAATTAATTATATTAATTTAAAAGAAAGCAAAAACAAAAGTATTTTTCACTGCATATTGCTCTTTCAAATAATAATCTTCGTCCTACCGCATTTTCTAAATCATGATATATAACTTGAGATGCACGAATCCTAGAATATTCAAGTTAAAAACAAAAGACAAAAGGGATAAAATAGAATTTTAGCAGTGAGAAACTAGAAAAAGTTGTGTAATATTTAAGAACAAAGACTTAACATTTCAGAATCGAGTAAACTCCTTTTTGCAACGAAAGCCACGCCTTTACAGAATTTTTCTAAAACTTTACATTATAAAACAAAATTATTTTACATTAAATCATTTAAATTTTGTCTTCAGCATTCAATGTAGTAAATGCCATTGACATTTATGCATACCAGCGTCACATATAGAGGCATATACGAGTATGCAAACTAGTTTTTTTAATACTGTTTCCGCAATATAGAGGCGGGGCTACATTTCTTTTGGAATTCTTTCCCAATCTCTTGCCTGCATTGCGATAATTTTATAAAAAATAAGCCAATTTGTATAATAAACATCGAAATGTTCCTTAGAAAACAATTATAATAACATAAAGGTAAATTAAAACAGTTTTTCGTCAAAATGTATAGAAATATTGACTCACAGAGGATACAAATTATAACAAGTGACACCCCCCTAACAGCAGTAAAAAATGAAATATCACTGTAACTCAAAAAATAATGTTAGGAACGAGCTGTAAATTTGGAAACCCATGTTTTTGATGATGCCCGTTCTATTCGTGCAAAAATTAACGTAGGTCATAATTCATAATTTTTTCAAATATGAATTTATTAATAATTTTCATAATTCAAAAAATGTTTTTTAGCAAAAATTTGCATGGAATATGTTTGGGTCACTTCATTCTAACGAATAAAAGAAACAGAATTTAAATATCATAATTATTTCGGAAGATATGATTTAATGTTTGTCACATTCATTTAACATTAGCATTCCCAAAATTTGACAGCTTATAACTCTATGAAAAATTGAGCGAAATATATAAACTATACCATTTTCCGTGATGATTTGATCCAAAGAAGTCAAATAAATTATTAAAAAATGGGGTTACCATTGAAAAAAATGAAGTTGATGTCAGTTTTAATATGTAGACGACCCCTAAGTAAAATCTAACTATAACATTATAAACTAGACGTTATAACAAACTGATCGGTACAAGTCGCATGTTTCTACGATAATTTACGGCGAAATTAGGTGGTGGTGGTGGGGGGGGGGCGTTTTTTTTTTGGTGACTGTACATCAAGCTTCCAACAGCCTGTCTATAAGGGATTTTCTCCAAATCAACTTTTAGAGAATCTTCCCCTGAAAGATTGCCTTTTTCCATGGGTGTAGAAACAGGGTTGGCATCTTTCATGTTGAACTTTTCCAAAACCTTGTAAGCATAATTTTTCTGACTGATTGCAATATCACCACTTTTTAACTTTTTTATTTCTAAGCCAAGGTAGTATTCAGCATCTTTATGTGTCACTTTAAACTCATGCTGAAATTCCCGAAGGAAATTATTCTTTATTTGTGGAGTCGTGGCAACAAGTCCATCATCAACATATAATGCTAATAATAACTTCTGTTGTTTGTCATTGTTGGAAAACAGATCAGCATTACTTGCCTTTAAACCATACTTTTCTAGAAATTCTTTGAATCGCTTATTCCAATATCTCGGTGATTGTTTTAGTCCATAGAGAGACTTTTTACTAATCGGCATACTCGACCTGAGTTGTCATCATAACCTTCTGGTTGTTTCATGTAGATTTCTTCTTCTAATGTCCCATACAAAAAGGCAGGTTTCACATCAAACTGTGTCAGCTCCAAGCCCTCATTTGCAGCAACACTGATCAAAGCGCGGATACTTTCAAAACGTGCCACCGGACTAAACGTTTCAAAATAATCTACTCCTTTCCTTTGAGAAAAACCTTTTACCACCAACCTAGCTTTGAATCTATCGATTTCATCACTGGCATGATACTTCACTTTATACACCCATTTATTTGCAATGGCT
This sequence comes from Salticus scenicus, assembly GCA_963930645.1. Taxonomy (NCBI): domain Eukaryota; kingdom Metazoa; phylum Arthropoda; class Arachnida; order Araneae; family Salticidae; genus Salticus; species Salticus scenicus. Next base: position 250,654,437 of record OZ005658.1, read on the forward strand.
CGTCTTCCTTCTGGTAGGTCTGTTAAATACCATGTTTTATTCTGAGATAACGATTTAATTTCTTCATCCATTGTAATCTGCCATTCATTGGCATTTTCAGATTTTATTGCTTGATAGTAATGTTCTGGCTCAAGCTGTTCTGCAATACGACATTCAATAACGCGTACAGGTGCTTTCAATCCTTTTCTATCCCTTAGTTCTCGAACACAGTTTACATCTTCAGGAGTGTCATCTGAATCAAACTCAGTTTCAGTAGTGGGTGTAATATCTGGTGGTTCAACATTAGATTCTGGTTCAACTCTGACAATGGCTGACGCTGATGCTGATTCAGGAGAAAATACTACATCTCTTGTTCGTTCTATCTTTCTTGTATCTTTGAACCATACACGATAACCATCAACTTCATCTAAATAGCCAACTAAGATTCCTTTTTGACCTTTTGGATCCCATTTCTTATGTTTCTGCTTAGGAGTATGGACAAAACACTCTGTGCCAATAATTCTAAAGTAGTCTAGTCTTGGAGTTGTATCCCAAAAAACTTCATAAGGAGATTTTCCTTCAATTGCTCATGTTTCAGCACGATTCAATATGTACACTACAGCATTGACTATTTCAGCCCACAATGATTTTGGCAAATCCTTAGCAATCATGATTGATCGAGCTAGATCAACAACAGTTCTGTTATTTCGCTCAGCTGATCCATTTTGTTGAGGTGTATAGGGTGTAGTATAGCGAAACTGAGTTCCCATTTCCTGCAGCAAACCTTTGAATTCTTTGTTATTATATTCTAATCCACCATCACTAAGTATTGCCTTGATAGGTTTCTGCGTTTGATTTTTAAAGAAAGCACAAAATTCTTCAAATTTACTCACAACTTCTGATTTCTGTTTAAGAAAATACATTTTTCTGTACTTAGAATAATTATCAGTAAAACAAACAAAATAATTAGCACCACCTACTGATTTTTCCTCCATAGGTCCACAGACGTCAGTATGTATAATCTCACCAATATCCTTTACACGTTGCTGTCGATTTTGAAATGGTAATCTATGCTGCTTACCTAATACGCATGCTTCACAGAATTCATTACCATTTTTGCACGAGATTGAAGAAATTTTTTCACATGTTGCTTATTCAAATGTCCTAATCTCTCATGCCAGATTTGAAGAGAGTTCACTACATTCAACTGAACTTCCGAAGAGGACGTTGTAATAGTGCTGAGCACACTTACTTGAGGTACAACCATTTTACATAAAAGTCTGAATAAATTTCCATTGCGTATTCCAACAGCAACGACATCTTTCGGCTTTACAAATTCACATTTGTCATTTGTCATGTTGAAATTTGACCCATGATCCAATGGTTGACTTACAGAAAATAAATTTCTTGAAGAATCTGGAGCATATAGTACTTTTTCCATTACACTGTCTTTCCAGCTACCATGTACAAGCATTTTCACAGATATCTTGCCATGACCATATGCTTTCATTGTTGAGCTATTTCCAACTCTCACTTCTATTGGGCATTTATATTTTGTAAAACTTTGAAAGCAATCATTTCTGTTTGTGATATGTTGTGTGGCCTCTGTGTCAATTACCCATGTGTCATCACTACCAGCTGCAAGGCATTCAGTTATAAAAACCTCTTCTTCTTTAGACCTTTTATCATGCACAGTATTTTTCAGTTACAATCCTTTTTCATGAGGCCTCGTTTTCCACGTTTGAAGCATTTATATTGCTTTTCCTGTTTATTTGCAGGCCTTTCAAATTTGTCTGTGCTACCTCGAACTTTCCCCAAATTGGATTTGGCATGTAAAGCAGTAAGTTCAGTTTCTCGAGAAGAAGATTCTATCAGTCTTCTCTGCTCTTCTGCAACCAACAGTTTTTTTCAATTCTGTTTGTTGCTCTTCAGGCCTTGTACACCAAGACATTTTCAGAGGTTCAAAGTCACTAGATAAAGTTTCCAAGAGTTTACTCATTATTACAAAGTCATTGGGTTTAATATCTAAATCAGACATACGTGAAACTAGGCGCTCCAATTGCGCTATATGCATAGCCATTGTACTTTTAGGATCTCTTGTAAATGATAAAAATTGCGACTGACATGCATACTGTGCTTGTGTGTTTTTCTGTTCAAATAATTCATGCAATTTTACCCATATTTCCCTGGCAGTTTTACACATCGCTACAAGATCACATATTCTAGAATCAAGTGTCCGGGAAAAGATTCCTCGACAGCTCTATTACCTTTATCGAACTTGGTTAACACACTGTTGTATGCATTACGAATATCTTCTGTAGCATCTCCGGGAACCAGTTCTGGCTTTATGATTTCGCCAATACACCTCTCGTATGCGTTTTCCTTTTCCATACGCAGACCTTCTACCATCCATTTCCACCTTACCCAATTTTCTGAGCCAAGAAGTTTATCTGTCGTAAATATTTCCATAATTAGCTATAAATTATATCGCCAAGATCAGTTTTACGCCGTGAATCTCGATCACCTTGAATAGCCTTACTTCGATACTTTTCACTTTACTCTGGCGCAGTAGGACACGAATCTGGGCCCCATAAGCTGTTAACACTTTAACAAAATTAAGTAGCAGAGATTAGATCTTGAGTTTTAATTTAACGTAGTTACAGAAAACGACAAATTTTGTAGTAGTTACATAGGATATAAACCAAACGCCATACGAATGCTACAACATCAAAAAACTGAACCAGGAAAAAAGAACTTGCCATCAGCACAAAGAAAAAGTTACATGTAAAAGCTTTGCGAACACGAGCAGGTACATGGAGTAAAGAGTTAATTGAAAGTTCATAATATTAACAATTCGATTGTTTACTTAACAGCCAGACCGAATTATTGCTGTACAGCACCACGCCATTGTGCCAGTTGTTAGAGAGAGATAACGGAAAAGTAGATAGGCGGAAGAAAAACAGGAATAGATTACACTATTTAAAGTATCCTAAGTATTTTTTTTTTTTCAATTCTTCGATTATGAGAATAATAAAACAATATTATTAAAATTCTTATCAAAATAATAAAAAATAGCTAAACAACTTATTTTTAAAAGACAGGGAAAAAATTACGTTTTTTAAGTATCAAAATTTGATTGTTTATGGATCATATTTAAATAAAAAAAATCAAATTGTAACTAAATTAAATAATTTCATGAAAGATGCAGGAAATAATGGCATTAATGTAGTATCAAAATTCTTATTTTTATTTATATATATTGTATTTGAATAATTAAATTCTATTTTTAACTGAATTAAGTATTTTCAGTCCATAATTGTGTCTCAAAAAAGTGATGCATCTCCATAGTCGTCATCATCGTCACTGCTGCCATTATTATAATTATCATCATCATCTTGCGTAGTGTTTTCATTGTCTAGTAGTGTAGGTTCTGTAACAAAAAAAGAAAAAATCTTTATTAGGTTACTCTTTCTATTTGTTATTTTATAAATATAATACTTTACCTTTTATAATAATGTCAGCAACTGATGATGGAAACTGCTCCCCAGCAAATCAGACAAAATCGTATTTATCATCGTTGATGACCCAACCAGAAGATAACGGCGATAAAGATGTAGGATTTTTCAAATGAGCGTTTCTCCAAAACTTTGTCACGTACCGCACTCGCAATAAATGCTGATATAATTCAGTTTTACATGGTGGTAAGCTCGATGAATCAAAATTTCGAAATTATCATTGCATTTCTTCGATTGATAAGTTTTTGAAAATAGAAAGAAGCGAACATCGTTAACATTTGAAGAGTTAGGCACCCCATATATGTGACATATAAATTTTTCTAACCTGACAAATGTACGTTCGAGTACATGTTCATCGTGTGTTGTAATCTCTTGACATGCCAACTGGTACTCAGGAGATTTCTTGAGCAACTTGAAAGGCCTTAGTTTGCCTTTCCGGAAAAAAGCTGGGGTGTAATCGCACCCTGTTATTGCGTGGAAACATGGTAAAGCTTTCGATAAAGAAATACCAAGAACTTAGTATAATTCATTGACGTTTATTAGACGTTCATGGTTTCCTACGCCCCATTGAATCCAAAGCTTTAAAGATGCAATCAGGTGATCCATGTTGCCGAGAAGTTAAATCAAAATATCGGAATCTGAGCAGCGTATAACAACTTGAGCGTCAAAATGTATCTGGCAAATATGATATATTATTCGAGTATCAGCTTCTTCATATTCTTCACATGATAATTGTTGTGTCTGAGTGGTTGAAGGCATAAATTATACTATCACACAGTATAATATCAGAACACTTATTTAATGAAACACACGACACATAAGTACAACGAACGGAATACTACACACATTACATTCCATTACAGATAGCTAGTTTTGGTTCTTGTTTAGATTCTCGAGAGTTCTACGTACAGTCCGGTTAACAGTTAATGACCATTGAGTCAGCTTAGTTCAAATCATAGAGTTAAGACTCCACACCTCCTCCCCCTTTATAGATCGAGTCTCTTGGGAGGCCTTCGGATTCTAGATGATCGTCTAGGAACCACACTTGAAGTCGCCGGTTTTGGCGAACCGGATTTCTTAGGCGAAATGTTCGGCTGCACTGATGGTGATGAAGGAACCCGGGTCTGTTGGTCAGTCGAAGTAACCTGTTCCGCGGACGGATTGCTAGGTTCATCATTCCCGGCAGCAGAATCTTCAGGGATAGAACTCGCAGGAACCGGTTGGTTTTCCGGTGTATCTCCTTTAGGGATGTGGAATCTCCGATTCACATTTGGCATGTAATCATATTCTAATTTATTACCTATTGGACGGATCTGGTCAATGTGTCATCTAAGACACCCTGCACATTGATGGTGTAATGGAGAGCTCCATCTTTATTTACTACTTGACCAAATTTCCATTTGGAGTTTGCTGATCTATAGTCTCTCACTGCAACATGATCACCAATTTCAAATTTCCTGTCTTGGAATTCTAATACTCCCTTCCGTGTTCGATCTTCAACCCTAGATTTTAAGTCTGGCAGGAGCAGATTAATTCTTGTCCTAATGTCCCGTTTCAGAAATAGCATTGCAGGACTGTGGGTTGTAGTAGCATTAGGCGCTTTCCTATACTGTAGTAAGAAGGTACTTAATTTCTGATGGATACTGCCTTCATAATTCTGCATAGCCCTCAAGGATTGCTTTAAGGTATATACATAGCGTTCAGCTTGGCCGTTACTAGATGGTTTGAATGGCGCGCTAGTCTTGTGTTTTATACCATTTCTTCTCATAAATATTTCGAACTCATCAGACGTGAACTGTGGACCGTTGTCACTGACGAGGGTTACAGGTAATCCATATCTTGCAAAACTGTCTCGTAGATATTCTATGGTCTTCTTTGCGGTTGTAACCTTCATTGGGTAGACTTCTAACCACTTAGAATGCGCATCTACTATTAATAAGAACATATATTCAAAAATCGGTCCGGCGAAGTCGACATGCACCCGTTCCCAGGGCTTGCTTGGGTATTCCCAGTAATGAACTTTTACTTTTGCTGGATCAGCTTTATGTCTAGCACAGTCGCCACAATTTCTGGCTGTCTCTTCAATGTCTTGGTCAATATTTTTCCAATAAACGAAAGACCTGGCTATAGCCTTCATTTTAACCATGCCCAGGTGACCTTCGTGCAATTCTTCCTAGAATTTTCTTCTGATACTTCTTGGGAATGCATACTCGGTGCCCATACATAATGCACCCATCTTCTATACTGTAGTGTGCTTCGCGACCTTCTAGATGTTCTCCAGTACGCAGGGCTTGCAGGAGTGGACCCAATTCCTCGTCTCTCCACGTTTCTTAACGTAACTCTTTAGCAGTAATTGGCAGTGTTTCTACCTGTGTTATTTGAAATATTGAGATATCATCCCTCATATCCAGTTCCTCAGAAGATTTTGGCAGACGTGATAAAAAATCAGCATTATCATGCTCCTTAGTATTCCTGCAAATTATGACAAATTGGAAGGACTGCAATATTAGTGCGTAGTGTAAAAGCCGGGTAGCTGCTAGAACTGGTAATCCTTTCTTCGAACCAAAAATTGCAACTAATGGTTTATGGTCCGTAATTAATGTGAATCTACGACCTTTTAGATATAAGTAGAATTTCCTTACTGCCCACACTATTGCCAAAGCTTCTTTGTCGATCTGTGAATATTTTTGCACAGTCTTAGTCAGAGTTTTCGATGCAAAAGCTATTGGGGATTCCGACCCATCAGGATAAACATGTGATAGAACACAGCCGATGCCCACTGGTGATGCATCACAGGCTAAAGTCAGTGGGTGTTCCAGATTATAGTGTACCAGTACGTTCGGTGAACAAATTTCTTTTTTTATTTGCTCAAAGGCTATCTGACACTCCTTAGACCATTTAAATTTAACATCTATTTTTGTCAAATTATTTAGGGGATTAGCTATGGTAGCTAAATTCTTACAGAACTTTCCATAAAAGTTTACCAATCCCATAAAACTTTTAACTTCTTGTACATCTTTAGGTATGCGAGCGTTGAGAATCGCGGAAACTTTTTCCTCAGTTTTATGTATCCCGTTTGCATCAATTTTATGCCTTAAAAAATTTATTTCCTTTTGGAAAAATGTACTTTTGTTCAAATTGAGCTTTAGTCTATGCTCTTTACATTTTTTGAAAAAGTCCTCCAGTGCTTTAAGATGTGACATTTCGTCCCGACCTGTTATCCGCGCATCATCCATAAAGATTTTAACCCCTTCCATGCCTTGGAATTATCCGTCAACATAACGTTGCCAAATTGCAGGTGCCCCGTTTAACCCGTACATGAGTCTTTTACAAACATATAATCCCTTATGGGTGTTTATTGCCAGCAGTTTCTGACTCTCTGGATCGACTTTCATCTGCAAATATGCATGCTTATAGTCTAATTTTGAAAATTGTTTCCTCTCGTTTAAACTTGACAATATCTGCTCTAATTTTGGTAAGGGATGCTGCGGCACAATTACATTTGGATTTAAAGTCACTGAGTAATCGGCACATAATCGTATGCTGCCATCTGATTTCACGACAGGTACAACTGGCGTTGCCCATTCCGAACTTTCAACTTTTTCAATGATACCCTCCTTTTCTAATCTGTCAATTTCGTTTTCTACTCTATCCTTTAACAGAAATGGTACTGATCTAACCCTACAGAATATTGGTTACGTTTCGGGTTTTAGTTCGAGTTTTACTTCATAATTATTTATTTCTCCTAAAGTGTCATCGAAAAGTTTCCAAAAGTTCATTTCAATTCGCTTTCGTAGTAGCTGTAACCGCTTTGATAGCAGGCCAATCCAAATTTATTTCATAGAGCCATTCACGGCCAAAAATGGTGTCCAAATTCTCTTTTACAATATACACATTTAAATTCAAATTCTGGTTTTTATACTCAACCTTTACTGTGACGTATCCCAAAGGTATTAATGAATCACCATTGTATGTTTTAAAAACAATATCCGTTGGCTGAATGCTCTTATTAGAAATTTTTCTGAAATTCTTTACGCTCATAACGCTAACCGCTCCCCCCGTGTCCAATTCCATGGAACACATTCTGTTCTCAATTTTTAGAGAAATCATTATTGGTGGACGTTTTCGCGTCTCTTCGCGTAATGTACCACCATTTGAGTTCAATTCGTACAACGGAACATCTATTTTGTTCTCATGTGTATTGTTGAAATTCAATTGTTTTTGCTTAAGGGGTTTTCCACCAGCTCTTTTAGCTGCAAAACAAGCCCTTTGGATGTGGCCAATCCGAGAGAAAAAGTTACACCTACTCGAAATAAATCGGCACTTATCTTAATTTGATGAGTACCAGTACACCGTGTACATTGTAAAGGTTTCTTCAGTTTTTCGCCGAAATATGATTTTTTGTTCGCTTTTTTCTGTACAACATTAACTGCATTTATTCCCTTTCCCATAATGTCATTCGCCCCCTTAAATGCCTTTTCCATAGCTAACGCTATTTGTACGGTTTTATCCAGATCGATATTATCTTCTTAAAACAATCTATCCAAAATTGTTTTATCACGTAGGCCACATACAAAAACGTCGCGTAACATAATATTCAACATGTTAGTATCATAATCACAATTGCAAGTGACCTAAGCTCAGCTATATAATTACTAATAGATTCCCCCTCGTTCTGTTTTCGATTTAAAAACTTATGTCGGGAAGGAATAATTACCCTATAATAATTAGCGGTTTGGGGGTTAAATGTTGTTTGAGAACAATTTGTAATTTAGTTAACGTTTGGTCCGCAGGAATGTCAGGAGCCAGCAACCACCAGGGGGGTACCTTCTTGAGGTATTCAGGGGGAGTCACGCCCCCCGGGCCCGAGTGATCTTTTTTTTTTTTTTAAACCGTCTACCTTCTTTTCTTTTATTTATTTCACTTTTGGTTTATTTTATTTTATTTTATTTTATTTTTCTTCTAAGTTTTTGGCTTTTTTCTTGCTCTTTCGTCCTTGTTTGTATTTTGGTTTTTGCTGCCAATAAGGTTTTGGTACTTGTTCTTGTTCATTGTTCTTGAAAAAAAAAAAAAAAAAAAAAAAAAAAAAATTGTAAAAAAAAAAAAAAAATTAAAATTTTGAAAAACTTAAAAAAAAAAAAAAAAAAAAAAAAAAAGAAACTACTTACCTTGTTTTACTCACCTTTTTGTTTTCTACTTAACTTATTTGTTTTCACTCACCTTTATTTTTTGATCTTGTTCTTGTTGATTATACTAAAATTACTTAACTTCTAAAACTTTAACCAAGCTGAAAACGGTGTAGATGTGGCGCTGGTTATTGGGTTGGCGATTTGGTGAGGGTCTCACGGTAGTCTAGCCTTGGGAGCACACTGGGAGACTGGTGCCCTTGGTGAAGGTGAGACAACGGTGACTACTCGAACGAGAAACACCGGACTAACACGACTACCACATGTGATTCCCGATCTGGGTCGACGGTCTGGTAGCTGGTGAGTGGTTATGGGTGTCCCAGGAGCGATTCTGAAAACCCTTTGCTTTTCCGTCTGTTCAAGAAACGGGTTGACTTGAGGGACTAAGGAAACCCTCGACCCTTTTTTCTTATCTCAATATGGTGACAAACAAAGGAAATACGAATAATGCGCTTGGCTCGGGCCTATCTCTCAATGCTAACTCTAATAATACTGCATGGGCAGATAGAATGGAAGAATTCTCTTCCACCTTACCTGAAAAAGTAATTGCCACATACGATGAGGCAAGATTTTTTATAATCAAGCGTAATGACGGTGACTTTTTTAAAACGTCACCATTTCTAATTCATAAAGCTATTCAATCAGTTGTGGGTGAACCAAAGTCAATTAAGAAAATCAAATCAGGAGAACTTTTAATCGAAGTAGAAAACATAAAGCAAGCAAGTAACCTCAAAAAATGTACACTTTTCGCTAATATTCCCGTTACTGTTACTACTCACCGAACATTAAATACCAGTCGTGGAGTTATTTCAGAGCCTGACCTTCAATACATACCAGAACAGGAAATACTTGAGAATTTAAAAGATCAGAAAGTTATAGCAGTTAGGCGCATTTCAATTTCCCGTGAAAATAAACAAATCCCAACTAAGCACATAATACTCACTTTTGATTCTCCGAAACTCCCACGCTCTATAAAAGCTGGATACCTGGAATGCCCTTTAAGACCTTACATCCCAAATCCTCTGCGCTGCTTCAAATGCCAACGTTTTGGTCACTCAAAAAATTCTTGCCGTGGTAATCTCACATGTGCCCGCTGTGGTGGTGTGGGCCATGATAATGAAAACTGTGAAGCTCCCATATGTTGTGTAAACTGCAAAAAAGACCACCCATCTTATGCTAAAATATGTGAAAAATGGAAATTCGAAAAAGAGATTCAAATAACTGTGCGTACCAAAGAAAATATATCATATTTTGAAGCCAGAAAAATTGTTGAAACCAGAACACCCACAATTGGAAAATCCTTTGCTGCTGCTGTTGCTTCTATTAAAATACGCAAAAATTACAAAACAATCTCCACACAAACAGATAGTATTACTAAGAGCATCCCTACTGAAGAAGCCAAAAATAATTTGCGCAAAGATCAAGAAAAGCTGACTCAAACACCTAATATATCACACCAAACACCTAATTCTACAAAGCCAACATATCCTAAAAAAAGCTCACAAATTCTGAAAAAACCCATGTCTCATAAAGATCGCAGCTCTGAACCTCTAAAGCATGGAAATTCTCAAAACAACTTGGTTAAAAGAAAAAAAATACCTAAGCTAACAGAGTCTATAAAATCAAAAGAAAATAATATAGCTAAACAAGCAGATTTAATTTGCCTTCATCCTTCTGATGGAGAAGGTATGTCTACTGCATCAGAAGATGATGACGTAGATGTGTTAATCTAAAAACCAAATTATAATGACTAATTTCATTTCCTGGAATTGCAGAGGTTTTAACAATAAACGGGATGAAATAAAAGACATTGTCTTTGATCATCGAACAATTTGCTTTGCTTTTCAAGAAACGTATCTAAAGCAAAATCATAAGACTAAAATTCGTGGCTACAACTGTCTAAGGAAAGATTACATTAAATCTGACAGAGCTACAGGTGGTGTGGCTCTATTAATCTCCAATAATGTTCCTCACACAAATATACCTTTAAACACAAATATTCAAGCCATAGCTGCCCAAACCCACATCAATATGCTAATAACCGTCTGCACTGTTTATTTAACACCTAATATGTCTGTACAAAATCAAGATCTGAATAATTTAATTTTGCAACTCCCTACCCCATTCTTAATTTTCGGTGACTTCAATGGACATAACCCGCTTTGGGGGAGCCCCAATGTTAATTCCCGTGGACAAGTCATTGAAGATTTCATCAATGATAATTCCTTATGTCTTTTAAACAATGGAGACAATACTTATTTCCACGAACCATCTAGGACTTTTCACGCAATAGACCACGCAATCTGTTCTCCAATTCTTTACCCATATTTTAATTTTTTTGTTTCTGACGATCTGCATAACAGTGATCATTTTCCTTTATTTTTATCGCTCTATAATTTCAATCAAGTTAACCATAGTAATCCTCATTACATTTATGACAAGGCCAATTGGACTACTTTCTCTTATAATGCCTCCATTACTTCTGCCATGATTGAGGGCGATATTAACAGTGCAGTTTCACATGTCAGCCATTGTATCATTAATGCAGCTAACATTTCGATTCCAAAATCATCTGGATATCCTTTTAAACACTCTCGACCTTGGTGGAATGAAGACTGTAAAATTGCAAAAAGGCGCCAACAAAAAGCGTGGGGGATTTTTCGGAGATATCCCACTACAGCAAATTATATTGCATATAAACAAGCTAGAGCAAGTGCACGAAGGATTCGTAGAAAATCCCAAAAGGAATCGTGGATTGATTATGTATCCAGCATTACATCAAATACTAGTAGTAAACAATTGTGGCATCGTGTCAAGAAAGCTATGGGCATTTATTCTAATGACAGTATTTCTTTTCTTAAAGATAATGGTCAGACAATCACTTCCACCCAAAACATTACAAATACTATTGGTAAAACTTTATCCCACATTTCTAGCTCAAACTCATACTCGGAGCCCTTTCTATCATACAAACTACGTTCTGAATGCTCTGATATAAACTTCAGATCTCGCTCATTATATGAATACAATAGCCCATTTACAGAAAATGAACTCAACAATAGTCTTAAACTCACTCATAACTCCGCTCCTGGTCCCGATGGTATCAGTTACCTTATGATCAAACATCTATCCAAAGCATCCCTCAAAAATCTACTTAACTCTTTAAGTCCCAACCTCCTTGAAAACTGAATAACCCCAGGTTCCCAGGCAGATAGCCGAAAGTTCGAGCTGAGTTTTTTCCCCACTTACACTGTCAAAGCAAGTGATGACCATCCTACCCTTTTATGTATACTGACAGTATGGGAGAAGCTGTTACGCCCCTCATTCATCAATGCTTCTGAGAAACCGGCTTATCACGTATCACCCCTAGTTAATCCTGTTAACATGGGGGGGGGAAAGAGTTTTCTCTCGGCTAGTAAGGCTATTGTGGGATCGAAGAGGTTTGGCTATCGCCGGCTATTCTGGGGCTCAAAGAGTTTCTCTTCAATAGAATCTGGACTGAAAATATCTTCCCCATTGCTTGGCACGATGCTATTGTTATACCCTTTCCAAAACCTGGTAAAGATACTACAGACCCAAAAAATTATAGACCTATTGCCCTCACTAGCTGCCTTTGTAAATTGCTTGAGAAAATGATAAATACTAGACTTGTTTTCACTCTTGAAATAAATAATCTAATTTCTCCATGGCTAAGTGGTTTTAGACAAGGCCGTTCTACTATTGACAATATCCTCTTGCTTGAGACTAATATACGGAATGCTATTGTTAGACGTAACCATTTGGTGTCAATTTTCTTCGACATTGAAAAAGCATATGACAAAACCTGGCGTTATGGCATTTTAAGGGACCTTTTTAATTTGGGTTTAAGGGGCAATCTTCCTATATTCATTGAGAATTTTTTAAAGGTGAGACGTTTTCAAGTTCGAATTAGATCAGTATACTCAGACTTTTACTTCCAGGAAGAGGGGGTTCCTCAAGGTAGTGTCTTAAGTGTAACACTGTTCTCTATAAAAATTAACAATATACTAAAACAACTACCTCGAAATGTTCATGGAAGCCTGTATGTTGACGACCTGCAAATTTCTTGCCAGGGAAATGATATACGTTTTATTGAACGCCAGCTACAAATAGCTGTCAATAACATTATTAAATGGACAAATGGAAATGGTTTTACTTTCTCTGCTGACAAGACACACTGTGTGCATTTTTGCCGCAAACGAGGAGTCCATCCCGATCCAGAGATTTTTATTGACAATAGAGCTATTTCCGTTGTTGACTCAGCCCGTTTTTTAGGTGTTGTTTTTGACAAGAAACTCAATTTTAAGCCTCATATTGAATATTTAAGGACAAAATGTGACAAGACTTTAAATCTTTTAAAGGTACTTTCAAATACCTATTGGGGAGCAGATCGTACTTCCTTACTGAAAATTTACCGAGCTCTTATCCGTTCTAGACTAGATTATGCCTGTCAGGTTTATCGTTCAGCTCCTGTTTCCTATCTTAAGAAACTGGACACCGTACATCACAGTGCGCTTAGAATTTGTTCAGGGGCTTTCCGCACTTCTCCAATCCTTAGTCTTTATGCTGACTGTGTGGAGCCTTCTCTTGCCAATATTAGACAACAACTATCGTTGGATCTTTACTATCGCATTTGTTCACATCCTCATCATCCACTTCATCCTCATTTAAATAACAACAATGAAAATCTTTTTCTGATTCGTCCATCTTGCATTCCACATTTTGGTCTTCGGATTAAAAGCCTTCTTGCAGGCACTTCTCATGCTCATACCAAAGTTCGTCCTCGGTCTGTTTTGAATATGACTCCTTGGGACTTCCAAGTTGTTTCTTGCCTTTATCCATTTAAAAACTTTGACATATCTAACACGGATGCCTCAATTTTTAAGACGCTTTATGCTGCTCATCGCAGTGATTATAAGGAATATGTGGAGGTCTTTACAGATGGTTCAAAGACAAGTGACCAGGTTGGTTGTGGTGTCATATGTGGTAATACAGTTTTTAGCTATAGACTCCCTAATTCATTGTCCATTTACTCTGCAGAGTTTTTTGCAGTTGAAGTTGCACTTAATTTTATCTCATCTCATCCTTACAAAAAATTCATAATTTATACAGACTCAAAGAGTGTCATCGATTCACTTTCATCCACTTCTTGCAACTCTTCTTTTATCTCTGTTCTAAAAGCCTATAACGACCTTCTGAGAAAGGGATTTAACATTTTATTCTGTTGGGTTCCAGGTCATGTTGGTATAAAAGGCAACGAATTAGCAGATAAAGCAGCTAGGCAGGCTTTAGTGACTATAAATTGTCCAATTCCTTATGAGGATATTAAGCACTCAATTAAGAAATTTTTGAAAGATATATGGCAAAGAGAGTGGGGTTATCAAACTAATAATAAACTACATCTGATCAAACCAAACATTGCAGCCTGGCCCACGCTTACACCTAGAAAATATGAAGTAATTATTACTCGTCTTAGGATTGGACACACTAGGCTCACACATAAGCATTTACTTCTTGGGGAACAGGAGCCTTCTTGCCCAAATTGTCATTTCGATTTGCTTACTGTTCGTCATTTACTCACCAACTGCCCCTGCCTTCGTCACTTGTATCGGTATTATTTTAATTCATCATCACCAAATATGACAAACCTTTTGGTTATTAATCCACACATTAATCTGACCAACTTTTTAAAAGAGATAGGCTTTTACTTTGATATTTGATTTTATTATTTACACATTTTACCACATTTTACATGTTTTTATTATATATACACTGGTTTTAACATTTCACATTTGATTTTATGATATACACTGTTTATTTTTTGTTTTTATGTTGCTTTTACTTTTTAAATTATTCAGACTTTTTATCTTTTCTTATTTTGTATTTTTAATGTGGATCCTTTTAAATGACAGTCTGGATGGTAAACCCATCCAGAAGCTATAGTTTCTGCTTTATTTTCAATCTAACTGTTTGGCGCAGTATGTCCCATAGTGGACCTTGCGCCACTAAAAGCCAACCAACCAACCAACCAACCAGGAGCCAGCAAATTTTTAAGTAACTGATACAGTTTGGGACTGAGCGACGAAATAAAAACTTTCGCCCTAATCTCTTCAGGAACTTTTTGAACATCTATATAAGTTAGAAATCTCTCAAAGAAATTGTCAAAGTTCTCGAAATCTTCATTAAATTTTTCAAATTGAATAATAATTTTTTGACCAGTTTCCTTTGCTTGGAGAGCACGAATCAATTCCTGATTTTGCTTTAACAATTCTTCAATATGCTGCTCCATCGCTCCTATGACAATATGGAAAGAAAACGTTTACCTTTTGCAGTCTTCGGGTTTTTACCCTATCCTACTTGAATTAATGCAATTTTGCCTGAATTTATCGTCGCCAGCTCGTCGCCAACTGTTGTGTCCGAGTGGTTGAAGGCATAAATTATACTATCACACAGTATAATATCAGAACACTTATTTAATGAAACATACGACACATAACTACAGCGAACGGAATACTACACACATTACATTCAATTACAGATAGCTACTTTTGGTTCTTGTTTAGATTCTCGAGAGTTCTACGTACAGTCCGGTTAACAGTTAATGACCATTGAGTCAGCTTAGTTCAAATCATAGAGTTAAGACTCCACAATAATGATTCGAATAACTTTATTATTTTCAACATGACACGATTAACATTTATCAAAACTTAGATAAATAGTTTTATTCACAATAAAAGGAAACATGTTATCATTACCCCAATGATCAATAAAAAAATTTACGAGGGCTTTCTTGAACTGTGTATTTTTGAGTTCACCAGCAAAATTATGAGGCCGAATTTGATTAGGTCAGATGAAAACGCTACTGGTTGATTCATTGCGATGTAAACGCTCACAATCTTTTATGCAAGGTGTGAAGTACTGATCAAACACAATTGTAAAGAAGTACTTCCTGTATTCTTGTATAAGTCTTTGCATTACTGTCCAGGTCCGTTTTGCTGTAAAAGATTTAAATGGCCGAGAAAGTAAAAAGACTGAGCAATAAATGATAATATATTTTTTTATTTTGGAGATTTTCATAAAGCAATTCAACATCTTTTCAAAGTGGCAGTACATATAGTCCGTCAGTTTCGAGAATGCAAAGGCATGAGGTGAGAGAGAGGGTTTTAGAGTACGTATTCACTTGACAACGATCTAGGAGCGAATTCTCAAGTTCTCTATATCGCGATCAAGATCAAACTGCTGATTTACGCCAAGATTTTTGAAATAGTGCCAAATTTTACAGCCAAACATAATCCATTGTCTCTAGAATAAATTAATATAAATATTTTGAATTTAGCAAGTCCGTTATAACAGTTTATGCCAAAGATTATGCCAAATTTTATCGCCAGAAAATCGTTGCGTAAGGGAGACACAAAGACTACGATTTATTGCACATCCTGTCATTAAGAAAAACATAAATTACCCTTTAATGATATTACAACGGAAATGTATTGCTTAATTTATTTATAACAAAGTGGACTTGCGCAATTTAAAAGAGTGAAAATGTAATTATGTATACAACGGTTTATAAATGAAAATAATATTTTTTTACATTTTATTTATTAAATGATTTAGGAGAGATTATAATTCTGAGAGACGTCATTTAAAAAGATGACTAGCAGGAATAAATTATTTATTGTAAAGAATATGTTTTTGTTCTTAGAAGATTTATTTAATAGCTTAACGGATAAAATATTATTAGAATTAAGATATTTATATATAGAGATAAATGGGAATAAATATAAAAGTAATTTAGAAATTCGTTAGATATTTTTATTAGTCATTTAATCTATTGAAAATATAGTAATTAATTATTGCATTTATTTAAAGCTATAACTAAAACTCATATATGTGAAGGAACGACTTCACAACAATGTCAATGCGAAATGATTTAAATAGTGAAATCATTTTGAGAAATTTCTTCTATATGCCATCGAAAGTTTGCGGTACTACTTTCATAAGGTGTAACATGAAGAAACCTTCTAAAATACTGATATCAAAACATAACGGTTGCTGATTGACACTGTTAACTTTCTTCTCGAATACTTTGACTAATTGTGCTTTATCTGTTTTACAAATACTACCATCTGCATGACACATCGATGACGGTACCGGCGTTAGGGGAAATCCCAGTACTTTTATCAACCTTGTTGGTCATAGATATCCCAAGCAGTCGACCGAATAGATCTCTTTGCATTCTTAATTCAACAATTTTGTTACCAAGAGTTATTTTTTTCTTTTTTGGAGCACCAGCAAATAGAGATAGGATAAATAGTTACTTTTCAGTAATAGGTACTTCGTTCCATACCACCTTTGGTAATATGTTTTTGCAACATATTATTTTTATAACCTATTACTTTTTAATTTACATATGGCTAATGTCTTTCTAATCCTTTCTGAATGATATACAATATATACGTGTGCCCTACATAGTGGATGCGGTTCATGTTTTTAAGTCCCAATGCTTTAGAATAGTAATCTTCACTTTATTTAAAACTAGCATTTCTTCAATAAAAAAAAAAAAAAAAAAAAC
Organism: Salticus scenicus; assembly: GCA_963930645.1. Taxonomy (NCBI): domain Eukaryota; kingdom Metazoa; phylum Arthropoda; class Arachnida; order Araneae; family Salticidae; genus Salticus; species Salticus scenicus. The sequence continues at coordinate 250,671,707 of OZ005658.1, forward strand.
GTTTATATGAAATAGTGGTAGAGTCAAAATTTTACACATACGTTAGTCCCAATCGAGTAAGCTTAAGGTTCATTAAACCAATTTAATTCCTTTAAACACGAAAACAGAATATTTCAAATAATATCAAGAAACACGTACACGAGAGCCGTTTTCTGTAAAAAAAAAAAAAAAAAAAAAGAATTCTCATTTATATGTAATTAAAAACAATTAAATAATAATAGCAAATTTTTAAGAAACATTTTTAAGGCATCCCAAATTTTAAACTACCGAGTGACTGTTTCTTTTGAATTTCCGAAGAACTTGAACTTTCCAGATTGACAAGAAAATTAGTGTTTTTCACTCATACTTAGCAAACAGTCACTTTGAATATGTTTTCTAAAATTAGAAACACTTGTTAAAAAATATAGATTTTGCTTACAAAAATTGCATAAAATGATGTATTTTCTCAGACACTTAATTTTAACATAAGAGCATAATTAACTATTCTTAACACCTTTACTCATTTTAAATCTAAAAATATAGTCTCAAGAAAAAATCAGATTAAAAAAAAAAAAAAAAAAAGTGAAGAAAAGCTAAACAGTAAAAATAAATAAATATTCAATTTTCTTCTCAAATTATTCTTAATAAAACCACAATAAATGCTGTATGCCATTACGCATTTTCAATTCCATCTACTATAAGCAATTAAAATATAAACAAACACTCCTTCCTTTCAATTATCAAAGTCCCGAAACATCTGTTTCCAATACGCAAGCAAATCCAAACCTAGCAAGTAAGCAAGTGTAATGCCATTCCTCACCTTCATGACGAAATAGTAATCAACATCTAATAATCACCCCTTACCTATTTTATGCTAGCTGCATAAATTAACACTATTTCGTTAAACCGTGGTATCAAAGTTTTTTATTCAAACGATTTTATTATCCCATGAAAAATAATCAGCACCAAATAAAATCATTTCTAAATTAATATGAGCACGATGTTACTTGTCCTAAACGTTAAAATTATCTTGCTTATTTTATTTTGATTAATATATTTCACAAGGAATATTCCGTAATACATTCTTAATATTATCATTACAGAATTATCGTTAAAATATAATACATCTGCAGCTGTATTATTTTTTTAACGATAATTTTATGAACTTGGAAATGGAAAGATATTATTGATTCAGAATATCACTGAGTAACAGATTGCATGAAATCGTCTGTATTCCTTACTGAGATTTCAGACCTATTTTTTTCAGACATGAAGTAACGAATCGATTCGAACATCTGCGCGGAAAGTCTGATGCGAGTCTTTAACCGTCGTTCATAATATTGTTTTTGTATTTTGTAAATAAAATAAAATAAAATAAAAAAGTAATTATATAAAAGAAATAATTCAAGCTTTTTACTTGTATGAGGGTGTATTATATCAGTTTTGTCGCCAGAAATTTCTTGTCTATTTCGCGTGCAGAGATAAAGTTGAAAATATTATTTTTTTAATAGGATATTTTTTGTAATATATTACAGTGCTACTAGGTACAATGCAGTAATAATATTACTTATTATGCTACGTGAAATAACGCCCATCTCTACCAGCAAAGTTAAGCACTTGGTTTTTTTTTATTGGTTTATGAAATCTATCATGGTCTTCAGCACATTCATTTATAATCTGTTTTCGTAAATCGTAACCATTTTTTTCAATGTTCAACAAGAAGTCAGCGACATTTTCAGGTACAGGTTTCGCAGTAGCAATATTGTATAAATTATCTTTGTAAGTTTTGATCAAATGGATTCGTATTTTTCTCAAATATTTCTATGAAATCAGCGATTTGTTTGCCAGAAATTTTGATTCGATTTGGTTGTAAATCTGCAGTCACATCTTGTAACCACAAACATCGAGAACGTGACATATTAAAGCAGCTCTAATACTGTGACTTTTTGTCCAGCGTTGACGGGCAGCTATGGATTTGGTAAAATGTGCAATACCACTGAGACGTCTAGCCGCTTCGGCATTGATAGTCTTCTCCAGTGTAAGATCAATTGGTATCCTCGAGTATGGTTTGTCGGTTCTTTTTATTCCAAAACATCCGTTCATGAAATCATCTTTGAGTCCTGGATGTGTTTCCTCTACGTTATTCAAATTTTCTAAATATTTAACACACCATCGAGCATAATTTGGTTGATTTACTATGAAGAACAACTTTGTCATTTTTGGAATTACATACTTGAACATTTCGAAATCACCCATGCGTATGCTTCTTGATGTAAATCATATAGAATTGAGCCGTTTTCCCATGTTCACCTTGTCTTGTTTCTGCTACGAATCTCTTATATGCAAATAATAGTCTCGATAATATATGATTGGGTAATGCAATTGTCGTAGATGAATGAGAAACTTTAACCTCCTGGTAATGTAAGAGATCGTCAAAAACTTGTTCAGAAAGAAAATTGTATTCGATATTTTCCATCTTTAAAAATTGATCAAAATGTAACATTTGTAAGCCAAGAGCCATCAATGGATGCAGACGTTTGCAACGATTGAAATGTTTACCTTCAATTATTCCGTTCACTGAGCCAGGAGCAATAATCAATCATCATATGAGATAGACCACACTCATTAATAAAAACTCCTATGGCTTTGAAGAAAGCCATCATTAAATGAAATGAACCAAGTTGGATGAAAAGATTATTAAATTGTGGCTTTGATGTTGAATGGATTTTATATGCTATTGTAGCTATTGCCAGATCATAAGTAACTTGCACGTATCTTTGATTACATTCTTCACCAACAATTTGGCCCTATTCCATTGTATGTTTAACCACCGCTACATTTGTTGGTGAAAAATTAATAGGTGTAAGATAAGAAATTTTTTTCGTTTGGGGCTAGTATCTTCAATGATTTTACAATTAAAACCTGTCCACATTCTAGTATTTGGTACATGAAAGACGTGTGAAAGTAAATATAATAGATTTATTGCTTCTAGCAAAGGCACGTTTTCGGGCAGAGTTGGTTCATTGTCTTTAACCGGTGTTAAATTTTCTAACATCTGCAATCGATTACCAAACGACTGTAGTTCAGGAATTTCTTCGTTAAAGGTCCGTCTTCTTTTTGCTGATGGTGGTGGCGGCGGCATGTCGAGATTTTCTCTTATATTGCTTGAATTCAATTCTACATCGTAGTCATTACTTACAATTTGGTAGATGATTCCTACGGTGTCATGCAAAGTATCTTTTCCGTTTAAAGTATCGACGCATTCAAAATATTTATCATTTTTCGAGTACTTGTAAGACTTTTCACGGTCATACCCAGGTTATATGCTTTGATGGTTTAACAGTACCATTACTTACACAAAAAACAGCATCAGAAGCCAACGAGTTGCTCAATCTATGAAAATTAACTCCTTCTCTGCGTCGAATATCTTTACCACCAATTAATGCTTTAAAAAAGTGATCTAATTTTTCAGGAATCGTACACTCACCATTAATCAAATCCTTTGTCTTCATTACGGCAGGTAATTTTGTTTTATCCATTTTCAAAATAGTATTTCGTAAAATTAACGCAACTTTATCAATGAGATCATTCTCTTCAAGTGTCATAATATCTTCATCTTCCAATAAGTTACTATCTTTATGCTTAATATATTTTTTTCTTTTTTGTTACAATCTTTATTTGCTTGAATTGTTTTAATAATTTTTCTTCAAGATGATGATTTGTCATTAAATTTACATCAGCTTCAGGTTGAAGTATTCACTCTTGTTGTAATTCGTTATTGTACATGTCACAAACAGAAGCTAATAACAAATAACTTTTTTTTTAAACTATATCTTCTTCAATTACTGACACAATTTTATGAAAAATATTCTTATGAATATCTCTTACACTATGCCAGGAGGTGCGTGCATTATCAGCAATGATTCTCTTGTAATCATTTAAATATACCAATTCACACGAATGGTGATAAAAAATTGGACCATTTGAGGTTTTAAGATCATTAATTTTTTGTAACAACTCTTGTTTTTGAAATTTTGTAACCCACTCTGTTATTTCGTCATACATCTTGACATCATCGGAGGAATATAAACTTTGTAGCTTGCCTTTAAACTGTTTTCGATCTTTTCCACAGAAAAAGCAAACTGTTTTATTACTAAGAGTTGTGTCTGTTGATTCATGATCCACGGTCGGCGGGATTTCAGGACAAGAGTTAGTTTCTTGGATGTTTAAATCAGAATTATTGCCAGATATATTCAGGGTTGGCAAGTTTCTTCCAAGGCGGAAAAAACTGCGGAAAAAACCATGGAAACAACCGGCCGGAAGAAATAGGTTTCTTCCAAGTGGAAGAAATGGAAGAAACTGTTTTGCTTAAAAATTTATCCTATAAATTGCAGATTTGTAAGATACAATGGATGCATTGATCTTATAAACAACTTTAAGTAACTTTAAATATACCTATATAAATTTAATAACATATTTAGTTAAAAATTATGAGTTTTTTTTTTTTTTTTTTTTTTTTTTTTTTTTTTTTTTAATCAAAATGATCTAATGAGCCTCGGTATCTGATGATCACGTTCCGAAATACTCAAAATCCAGTAAAAAAAATCAATTTCAATTTAAACAGTATACAGTTTTATAATTTAGACAATTTTATTTCTTTATCTGGTAATAAATAATAATTTGGATCACTTGCTTATACTTTCTGATAAAACAGCTCTTAACGTAATCCAGTTAATTAAAAGAACCAGTATGCAATAATTACTATTTACTGTATTACAAAATGTCATAAAAACTTTATTTTTCTTATAGTCACATACAGTACAGTCAACTCCCTCTAATCTGCTGATTTATAATCTGCAAATCCTTCTAATCCGTAATTGATTTTTTAATTTAAAAGAAATTTACATCTCATATTTCAAAAAAATTCACATTTCTCACATTTTTACTTTTAATTACCATATTTTTATTAACTTCGATTCTTGTTTGTTTGTCCGGTACAAATCTTGCAATCTATTTTTAACTAATTTCCCTACTAGCTAGACATTTGAGACTTTCAGAGTAACTCAGAACCCGGTGACAACACAATACTTCGAAGTCAGATTTTCGAATATTTTTCGTTTAATTAATTAAAATATGAAAATAATAAGCTCTTAAGAGCAATAGAATAGCCATTAAAAAATTAGCTATAATTTAATTGTTGCCAAAAAAAAAATTTTTACGAGTTCATTTTCTCTCGACATAAAAATAAATACATTTAATTCAACGTGACTGTGAAAAAATTATAAAAAGTTAAATTATGCATTTCACAAAAATTGACGTCATTATCAATTTTAAAATTTTATACACATTGATAAGTGCCAATGTATGATGCTAATATATGTTGTTCTGAAAGGTGTAATATTTTATTTTTAAAACCAACCTTTTTTTTTTTCACTATTATTATTTCACTAAACTGATTCCGCGTGCTTAAATAGTATTTTTTAGCCTCGCATATTTTATTAATGGCTCATCAGAAAATTTAAAAACATGGTATATAAAAAGTTTAAAAAAAAAATCTTATAATTATTTTTTATCAAACTTTTAGCATAATCCTTACTTTAAAACACAAATGGGGAAGAGGGGGGGGATTAACATTCTTATATTTATTATCCTGCAATTCATACAGTCTAGCGCAGAAAATAAACCACTATTACATGAATGTTTAACAAAATTAATCAGCGATGAATATTATTTCCAGATTTTCAAAAATATTTTGTTTCATATTTTTTAAATATGCTTGTTTGCATTTTATAGGTACCTATTATTTGAATATGCTTCAATTATTTACCATCATATATGAATGTGATAGATTAGTTTTATTAATATTGAAGAAATATTTATTCTAAAATTTATTAAAAATCCTCTTTCCGTTTTGATGTCTATTTAATTAATAATAACTGACTTTGTATCTGCAAAAGAAAACTGTAAACAAAGGCAATGATCTCTAATTTGCAAATTCCTATTATCTGCACAACCTCTGGACAAAACTTTTGAGGGAGTTGACTGTAAAACAAATGAAAAGTTTTTTCGTAGTTCAATACTGCACTTTATTTTTCAACTTAAAATAGATAAATACAAACTATGAATTTTTTTTTTTTTTAATCCTAGACAGCTTGCAGGACAGTTTAAAAGTAGTATCTTACTTATTCATACAGTTCATTGGGTAACAGCTTCTAGTTTATACAAAAAATTGTATCCTTAAAAAAAGAAAAAAAGTGCAAATATTATGGCTAAAAATTCCATAATTATTATCACTTGTACTGTTTGAACGTATAATAATATTATGAGATAGTATCTATGCAAAAAGTTCTAAATATATTAGCATTGAAAAGTAAAATTCCATCACCAATATATATTTAGTGTTTGTTATCAAATAACTTATTTTTCTAAAGATATTTTTAATATTAATTGAATTATAGTTTAGATTTGGCATTATATTTATACTTTGAGTTTATATAGTTCATAAATTTTAATTTTGAACGTCTGTTTTGTCTTTTGGTTCGTTTCTTCCATTTCTTCCGGTTTCTTCCAGTTTCTTCCACTGTCCTGGAAGAAACTAGTTTCTTCCGGAAGAAACCCAACCCTGGATAAAAATCTGTGGTATCCATCAGAAGTATTAATTTGCACCGGTAACTTTATGTTATATTTCAAGTTAAATTTAACACGTAAACTCAAAACTTCTTTACATTTTTTCAGCTTTTCTTCCACAAAAGTTATTATGTTTTCATTTTTTCCATTACAAAAGACGCATTTAATTTTACTAGCCATTATTATATTAAAAATTTACCGTAAACATTAAAAACAACAGCAAATACTTCACATTTTCGATACACACAATATAAAAATAGCACATAGTCTAATTATAAATGGAGAACTCTCTTTCCCAAAGTATTTCAGTTTGAAGTGCGTGCGACAAACAAAAAGAGAAATTCTTAACCACGGAGAAAACACCGCTAACATGCGCTGCCGCAATACGCAAGCAAAGTTTGACGTCATTGACCATCCATGGATGCAAGAAAAAAATTTACTATGTTAATCGCCCATTGGATTTTTTGTAAAAATTTATTAAAAATCAAGGAAAATTATTTCCCGATTTTAATCCCCATATTTGGGTATATATATGTATTAGTTATCATGTGTATGTGTTAGATTGAGTTATTTTGCTGTCAAATTGACAAAATTTTAATTTTAAATTTCAAAACTTTGTTGTCCTTGGCGTTTTTGTATTTGGTGATCAAAATCGTAATGCGAAAATATACATGCCAGATGTACATTTTCATAATATGTATTGTACGAAATATTATTTCATATTATTCATTACTCTCTTAATATAAGTTGTTAAAATAACTATGAATTTTGAAAGGAATTAAATTATTTTCGCCAGATAATTTGGCGATATTTTTTTTTTTCTGCCAACGATGACAGATATAAAATCTATTCCGCTGCAAATGCAGCACCCTTTAAAAATATTCATCAGACTTTACTAAAAAAAAAGGCCAACTTTTATCATCAAAGTAGTTAAATCTAGACCAATCAAAAGTAGGAGTGGTCCACCCGGATGTGTTCCCGTAAACTCTTAGCTTTATTTATATAGAAGCATGCTTTGACTGCTTCGCTGGTCACTATATTTAAATGCATTAAAAAAAATCAATATTTTTTATACCGTTCTACATATTAAAACTAAAAAGAAAATACATTCAAATTGCTTAAACTAGGGGGCTCTGCCCCCTGCTCGCTCCGCTCACCAACTCCCGAGGCAGGCTACTCTTCCCCTCCGTCTCACTTTACTTATTATCACATGCAGAGCTCTGCCCGCATATTTGCTGCTTTCTTTCACTGAAAATGAATATTAATAGTGCATATTACAAGACAAAAGCAGAAAACTATTATGGAAATCCTCATATTCAGTGTCAAATTGAAATATATAATATTTATTTATTTTTTGAGAAAGAAATTAATAATATCTAGATCATTTTGCATTACAGCTTTAGTATATGACCCTTTTTATTTCTTTTTTACAACCTTCGATCCGGACCGCGAACAGTACCCCAGTCTTAGATTAGTACCCCAGTCGATAGAGCGCCGAGCTCATAACTGGAAGATTGCGGGTTTGGTTCTCGAGCTGGCCAAAGACCGCCGTGTACACTAATGGTGGCTGGTGCACGTAAAATATGTCGTGGCTTTAATATCCTCCATGTTCCCATCAAAGTTATACGTCTAGGGGCCTCCAAAGCGGGGGAGCCATCCCCTTCGTGTAGGACCAAAACTGTGGTGGCATGTTTCCGGAACATCCGTAGGGGTGCGTCACCGACCGTCGCCAATTATCCATAGAGCAGTAATGGTGCGACGTCAAACACAACCTACCTAATTATACACCTGCCTACAACCGTGGATCATATTTTAATTTTCCCGCGTAAGAAAATTAATTTTCTAAAAGTAGAGAAAAAAAGTTGATATTTAATTTCATTATTTTTTACATCCATGATTTCGGGCCGCGGTTACCTACTCGGTAAAACGCCGAGCACGTAATGGACAATATCCCTTTTCTTGGGTTCTAGGTTAAATCATACCCAACATGTGACTTCTGTTTCTCCATTTCCCTATGAATTTACTTCTAGGATACAAATATTTCCCTATAGAATGCAAACATTTCCCCATAAAACACAAATGTAAACATTGTAATTCTCTATTTTTCCCTGTAGTAGTCACGCGTCAAGGGTTTAATACGTAACGAGGATAAAGTCCATTGGAAGATTGCCAATTCGATACATGAGCCGGCCAAAGACCGTCGTGTACACTAATGGTGGCTGGTGCACATAAAATCTGTAGTGGCTGCAAAGTCCTCCATGTTCCCACCCACACTATACCTCTGGGGATCACCAAAGCGGAGGGGGGGGGGGATCCCTTCCGTGAAGGATAAAAATTGGGATGGCATGTCCCCGTAACATCTCTAGGAGTGCGTCCCAGACCGTCGCCAATTACCCATACTGGTGCGACGTTAAATCCAACGTACCTACCTACCTACGTACAACCATGGATCATATTTTAATTTTCACGTGTAAAATGACTTTATGACAGAAGAATAACGTCACTGGGAGAAACATTTTTCAAAATGGCAAATAGAGTACCTTCATAAACTTGTAGTTTTTAGTTAATAACTTCTTTAATTAAAATGATAGAAATTTCTAAGCAGCTGAAATGTCTTCCTTGGAGTAATCGGAACACATTGATACCTGTCATGACGGGAAGGACCCTCCCCCCCGCTAGAAGGTGCTGTCGCAGACAAAAAAAAAAAAAAAAAAAAAAAGACGCCAGTGACAGTAACTCTTTTTTTAATGTATAGAGAAACTTTATGGGAGCTCGCTGACTTCGGCAGAGACTTCTTCACCGCAACCTCTTGATACTGGATAATTTAATTTAATTTAATTTATAGAAATGTCAATAATACCGGAAAAACTGCATTAGTCATTTTCCTTTTGATAATAAATAGAACGGAAAACGCATAATATTTTACATGGAGATATTTTGTATAATTACACCAATTAAAAAAAAAAAAAAAAAAAAAAAATGCTTTTCCTTTTTTTCCCACTTGCATTACAAAAATATTTAAAATAAAATTGAGAAAAATTGTGCAAAAACGTTGAAAAAGCTTGGGCCTCTTGGCGGAACTTGAAATTTGGCACTAAAGTACCTCGGACGTTTCTCGCCAAAGTATTTACTTATGCATTTGCGATTTATTTATCTCGTTGTGCGATACCCATATCATACAAATTTAATGTTCACGTTTAATTAAACATATTTATTTTTATGTCAAAAGAAAATGAACTCGTATTTTTTTTTTCAACTATTAAATTATAACTAATATTTATTTCCACATTTTAATTACTTAAAAGAAAACTTTGCAACGTAATATCTTTAATAACTTGATGTATGTAGTGTCCACACAAAAAAATGAACAATTTTTAGAGCTCTTTTAAAAAGTATAACATCTATGCAGTATCTTTTAAAAAAACTCATCAGTTTTTACTAAAAAAAAAAAAAAAAAGGCCAACTTTCATCATCAAAGTAGTTATATCTAGACCAGTCAAAAATAGGAGTGGTCCACCCGGATGTGTTCCCGACAAACTCTTTGCTTCCGCTTCGCTGGTTACTATATTTACATGAATTAAAAAGAGAATCAATATTTTTTATACCGTTCTACAAATTAAAACTAAAAAGAAAATACATTAAAATTTCTTAAAAACTTTGCTTCGGGCCCTTGCTGAATTCGGCAGAGACTTCTTCACTGCAAAGTCTTGATACTGGAAAATTTAATTTAATTTAATTTATAGAAATGTCAATAATGCAGGAAAAACTGCATTAGTCATTTTCTTTTTGATAATAAACAGAACGGAAAATGCATAATATTTTACATGGAGATATTTTGTATAATTAGACCAATTTAAAAAAAAAAAAAAAAAAAAAAAAGCTTTTCCTTTTTTCCCACTCGCATTACAAAAATATTTAAAATAAAATTGAGAAAAATTGTGCAAAAACATTGAAAAAGCTTAGGTTTCATGCCGGAACTTGAAATTTGGCACTAAAGTAGCTCGGACGTTTCTCGCCAAAATGTTTACTTATGCATTTGCGATTTATTTATCTCGTTGTACGATACCCATATGAACTCATCGCCGAAATGACAACAAAATTATAAATAATTATAAAATTAAAAACAAAGAAAGAAAGATACTATTTATGTACCATGTTTTTAAATTTTCTGTTGAATCTTATAGCTATAGAACTACATTTAGCACTTTATCAATGTGTAGAAAATTTTAAAGTGATAATGACTTCAATTTTTGTGAGATGCATAATTAAATTTTTTTACAATTGTTTAGTGTTCACGTTTAATTAAACATATTTATTTTTATGTCAAAAGAAAATGAACACGTAATTTTTTTTTTTTTTGACAACTATTAAATTATAACTAATATTTATTTCCATATTTTAATTACCTGAAAGAAAATTTTGCAACGTAATATCTTTAATAACTTGATGTATATAATGTCCACACAAAAAAATAAACAATTTTTAGAGCTCTTTAAAAAAGTATAACATCTATGCAGTATCTTTTAAAAAAATTCATCAGTTTTTACTTAAAAAAAAAAAAAAAAAAAAAAAAAAAAAATGGCCAACTTTCATCATCAAAGTAGTTAAATCTGGACTAGTCAAAAATAGGAGTGGTCCACCCGAATGTGTTCCCGACAAACTCTTTGCTTTAATTATATAGAAGCAGGCTTTGTCCGCTTCGCTGGTCACTATATTTACATGAATTAAAAAAAGAATCAATATTTTTTATACCGTTCTACAAATTAAAACTAAAAAGAAAATACATTAAAATTTCTTAAAAACTTTGCTTCGGGCTCTCTTGCTGAATTCGGCAGAGACTTCTTCACCACAAAGTCTTCATACTGGATAATTTAATTTAATTTAATTTATAGAAATGTCAATAATGCAGGAAAAACTGCATTATTCATTTTCTTTTTGATAATAAACAGAATGGAGAACGCATAATATTTTACATGGAGATATTTTGTATAATTAGACCAATTTAAAAAAAATGCTTTTCCCTTTTTTCCCACTCGCATTAAAAAAATATTTAAAATAAAATTGAGAAAAATTGTGCAAAAACATTGAAAAAGTTTAGAACTCTTGGCGGAACTTGAAATTTGGCACTGAAGTTGCTCGGACGTTTCTCGCCAAAATGTTTACTTACGCATTTGCGATACTCACCCATATCAATTCATCGCCGAAATGAAAAAAAAAATTATATATAATTATAAGATAAAAAAAAAAAAAAAAAATCTTTTTATATACCATGTTTTTAAATTTTCTGTTGAATTTTATAGCTAGGGAACTACATTAACACTTTTCCAATGTTTAGAAAATTTAAAGTGATAATGACGTTATTTTTTGTGCGATGCATAATTTAATTTTTTACAATTTTTTAATGTTCGCGTTTAATTAAATGTATTTATTTTTATGTAAAAATAAATAAATAATAAATAAATAATTAAAATAAATAAATAAAATAAAATAAAAATAAATAAACTTGTAATTTTATTATTATTATTATTATTATTATTTTTTTTTTTTTTTTGGGGGGGGGGGCAACTATTAAATTATAACTAATATTTATTTTCATATTTTAATTAATTAAAAAATTCTTTGCAACGTAATATCTTTAATAACTTGATGTATATAGTGCCCTCACAAAAAATGAACAATTTTTAGAGCTCTTTTAAAAAGTATAATATCTATGCAGTATCTTTTAAAAAAATTCATGAGCTTTTACTAAAAAAATGGCCAACTTTCATCATCAAAGTAGTTAAATCTAGACCAATCAAAAATAGGAGTGTTCTACTCGGATGTGTTCCCGACAAACTCTTTGCTTTATTTATATAGATAAAATATTTTAAATAAATAATAATTAATAATAAAAGAACATAGTTGATATAGATTTTTAAACTAGTATATTGCGGCCACCAGAAAACTTTCTTTTTTATTCTCTTATACAAATTAACGTAGTACAAATATTTATTAAAATTGCTTTCCATGATAAATGCAGACGATTTTTATCCTAGAGAATTACAATTCTAAAAGTCCAAAGAAAATCAAAGGAATGCTTTTTTACTTTCCGAACATACATATCTAAGGAAAGTATTTTAATAATGTCAAAAATCTGACTTTGAGTGAACGCGATAACATCTAAACGCTTTGTTCGAATGAGCTGAAAGTTGGTACGTATGTTATAAGCCAACATTGCACAAGATGAATTTTGATGGATCTTATACACTCCTTCTCATAATTATAAGGACACCCGATTTTCTATATTATTTAAACACTGAATACTATTATTTAAACAAATATATTTTTAATTAATTTGAATTTCATTAATAGACTATATTTCAAAAGTTTTATTGTTTTTCTGTCTTAAAAAACTTTAAATATGGTAAAAAGATGATTTTTCAGGTGTTCACAATTATAAGGACAGATCGAATTTTAGTAATTTTTTTCAGTTATTCTTTAAATTAATATTTTATGGGGGTCTCTTTTTAGGGTTAAACAGTCAGACATTCTCTCTGGTATATATATATATATATATATACATTTTTTTTTAATATTCAGTTTCAATACCATTCCATATAGCATATATGATATTCTTAATACATTTAAACTATTTAAAATTGCTTTCCACTTGCATGCACTTTTCTAATATCATAAGTTAAGGTTTTTTTCAACTTTTAGGCCATGGGAAAGGCAATAATACAGAAGTTTCTTTCTTCAAACTATTTCCTATTGCTCTAAAAGTAGAGCAAAAATATAAGTCTTGTTGAAAAAAATAATATTACCCCCCAAAATCTAACAAAAATCTGATAATTCCACGTTTAAAATTTGCGGATATTCTCTTGATGTTCATAATAATAAGAAAAAAATACTAAATTCATTCTGCCTTCAGTAGAAGCAGCTCCCCAGAGCACCCTAGATCCACTTTTAAAATGCCCGATTCATATCTGCCTTTAAAAAATCTGCTCTGTCTTTCGCTATCTTGAGATCGTGCCAGTAACTGTTAAAACCATTTGGTTAACCAAGAATAAAATGTTTTTCATCCGAAAATGCAACATTTTACCATTTAATATTGTCTTTATTCAACTTTAATACAGACGTTCTTTCCCCCATTAAATGCTGATTGATTATTACAGGTTTTTTTATTCATTTTAACATACTATTAATTATTTTAAACATGCATAAATGTGGACCCTAACCTTTCGTTCAAAATTACGAGCAAATTAAGCAGCAGTCATTATGAGTAGAACAGTAAGAGGAATTATGAGTCTTCGATCTCTGTAAAACAACTCTGATTTTGCATCAGATCTCTCTCCCATCGAACCAGCAGTTCAACGTTTGATCACATTTCCTTCAGCAATTTTAGACCTTCGAATTTCATTAGAAATTCGGTGGATTGAAATTATCCTTCCACTTAAAAACACATTTATCATACTTCACTACTTGAACGTTCTTTTTTTCGAGGAATTATCAGTAATTTCCGTCCAAGGAAAATTGAAGGCTTATATATGAATTAATCTAGCCCAGTAGTTAACAAATTCGCATGTCAACTGTAATTTATACGCTAGTAAGTTAAATAAAACGAAAAAATCTAGATTGTCCCTATAATTATGAACATCTAAAAACGTGGAGAAAAACACATTTTGCATTATTTTTTATTAATTTTGTTTTATATTAAAAAAATTATAGAAGTTTTGGTTTTTAGAATACGAGATATATTAAGTGCACTTACTATAATCTTGTTTACAATTATTTTTACATAAGTTATTTCAAAATACAAAGTGTCCTTATAAATATGAGAAGCAGTGTAGTTTTTTTTACAGGGACACAACAAAAATTCTGGTCTGTGGGCCCAAATTATTTAAAGTGCGATAGCGTTTAAACGCCTTATTCGATTGAGCTTAAATGTGATAGACATGTTATAAGTTACCGTCGCACAAACTGTATAAATTTTGGTGAATCAAACACACATAGTTTATTTTACAGGGACACAAAAAAAATTCTTCATGATTATGGTCTATGGGCCCAAATATTTTAAAGTGCGATAGCGTCTAAACGCCTTATTGGATTGAGCTGAAAATTTATACACATGCTGTAGGTCATCATCCCACGAATTATACGTATAGATTTTGGTAAATCTAGTCTTTATAGATTTTTACAGGGACACAACGAAAAATTCTTTATTATTATGATTTACAGACTCATATTATTTGAAGTGCAATTGCGTAAAATTAAACAATGAAGAAAAATACTCAACCCCTATTATATTTTTCACTTTTCTTTATTCAACGACTTGTCTTGCTTTGATTTATTTATACAATTAATATAATTACTTAATGTTCAGAAAATCGTGTGGAGTCACTCCAGATTTCCCCCCCCCCTAAAAAATGATAAATCTATAGCTTTGTTTTATTAATCAAAAATCTATATTTCAACCGTTCGTTTTAACCATTTGTAAGACAAAGTAATTTCATTCATTTAAAAGAAACTTCCACCAGAATTTAAGGAAAAGTCGAAAAAAAAAAGAAAAGAAATAAATGGTTTCCCTCTATATTTTTGAACCAAAAAAAAAAAAAAAAAAAAAAAAAACTTCATTATGACTTATACACTGAAAAAATTTTTTTGTGACTGAAATCTAGGAACTGAATTGTGTCACTAGTAAATATAGTTCCATATCATCCTTATAAATTCTTGTTTCCTTTGCTAGTGAGTTCTAAAAACTTCTTTTAGAATTCTAGATTATTTTCCTATATTATCGTAGAGTCAAACTCATTTTAAAATCCAAAACTAAATGCAAAACTGGTGTACAATAGATATATAGACAATAAGACTTCTTCACACACCATAAATTTTAATCCAGCACAACCGGTTTCGAAAGGACGTAGCCTTCCTTCATCAGGTGCAAAAAAACACGTGCTACTGCCTTGGAGGCAAAAGCAAGACGCGTGTTTTTTTGCACCTGATGAAGGAAGGCTACGTCCTTTCGAAACCGGTTGTGCTGGATTAAAATTTATGGTGTGTGAAGAAGTCTTATTGTCTATATATAATTTTAAAATCACTTCAAATAAATGCGAACTCAAGAGGCGTGTTTTACTAACTAAAATTTTGGTTTATGACCCAGTTCTAAGATGGATGGATGAATGGTTGGGTTTTACGTCGCACTAGTGCTGCGCAGATGGGCAGTTGGCGACGGTCTGGGACACACCCCTAGAGGTGGTCCGGTGACATGCCATCGCAATCCTCCACCCAAATTGTAGGAAATCAAGCAAGAATTTCTCGCAATACAAAGGATTCGTAATCGCCATAATATTCATAATATGGTTTCGCCATCTAGAAAAGTAGAGACTAAAAATTCTCTATCATTTCGTCTATCCAAGTTATTTGTTTATCTTACACCAGAGCTGCCAACATTTTAATTTGTTCCGGAGCATTTTTAGCCCCGCCCTTATTTCATACCACTTTTATTTTAAGAGTAATTTTTTTTTTATTGTATCGAAGTTACATATTCGAGTAAAATATTCTATAAATAAAGTGGTGAGAAATAAGGGCTGGGCTAAAAATACTCCGGAATAAATTAAAATGTTAGCAACTATGCTTATACACATAGCTCGTAAATCTATGTTTCTAGTTTAAGGTTTCGCAAAATGACTACTTATTCTTTCTATAGATGGAGGCGGAATGTTTTTTTTTCTTAGTGTAGAAGTTGAGAATTAAAATTAAATGCTGCCCCTGAAAGTGTCAAAAGTATTCACGAGTTCTTTTGAAAAATACTCCTATTGTAAATTTATACATCGAGGTAACCACCACCAATTCTCCCAGGAAGGGAAATGATACCTTTACACGTACAAGGATTTATTTTATTTTATTTTATTTATTTATTTAATAATTGATTCTTACAATCTATCTATATAAACAAAGAGAAGTATCCCTGTGTGTGCCCGTTTGTGTGTCTGTCTGCACACTACTGATTGCAGAGCTACAAAACTTGGCAGATGGATACTTGGGACCCTACAGGTGTGCACCTCATCGAGATTTTTTTCAAATTTCGAATTCGAATTTTTTTACTTCAATTTTTTTTCGATTTTTAAGATTGGCTTCTATATCTTTATTTTTTCATAAATTTATTCTTTCATTGTAATCGCCTACGTATCTTACCAACGGCTATTACGCTATTTATTTTTTATATAATACATTCATTTGAAGGCAAAATCTTTTTTCCTTCTTTTAATTTATTATATTTATTGAAAATCAAATGGTAAGCCAGTAGGAAAAAAAAATTAAGTATACTAAATTTTAAATTGAAAAAAACGTATTTATAACAGTTATGTTTATGTATAATTTTTATAGTATAACAACGTTTTATTTTTCATTTTTAAAATTAATTCCTTAAAAAAAAAAAAAAAAAAAAAAAAAATTCTTTTTTTCTCCCCCCTCCCTTCTTTTTCTTATTCTTCTTCTTCTTCTTCTTTTTTTTTTTTTTAATTATAGCATTTATCAGAAATAAATAAATAAATAAAATTAAAAAATGTAGTGTATATAGTAGAAAGGATTAAGCTGATTAAAATTTGTTTTTTATGTATTTAATTCCTATTAAAAGAAAATCTACTTTTTATTATATTATATTATATTGGTCGGAATCAAATTGTAATATAGTGTAAATAGCGGGGTTTATAAAATACATGGTTCAAAAACTAAAATATTTAATAGATGCTGAGATACAGTCATCTTTAAAATCTAGTTTTTGAATAATAGCAGATCCATTTGTCTCGATAAATACCCGAATTGCAGTGGCCGGGAAAGACCTCTCTGCAGGCAGTGGAAACCTGGACCCGATGCAGCGCGAGCGGAAAAGAGCTGTCATAAGCAGCGGGTAGCTGAAGTGAGGTTTAGAGCGATTTCAATGTTTTTTTTTTTTTACTTATAATGTGAGGTAAAAAATAAGTAATGATCCAATTCTTTTGAAAAATCATTTAAATATAGTGACCAGCGAAGCGGGCGTAGTCTGCTATAGTTATAATAAAATGAGGTGTGTATCAGTGTGTATATATATCCGGAGCTTTTTAAGAAAACGGCTGATCGCAGAGCTATATATAAATTTGTATGATGGTTCGTTATGATCTGTTCTGATGCACCTCAAAGCCCGACTTTCGATTAAAATTTTTTTTTTAATTAATTAAAACATGACAATAATAACTTGGTAAATATTAGCTTCTATGTTTCATTTTTCAAAATTTTATTCTTTCATTTTAATCGTCTGCGTATTTTAGCAACGGCTATTATGTCATTTATTTTTTATTTATTTAATTCATTCATTTGAAGGCGAAATCTTTTTCTTTTTCTTTTTTAAATTTATTACATTTATTGAAAATCAAATGGTAATGCAGTAGAAAAAATTAAGTATATTAAATTTTAAATTTAAGAACGTATTTATAACTGTTATATTTATGTATAATTTTTGTAGTATAAAAACCTTGTATTTTTCTTTTTTTTTTTATTTAATTAATAAAAGATTAAAAAGATTAAAATTTAAGTTTAATTAAAAAATATTTTTTTTTTTATGTATTTTATTCCTTTTAAAAAATAATCTACTTATTCATTAATTATATTGGTCAGAATCAAAGAACAATATAGTATAAAGAACGGGGGCTATGAAATACAGGGTTCAAAAAAATAAAATATTTAATAGATGCTGAGATACAGTCATCTTTAAAATCGCAGTTATTAAATAATAACAGATCCACCTGTCGTCGATAAATACTCATATTGAAGTGCGCAGGAAAAGCCTTACTGCAGGCAGTGGGAACCTGAATCCGATGCAGCGGGAGCGAAAAAAAAGCTGACATAGGCAACAGGTATCCGAAGCGACGTTTAGAGCAATTTCAAAGTAGGTTTTTTTTTTTTCCTTTTTTTTTCCGTTTTATTTATAATGTGATATAAAAAATAATTATTGATTCAATTCTTTTGAAAATGTACTTAAATATAGTGACCAGTGAAGCGGGCGTAGCCTGCTAGTATTAAATATTATGAAAATTATGGTAGAAAAGAAGCTTGATAAGCAATTTTCATCAAAATTTCATAGACACTATTTTATGTCAAGGTACAACTATATTACAAATTTATGTGAAATTCTGTTCACTAGTTCTTGAGTTAGAGCTGTCACGATGTTTTCTCTCAGGCACATAGACAGACATTTTCTAAAAATAGTCAAATAGTATTCAAAACCTCTCAAAATGTGACCTCTCAAAAACTTGTCACCCATAGGTGACAAGTGTCCGTTATTTTCAATAGGGACTTCATATTGGAAAGTTTTTATGATTTTTTCAATTTATTTAATTTTATTTATTCATGAAAAATAGAAAGGACAGATTCTTTTTTTAAAATGCTGGTGATAAATCTGATTTAAAAATTAGAAATGTTGGCAGCTATGTAAATCCAAAAATTTTACGAATACAAAACTTCCTTCTGTTGAATATACCAGAAAGTAAAAATTAGTTAGGGAAATAAATTATCAACTTCATAATTAACCGGTTATTAAAATTATTTTTTAACTGTCATTTTATTTCACAAAAACGTTTTAAACCGATAAAAAATATATGTTTTAAGTAACGCCATTAATACCCTGCCTCATGAAATTGAATAATTATAAGTATTGATTGTTAAATCTATTTTAAATTTATTATTTATCATTAATTCTATGCTGAGATGTTAGATTTAGTGAAAAACATGATAAAAATATAACTTGAGATTATAATCCACTGCTTCAGAATTTGCACTTTATGTAACGACTGTAAAACAATACCCATTTAACAACCTGTTGCATTTGATTGAGGATTTTTCAATATTTCTGATCAATTTTTTGACGTGACATTCCTCATATATTGTACACAAATTTTAGTCATTTCATTTTACTGCGAATTTAAAAACGGTTAGATTTTTAGAACATTTTGTATATCATGTGATTTTTTTTTTTTTTTTTTTTTTTTCATGTTATTATTATTTTCTTTTAATCTCAGTGTAAAAAGTTAATGAAACATTTATAGGAAGTAATAGAAAGAAAAGAAAGAAAGAAAAAATTCCATATTTCTCTACATGTTCCTTTATTTCTTCTTTTTGTCTCTCCCTCTTCTCTCTCTTATCTAATGCCTGTTTAACATATCCTGATCATCTTTACCTCTGTAATCATTATTGTGACAATTCCGGAACATTTTTCGCACATTCGGCAGGCGATTTAAAGGAAAAGCCCGTAACGATGCGCCGCCCTGGTGGCAGCCCCAGCACGCATTCCGTTACGGAGGAAAAAAAAAATTACAAGTGTCTTCTTTCTGGTTTTGATTTTAAAACGTGTCCTTATGCCGATGTATTAGGGCGCTTTGATTGCCGCTCGAAGCGCCGGTAAGTGGACAAAATATTTTTTCCTTTTGTTTCTATTTTTCCAAGTCGGGATTTGATCGATATCTGTGCATTTTCTGATGCTTTTGTGAAATCACTCGGAAATTCTTAGCAGTGCGTTCCGAAACTGTCATGGCGGCCCCGTGGCGCTGGTTTCGATAACATGGCGAGTCCATTCTAAATCTTTACCTGGGTAAAGGGGCAGATGTCTGTCTGTCTAATGGTGTTGGAGATCTTTCTCCAGTAGCAGCCGTGTTCTTGTTCTGTGGTGTTTTCTATAACATAGGATTTTTTCCCCCCACTTCCGGATAATTGTTTATAATAACTGATAAATTGAAAATTTTACGAAATTAAAGGATTCTTTTGTAGAATTTTCATCTGGACGTTTTTAAATAAGGTATGTATATTTGATTTTTTATTAAAAAAAAAAAAAAAAAAAAAAGTATAATATTATTGGCCGTACTGCTGACACGGGGTCTGTTATAAAAGGGGTAAAAAATTCCTAATGTTGCTTACAAAATAAGTAATGGATATACAAATGTTAATTAAAATATTTATAAAGTGGAGAGATTTTATAAACATTGATTTATTATTATATGTACTTATAATATAAGTGTTGATTTAAATAATACATAAATGTGTAAATGAATGTGGTTTAAGATAAATGTATATAAGATACATAAATGTTAATTTAAAATAAAAGGAAATAAATATTGAATGATAAATATTGAATTCATATTGTATGTAATATGTGTATATAAACATTAATTTAAATAGTGTATAGGCGATTACGAATTTTAAATTATGTTTTAAAGTCCACATATTTTTATAAAGATTTTAGTTATATTGTATAGAAAATAGTACTTTAAATAAAGTTAATTAATAAAAAGCAATTTTTAAGGTAAAAGTATAGAAAAATATTTTCACGAACAAAAAGTAGTTGACATTTTAAACTAAAACATAAAGAAAAAAAAATTTTTTTTTTAAATTTATTTTATATAAATTTTGTATAAAAAATAGATTAAATGCTTAATTAATCTGTATTATATATAAATATTATAAAGGAATATTTTCTTTGGAAAAGTTTCATCTTAAATTTTTAAAAATTTCAGAATAAACTTTTGAATATTCTTTAGCTATTAAAATAGCATAATTAAAATTTTAAGTTTAGAAAAAAAAATTGTCTGTGGTCGGATATGGATTGCATCGTTGAATTTTATTAATAACAGGAGTATAAGTTCATTTTATTTTGTTTTATTTAGTTTTTCAGAGAGAAATACTCTTTAGATTAAATTCGGGAGTATATATAAAATCTTTATTTTTCCCAATATATCCCGAAAGTTGTACGGATATAAAGATACTACATTTGTAAAGTTTATTCTCTAAAAAATCAGATTAACAAAATAAAACACATTAAACTAGTTAAACTTCATTTTTAAAAAAAAATTAAATAAAAATATTTTAGTATGTAAATATTGTAATAATTGCATTAATATACTCTTAATTAAAATAATTAATGGATATGAAAAACTTTTTTTTTTGCGCATGCATATTTATTTTTTTATTCAGAAAATTTTAAAATAATGAATTACATCAAAAATTGTATATAATTGTATGCAATTATATCAAATTGTATATAATTATATCAAAATGGAAATACAAATAGAGATACTTGATATTTGCTTGCATACATGTCTGTTTTTTCCATTACCTAAAAAAAAAAAAAATGATAAATTTATAATTAGTTTTTGTAAATCGAAATACAAATAAAAATTAGAATTCGTAAAGTATTTCTTATAAGTATAAATCTAAAGGAAAGTTAAAAATTTTGTGCGTAAGGGCAAGTATTTTTAAAAATCGTGAAATTAAGATAACACATTTTCTCGAATTATAATATTGAAAAATTGTGATAACTGCATAACATGTTATGTACATTATATTTTAATAACATTAAAAACTGAGACAGGTAATATACATTAAAAATATACATTTTAAAAGATTAAAACTTATTAGGATTAACATTTAAATATTTTAAATGTTATGTACACTTTAAGATTTTTAAAAAATATTATAGGGATGTGAAAAATAAACTATGCGTATGCATATTTATTTCTATTATTAATAAAATTATGAAATATTATACTGTGTATTGAAAGGAAGATTTGAATATACTTTTATAGCATATATGTATGTTGGTTTCTTTTTTCATTATAGTCAAATTAATACTTTGATTATTTATAATAATATATACATATTTTTTCTATTTCATTTAAAACAAAGTAAAAATTTCCTTTCAAATGAAAGAAGTGGTGCAATATATATATATATATATATTCATGTTTTCTGGCATACATCTCTTATCTTGTATATCACTCACCTTTTGATAAATTTATAATGAATTTCTACAAACTAAAATACTTTTGTAAATTGAACAGGATACTAATAACAATTTGATTTGATATTTGTACAATATTTTATTTTATTTTATAATAATAATAATAATATATTTTTTTTAACATAATCGTCAACATATCGTTAAGTATTTTCATGAATTATAAAATTGTAAAATTATAAAAACTGCAAAAAGTGTTATGAATATTAACACTCTAAGAATCTGAAAATAAATAAATAAATAAATAAAATAGTATATATATATATACGTATGGAATATGGAAAAAAAAAACTTTTCTGCTATTATTCTGCTGGCAGTGCCAGTATATTTTATTTTTACAAGATATGTACATATACATATATATATATATAATGCTTTTTCTTTCTTTTCACTGTAGTAAAACTAATATTTTGATTATTAGTAATGCATTTTATTTTAAAATTTCACATTAAAGTAAAAGAAATATATTTTTATCGTACATATGTAAAAAGCCCTTTCCACTATATTGAAATTTATATATATATATATATATTATTTGTAATGTATTTTGCTTTATATTTCACTTTAAAGTTAAATATTATATATATATATATATAAGTAAAAAGTGAAGAAGTAATGTTTCTTATATTTTTTTAATATACGCCTACGTCTATTTCTATATTGAACTAAAATTTACATTTTCATAAATTTATAACCAAAATTTATGAATTGAAATATCTAAAAAATTCTTGGATATTTGCATTTCTGCAATATTTATTAAAACTGTAAATTTAAAAAAAAACGAAAAATTTGTGCATAAATTATGTACTTTTTAATAATTGTAAAAATTTTCACGTTTTGCAACAGTCTAAATAGGTAATAGTTGAAAAGTAATAATTATTAAAAATTTTAAAGGGATATAGAAATATAGTAAACTTGTTTTGTGTATACAAGGCTACACAGGGGACTTTTTTACTTTCTTCTATTCATATCCAGAGAAATTTTCGATGGATTTACACATTTTAGGATGTCTGAACAAGAATTGACTGTTTTTAGAAAATATTTGTTAGTCTGTCTGTGTGTGTATATCACAAATTTTGTGGGCGCTGTATCTCACGAACCAATGAACGAAATTTAACCAAACTTGGTATTTAGTTGAACCCTGATATAAACTGGTGCTGATTAGATTTGGGGATCCATCGCTTAACAGGTGGCGCTGTAACTCCATTTTTTCTAAATTTTTAACATGGCAGAATAGGACAAAATTTCGTATAAATGTACATAATGAGAGGTATTTTTAACGCGTGATTGTAAAATTAATAGGAATTATTGATTATAGTAGTAGTAAACTAGAGAAAAAAAGTTTGTGTATGTGGGAACATCGCTACCTCCCTTGGAGTGGGGGGGGGGGGGGAGAGAGTATTCCCCTCGGGCGTGTAAATTTTCAATATGGGTATCTTTCGAAAGATCTTGTCAATATCTTTAAAACGAATGGTTGAACCATAGATCTGTGATAATTTAAAACAACGTTACCGATTTTTTTCATTTTTTTAACGAAAAAACAAACAAACAACAACAACAACAACAACAAAAAAAAAAAGGCAGCGCTGATAAAATTCTGTCAGACAAAAATCGTGTGCATTTATCATGGAAAATTTTAATAATTTAATAAATAATTTGTATTACATGAATTTTGTGTAAAATTATACAGAAGTAAGTCTTGTAGTTGCCACATCATACAAGTTTTATATTCTTTTCGTACCAATATTTCCAAAAGTTAAAATTTTGCAATATATTTACGCAGGTAAATCCGTACTTACTCTGCATAAATTCAATATAAATTTTCTGTTATAGAAATAGTGGTACGAAAATAATAATAAAAAATCTGGAGTGACTCCACTCAACTTTCCGAACATTGAGTAATTAACGGTTTCGTAGATAAAGTAAAGTAAGAGGAGTTGTTAGATAAACAAAAGAGAAAATTATAATAGGGTGTTTGAGTACTTTTCTTTATATAGTACACGATGTTTGATTTAACGCTATTTTACCAAGCACGTAGATCATAATGATAAAGAATAATTAATTGTTTCCCTGTAAAAACTTACAAATGC
This sequence comes from Salticus scenicus, assembly GCA_963930645.1. Taxonomy (NCBI): domain Eukaryota; kingdom Metazoa; phylum Arthropoda; class Arachnida; order Araneae; family Salticidae; genus Salticus; species Salticus scenicus. Next base: position 250,696,202 of record OZ005658.1, read on the forward strand.
TAGATTCACCAAAATGCTTATAGTTAGTGAAACAGTGACTTACAATATTTATATAAATTTTCAGCTCCATCGGATAAGGCATTTAGGCGCTATTTCACTTTAAAGTTTGAGCCCATATGTCACAATTATAAAGAAAGTTGCATTTTGTTTCTGTAAAAAAAAAAAAAAAAAAAAACATAAGTGCTAAATTCTCTAAAGTTCATAAAGTTCGTGTGACGATGAGGTATAACATGTATATAAATTTTCAGTTAATTTGAACAAGGAGTTAGTCGCTGTCGCACTTTAAATAATTTAAGCCTATAGGTCTTAATGATGAACAGTTTTTAATTGTGTCCCTGTAAAACTCGTTAAGTGCTAGAGTCACCAAAATCCATACAGTTTGTGTGATGGTAACCTATAACTCTTATATAAATTTTCCACTCAAACGGATAATGCATTTAGATGCTATCGCACTTTAAATAATTTCAACCTATAGGCCATAATGATATAGAATTATTTGTCGTGTCCCTGTAAAAACACTAGAAGTGCTAGATTCACCAAAACCTATATAGGTCGTGAAACTGTGACCTATAATATGTGTATAATGTTTTTGTTCACTTGAATAAGGCGTTTAGACGCTATCGCACTTTTTAAAATTTTTTCCATCGGCCCTAATGATAAAGAATTTTTCTTTGTGTCCTTGTAAAAAAATTTTAAGTGCTAGATTCACCAAACTCTATGTAGTTCATGCAACTATTACCTATAATGTGGGTATAAATTATTTTCTCAGTTTAATAAGGAGTTTAAACGCTATCGCACTTTTTAAAATTTAGTTCCATAGGCCTTAATGATAAAGAATTTTCTTTGTGTCCCTGTAAAAAAACTATAAGCGCCAGATTCTCCAAAATCTATACAGATTGATTAACTGTGATCTATAATATGTGTACAAATTTTTTGCTCAAATGAATAAGGCGTTTAGATGCTATCGCACTTTTAAGATTTTGGTCCCATAGACCATAATGATAAAGAATTTTTCTTTGTGTCCCTGTAAAAAAAAAAAAACTATAAGTACCAGATTCACCAAAATCAATAGGGTTCGTGCTATGGTGACTTGCAACATGCATACCAACTTACAGTTCATTCGAACAAAGCGTTTAGACGCTAGCGTGTTCACTCACATACATACACACACATAGATACACACACATACATACATTATCGTAAAAATTGTGAATACGGACTCAGATTACCTCAAAACGTATAGAAACGCCAAAATTTTGAATTCGGATTTTTGACATGATTACAATATTTTCTTTACATACGTATGTTCGAAAAATAAAAAGCCACCTGTAGCAATCTTGCATATATTAATATCCATTTTTCCTATTCAGAAAACTGTAAAATGATGAAAGCATGTATAAGCAAATGAAGATACATATATGTTTTTATTACGTATATATGTGGCACTTTTATTCCTTATAGTCAAACTGATATTTTAATATATTTGTAATGAATTTTATTTTATATTTCCTATTAAATTAAAAGCGATATTTTATATTTTTTATCATTTATACACTTAACACATTTTTACTTTCCGAGCATACATATGTTAAGCAAGTACTGCAATCATGTCAAAAATCCGAATTTGAGATTTTGCTAATTCTATACGTTTTGAGGTCCCTGAGTCCGTTTTCACTATTTTTACGATGCATGTATGTGTGAGATGTATTATGTGTGTATGTGTGTATGTGTAGCGTCTAAACGCTTTGCTTGAATTAGCTGAAAGTCTGTACGTATGTTGTGAGTCACCGTAGCACAAACCCTATTGATTTTGGTGATTCTAGCACTTATAGATTTTTTTTACAGGGACACCAAGAAAAATTCTTGATCATTATGGTCTATTGGACCAAATTTTGGAAAGTGTGATAGCGTGTAAACGCCTTATTAAATTGAGCAAAAAATTTACACACATGTTATAGGTCACAGTTGCATGAACTGGATAGATTTTGGTGAATTTAGCATTTACAGTTTTTTTACAGGGACACAAAGAAAAATTCTTTATCATTATGGCGTATGGGACCAAATTTTTAAAAGTGTGATAGCGTGTAAACGTCTTATTAAATTTTTACAGCGATACAAAGAAAAATTCTTGATCATTATGGTCTATTGGACCAAATTTTGGAAAGTGTGATAGCGTGTGAACGTCTTATTAAATTGAGCATAAAATTTATACACATGTTGTAGATCACAGTTGAACGAACTGTATAGATTTTGGTGAATTTAGCGCGTACAATTTTTTTACAGGAACACAAAGAAAAATTCTTTATCATTATGGCGTATGAGAGCAAATTTTTAAAAGTGCGATAGTATCTAAACGTGTAATGTCCGTCCAAGAAAATTTGAAGGCTTATATCTGTACTGATAAGTTTAAAGGATTAAGTCCATATTTTTGATTTTTCAGGAGACGAAAAATAAAGTTAAACTAACTAAAAACTAATGAGCAGAATCGATTAGGAAAAAGGAATTATGTTGGTTTATACGCTTTATACCATTCAGTGATTGTCAATCTTCATTTAATAAAGGGAAAAAATGAATTAAATATTTTATACCAAAGATTAATGCTAAATTCCTGACTTGAATCTTTTTTTACCTATGGATTTTCTCAAAGACTAAATGACATGGATTTAAATCCATTATACCAATCGATAGAGAATGTTTTTCCGAGTCTGACCGTGTACTTAACTCAAAATCGACATTTTTGGACTTAAATCCTTTATACTTATCAGTACAGATATATGAATTAATCTAGCCCAGTAATTAACAAATTCGCATGTCAACGGTAATTTATCCGCTAGTAAGTTAAATAAAAAAAATAAAAAAAAAAAATCTTGATTGTACCTATAATTATGAACATCTAAAAACGTGGAGAAAAAAATATTTTGCATTATTTTTTATTAATTTTGTTTCATATTAAAAAAATTATAGCAGTTTTGATTTTTATAATACTAGATAAATTAAGTGCACTTAGTATAATCTTTAACGTACACAAACATCAAACCGTCTCAATTATATCTTTAAAGGAAAAACTGTTTTATTTAAGAGACAAAAATTTAAGTTAAAATACATTTAAAAACACCAATGAAGAATGAACTATCAATGAAGCATGCGCACTGGCTCCTCAATATTCGGTACTCTTTTAAATTCCTTGAGTATTCATGTAATGTTTGCATATTGTGTTATAATTACTGAT